>JAVYIG010000193.1:600000-774070 GCA_035222895.1 Strongylocentrotus droebachiensis | reverse complement strand
TGATTATTATTTATGTTTACTGAAAATGATTATTAGTATTAGACCATATGGATAGCACCCAAAATGGGCATTAGTCAAACTGGGAATAAGACCGACTGGAAATTAGACTAAATGAGCAATAGACCAAATGGGTACAATGTGGTACCCCTTGTGAGCTGTCGGGTGCACAAGAACCTATGCAAGCTTATCCGATTGGCAAGTACAACTGTGCATGCAGTTTCTGTTTAAGATACATTATCCCAGCTCTTGGTATTTTTAATGGCCATATAGGGTTTAATACTAGTCTAGTCTTCTAATTATGGAAGTATCAAGTGTTAAAAATACTTTTGTGCAATTCATCGCCTGCCTTTTTAACAATTTTTACTGTCATATATTATAAATAATGTAGATATGTCTGTGTCTCATCTGATTAACAAGTTACAATAACTGTTACAACCTACTGAAATCTTGACATTTGATTGGCTGAGAGCAACTATGTAAGAGAAATTTAGCATTTGTTACTGATAACAGGTTTTATGAAACAGGGGCCTAGGTTTAAGGTCTCAAGAGCGTAGAGAACAGTTTGTGTGCCTCATGACTTTCCTTTTTGTAGTTCTTTTTATTGTTGAATTTTTAATGTTTTTCTATGTAATTGTATAGATTGTATATGACCCACTCTCAGGGGCGTACGCAGGGGGGGGGGGGGGTTTTGGGGGTTCAAACCCCCCCCCCCCCAACGAAGAAAAATATTTCGAGACCAAAAAAAAAAAAAAAAGTGTCCGCTTACCCCCCCCCCCCCCCCCCCCCCTCCCACTGAGCGACTTTTCGGCCGGCGCGATTTTAAATTTTCCGGGAGCAATATATTTTGGGGCCCGGATTTTAAAACCCCCCCCCCCCCCCTTGAAAAAATCCTGCGTACGCCCCTGCACTCTGTATGAACTTGAATAAAACTACATGTTCATTCAAGTAACAATATTTTTTTTCTGTCTTTGTCCAGACTGCATTTTCACCCTCCAATAGAAGTCAGTAACTTAATCCACTCAAGAAACAGAAATAAGTACCAAAATTTAATTATACAAATTTATTGTTATATATATCGACTGGTTTTCTTGGTAGATTGCTTGATACCACCTCGTTCTAGGTTGACTGCCTGTATCCTGATCGGACGACCGTTGAGTCCAGCACTGGCCTTGTGTTGTTGGTTGGTCAGCACGGTTGATGAGACGTTTCATGATGCCTGACAAGATTCGTTGACCGACTGCCGGACTCTGTTGAGGTGAACGCCATCACGCCCGAGATGCTGCTCGCTGATATCATTGTTGATGATGAGGCCCCATCTGTTCTCGCTGGATGACCGTTGAGTTGAGACTGAGACGGTAAACCCCTCGGCAGCAACAGACTTGCCGAGGTCTGTGATTTGGTGGCAAACTTCACCAGCACCCTCAGAGATGTTGTTGGTGCCAGCGTGCATGATCAGTTCTCCCCCTGGCTTGAGAAACTCGCACTGCAAAGAGGTGAAGATGTCTTTCACTTTTGCACCAGGGAAAGAGACGCACTTCACGTTCTTGCTGCGGGAGAGATGTCTTCCGTCGATGTGTTCGATCATCGAATCTCTGACCACAAGTTCATCGTGTATGTTGCGGATCACACTATGTCGGTGGCGGTAGCCCTCTATCTGCTCCTGGTATGGTGGTGAAGTAGAAGTAGTAGGTGTTAAAGGCGAAGCTTCTGTTGGTTCTTGAACAGCAAGAACTTCGAAGCGGTTGGATGTCGGTACCGAAATTATCTCCACTATGGCTTGATGACCGTTGTTTTCGAGCAGATAATCAATATTGCTATTAAGGATAGTGTCGTCAAAATTGCCCTCTTCCACAAAGGTAGTAATAGTTGTGGCACAAGTCATATTGCTTGTGGTCTGCACAATGAGAGCGAGCTATAACTTTGATTTGATGATGAGCCATATTGCTCGTGGTCTGCACAATGAGAGCGAGCTATAACTTGATTTGATGATGAGCCATATTGCTTGTGGTCTGAACAGTAGAGGAAGCTATAACTTTGGTTTGTTGATGAGACAGGAGTTGCTGAATCTCTTGAAGCTCAGTGCTGAGATGTCGATATGAGGCTCTTTACCCATCGCCATCCTGCACAGGATCTTACCAATCGAAGGTGCCAGCTTAAATCCATGTCCTACAGAGAGGAGAAAACAGTCATGTCATGTTAAATAAACAAAATGCTGGATAGAACAGTCAGTCATTTACCTCAAAAAACATCGTGCATAGAGATTTTTTCCCCCTTTGTTCATAGCTTGAATCTTCTACATTGATTTTTATGCAAGATATTTTGCAATCAACAATGTGGAAGAAGACAGCTAGGCTCTTTTGATGATTAAGAATTATCCTGATCAAGTGTGAATTGGTCGAATTATTAAGCCAATCATGAACGACCTAATTATTTAAACTTAATACCTTATAATCCTGCTTGGCAGATGATTTGTCCTTGATCATGACTTCTGACCAATCATGAGAGCAAGGACGTTAGATATTTACCTGAGCATCCGCAGCACACAATGATGTTAGGATAGACCGGATGTCTGTCCATAATCAACTCCATATCTGGAGTCGTCTGAAAAGAGAAAGCAGAGATTTAATTTACATCAATGGAAAGCTGAATGATTGTAGAATATAAATACAAAGGAATAACAAATATTTTCCCTTTCAGTATTGCACAAAAGCAAAATTAAAACCTCATTTTCCGCACCGCTCTAAATTACGGGTCAACAGAGATCAATTTTGTTGCAGTTATGGTGATGACATACATGTGGACCCAATCGGCTCGCCTATTTAGCTGACGCGATGACCCATACCTAATTAATGCACAGTCATTGTGAATATGATTGTGTACTCCACATAAGATGATGTCATCAATAGCTAGTAATTAGGTCGACAACTTCTGATTTTCAAAGGTTTAGATTTTGAGTCTTCAGAGAGCTGTTACTCCTTTGACAGACACTGAAATACATGTTGCATAGTTATTATTGTAATCTATGGCTTAATTATAAGCTTTCTGTTGATATATAATTCATCTATTTCAATTTTCACTTCCGATATAGGGTCTTTAAGCTAGTTTCTTTTCAAAACACAGCTCATTTACCATTATAGCTCAAGATTGATTTAATGACTGTACCGTGTACATGCAGGTTTCCATGATACTTGGCTCACTCAGCAACAGGGGAAAATATCTAGTGATGAACTTCTTCATGAATTCAATATCACTTTTGTGTCCAACGGCTTCGTTGTGTACGGTATCTCTGTAGTCTGGGTCAACCGTATCAGCGCCACCATTAAATGGAATCTGTGGAAATAAGTTAAAGGGGAAGTTATAGGCCAAGTCCACTCCAAAAATAACTTACTTTTAATAGAAGCAGACAAATCATACAAACCAATCAAAAAAGTTTGAGCAAAATCTGATAACTAATAAGAAAGTTGTGCATTTTTGAAAAAGTATGTAAAACATGGAACAATGAAAATCACAAGACAAATTGGAAACTCACTCATGAGTCTGTGACGTCATGTCCCTACTATCCACTAATTGTTTTCTTTATATTCAATTTCAATTTCATTTATTGTTCAATCATCAAAATATATATACAATCAAAATAAGTTACATCAAGAATTTAAAATAACGCAATGATGGTTTGGTGACCCCGGAGAAAGCAGAGCTTATAAAAAGGGGCCACCAATACATAATAAGATCAACATTAATTATACTAAAAAATCTCAACATCGAACATTTATATAAACAAGGAAAAAAAGAGAAGTACACTTCTGCAGCAGCAGCAAAAAAAAAACTGTTTTTACATGTATATAAGAGGGCAGTACAAACGAAAGCGAACAAGAATATATTTTAAAGAAGGTAAGATTTCCCTGCTTAGCTTTTTTAATCTGGAAAGAGTTGAGCTGTTTTTGATATTGTTGGGGAGTTTGTTCCATAACTTAGGAAATAGAATTATAAATGAATTTGATTATATTGATAATATTAATTTCATATTTCCCCTTCAGAATCATATTTCTTCACACCAGCATCCAAGTTGGATTAAAAGTAGTTTTTGTGTGTGGATGCACTAATAAATATTTGATAAACTATTTAGATAAAAATCAATAATTATAAATATGCAATTTTCAGAAAATAGTATAAATTCTTGAAAGTTCATAACAGATTTTGTGCAATGTCATGCACGCAATATGATACAAATCATATAACCTGGGGAAATCAAGTTTTGGGGGATAAAAAGATAAATGAATGGGATTAAACTATATATAAAGCAATTGATAAATAGTGAGGATATGACGTCATAAACTGATAACCAAATTGGCAATTTGTGTTGTGATTTCCATTGTTCTATAGTTTTACATACTTTTTTTCAAAAAGTCATAACTTTATTATTTTGCTCAAACTTTTTTTGATTGGTTCGTCTGATTTTTCTGCTTCTATTGAAAGTCAATTATTTTTGGAGTGGACTCGCCCTTTAAGTTGGTTTTAATAAAAGCAGAAAAATAAAAGAAACAAATAAGTGCAAGTTTGAACAAAATCCGATTGAAAATAGGAAAGTTTGTTAAGTTGTCATCACTCATCAGTGAAACAAAAATTGGCAATATTGTGACGTATTATGCGAGTTTCTCTCCAATGTGCTTTGAGCAGAAAATTTCATAAACTTTCCTGTTCTTAGTTATTACATTTTATGAAGGAATAGATTTGTTTCATACAGGGGTTATATAAAAACATATTTGCAATGATTATATTTAGGGTGAATGCACGGTTGAAAATTCACTGAAAAGGGAATACCGAACAAAAATAAATAAACACGGTACACCCTTTTCAAGCGTAGTGCATGAAAAACACAACAGCGTTTAGTTTATCACTTTAGAAGGTTGCGTTTAAGAGAACGGCTACTTTGAAAATCGTATTCTAGACCATGTTTGATCGCAAGTTTCGTGAGAATGTTGAGGCCTGATTTGATGACGTCGTCCAAAGTAGCTCGATGAGAGCGGAAGATGGAGAAAGAAGATGAAAGAAGTTGAAAATGAAAAATAATATACAGAAAGATCATAAGATAACATGAGAAAAACAATCTAAAGAAATATAGGAAGAGAAGATGATAGAAGGACGAAAACAAAGAAATACATAAGGAAAGATATCAAAAAAGGGAGATGATAAAAGGATAAAAACAAAAAAATACTTAAGGAAAGATATAGAAAGAGAAGATAACAGAAGGATGAAAACAAAGAATAACATTATGAAGGATAGAAGTGCAAATGATAGAAGGATAACATAAGGAAAGATAGAAAGAGAAAGTGATAGAATAACAAAAACAAAGAAATACATGAGGAAAGATAGAAAGTGCAGATAAAAGAAGGATGAAAACAAAGAATAACATTGGGAAGGATAGGAGAACAAATTAATGATAGAAGGATAACATAAGGAAAGATAGAAAGAGAAGATGATAGAATAACAAAAAACAGAAATACATAAGGAAAGATAGAAAGAAAATAAAATTGAAAGATGAAAACAAATAATAAGCTAAGGGAAGATAGATAGAGAAGATGAAAGAAGGATAAAAACTGACAAAGAAATACGTAACGAGAAATAGGAAGAGAAAATAAAAGAAGGATGAATACAAAGAATAACATGAGGAAAGATAGAAAGACATATGAACAAATTTTGGGCATCTGCTCACGCGGTCTCGCTCCGCGGTCTACAACACGTGAAATCGCCTTTGAAAATGCGCTAAGTGTGCAAAGAAATGCTCCTACGAGGTAAACAAACTTTGATTACACACCATCTCGGGTGGAAATCACATATTCAAATACTGTTCTTTCCACTGATACCAATTTCGAACTGATTTGAATACTGGAAAATAGGGCCTTTTCGTCTTCAAAAATGGACAACAATCATTCAATTTGTGATTTCTCTATGGAGGTCACAGGAAAATTCGCTTTTTTCACTGGGGTTGTGTACTTCAAGGAGCTAATGCTCGTAACTGCGACTTGTTATTGGGCCATCTCGGGTGCCAAAACATAGGGTATATAATCCTGTGCCGTCTGATGTAAAACATAATTTGATTGGTTGTCGAGAAATTAGGGCCAATTTCAATCCAATGAAAAGAAGCTTTCTGAAATGTACGCTTCGACCTCCGTAATTTATGCATTGTGCGTAAGCGAAGTTTTTACACAGCGGACAATGAGGCTTACACACCGTGCTCGCAGCCGTGCGTATTTCGACCACCAAATTTGACTCAGCTCCGCGGCGATGGAAAAGACACATTTTATGTTGATTTCAGCAATTTACTGAAGGGAATTTAGATATTATTGACGATATTTTACAAAAAAGGTGTGTAGGGATTAGATTATATCTCTCACGAGACACTGAATTATTTAGTTTTCCTGAAATTTAGCAAATTAGTGGCACTCTGAACTCGCTTTATGAGCAGATCTAAATATTCATGGTCGATCCGCTAGTGAAGGAATCGCGTATTCATATTGCAGGGTGATCCCGCCTATCTTAGACGGAGGGATGACAATGGACTTATGAATTGTGATGTGCATCTGCATCTACTAGACTAACATATATAATTTCCTGATTTGTTTTCTTCTTTTTTCGGGAGAAGAAGAGGGAAGAGAGAGAGAGACAGAGAGAGAGAGTTGACAAGTCACGCTCGCACAGCGGTGTTGACATTCACACTCTCACCAGTTTTCTACGATAAACCCCTATTTCATAAAAATCGACGAGTCCGGTACCTTGGTGTTACGCTCTAGTGCACTCGAACGTTCGTCGTCTGAGTGGGATGTACACAAAATGCCTCATTGATCTTTTGGCCGAATGTGGGTCAAATTTGTTCATATGAGATGATAGAAGCATAAAAACAAAGAATACACAAGGAAAGATAGAAAGAAAAGATAATTGAAGGATGATAACAAAGAATAACATAAGCATTAAAGTAGTAAGCAATTATAATTCTTATATTTTGTGTTATTCATACCAGATGGGTCGTGGGTTTAGAGGTAAAGCATTCAACATTTCGCTCGAGACAATCGCTCCAACAGGCTCTGTCTTACGAGCGACACTTCCGGGTTTGCACTTACTTCACCCCATGACGTAATCGAATCGGGCCTCAATATTCTCACGAAGCCTGCGATCAAACATGGTTTAGAATACGATTTTCAAAGCAGCCGTTCTCTTAAAGGTATTGCATTGTGAAATAAACGTTGTGGGAATCGATCAGAAAAGGGGGGAGTGTAGAGGCCACCGATTACCGACAAAACTAGATACCAATTACCATTTCATTAAATTATTAGAGAAAGAAGACGATTCGTTGCACCTTTCCCGACTCTTAATTCTTGTTTCGCCTCTCCTGCGCGAAGCTATTACGTTTCATTTAATCATTAATGACAGAAGACTATTCCTTGTACCGTTCTCGCCCTTGAATCCTTGTCTGAATTCAGTTTCCCCCTTCACGTTTCATTTAATTATTAGAGACAGAAGACGATTCGTTGTACCGTTCTCTACTCTTAATCCTTGTCTGAATTCAATTCCCCCCCCCCCTCCCGCGCGAAGCGCGGAAGCTTTGACGTTTCATTAAATTATTACTCTTAATCCTTGTCTGAATTCGTTTTCGCCCATCCCGCCCGAAGCGCGGAAGCTTTCACGTTTCATTACATTATTAGAGAAAGAAGACGATTGTACCGTTCTCAACTCTTAATCCTTGTCTAAATTCAGTTTCCCCCTCCCGCGCTTCTCGCGGAAGTTTTGACGTTTCATTAAATTACTATAGAAAGAAAACGATTCGTTGTACTTTTTTCGACTCTTAATCCTAGTCTGAATTCAGTTTTCCCCTCCCGCACGGAAGCTGTTTTTTCCTTTTCTCCTTTTTTTTCTCTTTCTCTCTTCTCTTCTTTTTCCTTTCTTCTTACTCTCCTTTTTTCTTTTCTTTCCCTTTCTCTCCTTTTTTTTCCTGTTCTTTCCCTTTCCCTCTCATTTCCCCCTCCCCCTTTTTTTTTCTTTTTTCCGACAGCAGTGCAATTTTACCGGCAATTTCCTGACAGATGGGGATGTCGCACCCCCAAACCTCCCTTTAGCGACGCCCCTGGTTGCTCCTACTCTCTGAACTGAAACTACAAGAAATAATAGTGTTCTTGGTAGATTTATATTATAAGTGGGTATTCAAGCCTGAAAAGTGTATGTTATTACATTATGAGAAAGAAGAGGGTTCATAATCCAATTACTCATTTTTCAGAACTAATAATAATAATACAATATTTATAATGCGCATAATAAACAAAAGTATCTCTATGCGCTATGAGAATTATACTCATCTATTAACAGTCTGTGCGTGTGTTCTACTTTCATTGATTCATTTTTATCTCATTTGGGATTTTTCATTTTCTCATTATATAATGCAATGGAATAATCGTACAATGTGTGGTCAGTAGTATAAAGAAATCAGAAGAATTCAGATTACACAACAATTCAAACTGATTTTACCAAATAAAAAAACCAAACTATGTCACCTTTGTTAAGCCGGGGTATTCTAATTCCTGGAGTCCGTATACAAAGCTTTTATTTTCTGTCTCAAAGATGACATTAGGAAATTTGCTCATGGCTCCTACTTCTTTCTCCTGCCAATAAGGTACATTGATACGGGTCACCTACGGAGAAAAGATAATCAGGTAAGAGTTATTCAGGGATGAGACAGAAAAAATTACCAAAAAGGAGGAACCTTAAAAGGGGGTCCGGGGTAAAAGGGGGCCATGCTCCCTTTCCGCAGAAAACTTTAGAATATATTTCATAAAAAGACACATGTTCCGTGCATTTTAATTCTGAATTTGAGAAATATTTTGTTACCCGATCTTGCTTAAAGGCAATGCAAGATGTACAATTAATGATAATCTGAAAGTGATCAACCGCCAAACATACCGTCAATGGTGGATCTAAACCTAGGGGCCTGAGGAGCTTCTGCGCCCATGCTCCTGGAGTGAGTATCAGATGACGGGTCCGGTAGGTGCCCTTGCTGGTAGTCACTGTAACCAAGGTACCAGGTGTGATCTCCAGAACCTGCTCTTCCTCCTTCAGAATGCCTCCACAATTCTTAAATGTATCCTGTAAACATATTGAATACAGTTGCATTGAAATACAATTTGTCTAGAGATTGAATTGAAATTCAGTTGGTCAAGAAGGTTACAATGCATAAAAAAGACGGAGGTCTGGGGCCTGTTGCATAAAACTTACCACTGATGATAACTTTGCCATCAATATTAACTACCATGGCAACATCACTCAACAGCCAATCAAATCTTTTAATGTAACGGGTCCCAAACCAATTTTTTTTTATTTCACATATGCTTAATCTTTGTCTGAATTCTTTTTTTTACCTGCCCCGCGAAGCGCGGAAGCTTTGATGTTTTATTAAACTAATAGAGAAATTAAGAAGACGATTTGTTGTACCGTTCTCGACTCTTAATCCTTGTCTGTCTGCATTCATTTTCCACCTCCCGCGCAAAGCGCGGAAGCTTTAACATTGCATTAAACTAATAGAGAAACTAAGAGGACGATTCGTTTTACCGGCCGTTCTGGACTCTTAATCCTTTTCTGAATTCACTTTTCTCCCTCCCGCGCAAAGCGCGGAAGCTTTGACGTCTCATTAAACTAATAGAGAAATTAGGAAGACGATTCGTTGTAGCGTTCTCGACTCTTAATCCTTGTCTGTCTGCATTCAGTTTCCCCCCTCCCACGCAAAGCGCGGAAGCTTTGACGTTCATTAAACTAATAGAAAAATTAAGAAGACGATTCGTTGTACCGTTTCGACACTAATTCCTTGTCTGAAATCAGTTTTCCCCCTCCCGCGCAAGGCGGAAGCTTTGACATTCAATTAATTTTTGTTTTATATTACTCATTCATTTATTCATTTCACATATTCAAAAAAGGGTAGCCCAATCAATATACACTGAGAGTAGGTATGTGCCTATATTTCTAGCGTCTTCCGATTTACAATTACAATTAGAGAAAGAAGACGATTTGTTGTACCGTTCCCTACTCTTGATTCTTATCTTAATTCAGTCCCCCCCCCCCTTTCCCGCGCGAAGCCAGAAACTTTGACGTTTCATTAAATTATTAGAGAAAGAACACGATCCGCTGTAACGTTCTCGACTCTTAATCCTTGTCTGAATTCAGTCCCCCCCCCCCCTGTCGCGCAAAGCGCGGAAGCTTCGACGCTTCATTTAATTATTTGAGAAAGAAGACGATTCGTTGTACCGTTCCACCGCTCTACGAAAATGAGAAAGGACGCAACCGTGTTTTAACTAAACGCGTATCAAAAGCCTAATTCTGGCCTGAAAAAATGAAGCATAAACGCATCCATAGAGGAACCATCTACCAATGTCATCATAATCTACCTGGTATGCACGTAGAGCCTTGTCTGCTCTCAAGGTACCTCCACCATAATCCAGAAAGGCCAGGGCATCTTTGGGAATATCTAACTGCGGGTATTCCCTCTTCCTGGCCTCATGGTCCAGGATCCTGTGTGGTCTTTGAAACTTTCTCATCAGATACAAGGAACTCTCATACAGTCGTTTATTTGGTGGAAGTGAGATGATCAAAAGACCAGTCTGCCTGTTTGATATTGAAGATGAAAATATGAGGATTAATGCCTTAACAAAGGGCGAAGGGCACTAGCGCATCGATCGACTTGATTTCAAATCCGGGACCTCCCGGTTAGAAGATCACTGCTCTACCACTGAGCCATTGCGCCACCTGTTTCTTTTAATCAGATACAAGCAAACAAATTAGTAAGAAATATAAGGAAGGTTGACTTCAATTAATTCACTTTTAGAATTTGCCCTGTCTAAAAAAACAGAATCCACAAAATGAATTTGGACTCTTTAAATATTTGTGATTCTCAAAATTTCACATTCTTTCTTAACATAAGCGTAAATGTATTAATGTAATTCTTTCAAATCATATTATGCAGATTTTGTTAAAGTGTACAATATATAAATATTGGTATATATATATATCTTTAAAAGATTATTTGTCTGTTAATAATCTAATACATATTTTGATCGTCCAGTAAGTTAGGCGTAAACAAAAAAGATGTTGTACTGCCCTTTGAGACCGCTGACCCGGCTAAAAATTTGAAAAATACGGTCGGCTTTTTAAAAAAGTTTATTTTCTTTACGCTTTTTTTTAGAGAAAAAATGTTAAATGAACACAAAACTGTATTAAAAACATTCAAAACTGAGAAATATCAGCCTAAAGAGGGAGGAAAAAGAAAAGAAAAACGAAAGATTTCCGACCGACCCATGTTTTGGCACTTAGTTGAAGGGCAATACAACATCTGTTTTGTTAAAGGCCTTATAAACAATAACTTCAAATGGGAACAAGTACTTTACTTGTAAAGTGGTGTACTTGTTTCTTTCTCTAACTCTTTCCACATTGGGAAAGCTTCACTCATCATCTCAGAGTAGTGTGATTGTTTGTAAGAGTAGCGGATGATTCTTGACTGGCCATGAGAACTGCCCCGGGAATGAGGCAGACTGAACTGAATGATATAAGAAGAATAACAGTAACATATTAGCCATGGGAACTGCCTCTGCATGGAATAAAATAGACTGAACTATTATGATATAAGATAAGAAACGATACAATGACAATGGTAGGAGTTGTGTTTAGATTGCAAGTGGAGTGTTAAGCTGTTGTGTGGTTAAGATAAGTGACTTTGTTGAAGAAAAATTACTTGAGTAAATTTTTACTCATTATTACCGAATATGTAATCATCTAAAACTTGTTAAAAGTTCTATGCAAGCCCTAAAAAAATTCCTCATAAATTATATTTCACATTGTAAACTTGTCAGCTGATATGGTTTTAATTGTATATACAAATAAAAAGAATAACCTGTAGCTAGTGGGGGTCTGGGCATGATTGAATGATGGGAAAATAAAGGAAAGAGGGAGGGGAAGGCAAAAAGAAATAAAAAGGATACAGTCTCCTTTCCTTGTTATTTTTCATTCATCCACCAAGTATATACCCGGTGACACGCAATTAGCACCCCAAAATTTTAGAAAAATGGGACCCATGTTTAGGGTTAGAACGGTTAGAACGCCCCCCCCCCCCCCCGAGGGGAAGTTTCGGTTAACATCGGGAACAAAGGCGCCAGAAGTGGGGGGAGGGGGCAGGGGGCATCCAAAAATGTCGCCCGCCCCCCCCCCCCACCAAAAAAATAAATAAAATTAAAAAAAAAATGCAGTAAAGGAGTAAAGATGGGTTTTTTAAACCAAAAAGAACATACAAATAATGAAACCTGAATTGAATCACTAACAAGTTATATTCGATTCAAAAGAAAGGAAAGTTAACAGGAATTAAAATTCCTATACATTCCCCATGCCCCTATTATCAATGGAGGTTTTTATAATAGCGATACGCGCATATCGTGGAAATATTGTGAGAGGATGGGAAAGAGTGTGTTTTTTTTATAATAGAGGTGAGAAGACATGGGGGGGGGGTTTCCAATTCGTGCCAGTGATTTACAAAGGTTGCTGAAATGACATGATTTTTCGTTATTTTCCCCCCTTTTTTTTGGTGTAAATAACTTTTTATGCGTTTGATCGAAAATGTCAAATTCCAAAATTTACAAATGGACGAAAAAATATGCTTATTTAGAGGCCTTCATGTCAGGGCCTACTGAATGTCAGGACTCGGGGGCTCGAGCCCCCCTCACTTTAAAAAAAAAAGTATGTTAAAGAGAAAAAGAAAGAAAGAGAAAGAGAAAAAATGAGTGACCTACCAATGTCACAAAATAATGAGGTATCAAAATAAGTTCGACTGGCCGTAATTAAATGCCTAAAACTCATGAGCTTACAGGGGCTCTGCCCCCCTAAACCCCACTAAGGGCCCTAAGGCGGGCCCCTGAATGCTCGTCTGATCGTAATTAAATACCTAAAAATCCTGAGCTTTCGGGGGCTCTGCCCCCTAAACCCCACCATGCAAGGGCCCTAAGGCGGGCCCCTGGATGCTCATCTGATCGTAATTAAATACCTAAAACCTCTGAGCTTCCGGGGGCTCTGCCCCCTAGACCCCAACAAGGGCCCCAAAGGGAGCCCCTGGATGCTTATCTGACAAATTTAATGCCTAAAACCCCAGAGCTTCCGGGGGCTTTGCCCCCTGGACCCCCCCCCCCGCCAATTCACAAATGCCAGTATTACAAATTAGGTATCTAAATATGTTTATCCGACCGCAATTTAATGCCTAAAAACCCTGAGATTTCGGGGGCTCAACCCCTTGACCCCCGCCTGGACAAAGCCCCTGGACCCTACGCCAATATTACGCTCGCTACGCTATACCTGATCGTTAAAACTCTTCTTTGAAAAAAGTTCCGCGGGGCCTGCATGTAACATCTAAGAGTGGTGCATGGGGATGCAGATTTTTTCTTCTCCCCGGCCCTCCCAACCCCCCCCCCCCCCCCAACCCCCGTTTTTTCTCATTGCGCCATGCACTGCACCTGGAAGATGAACCCCCTGGAATGTTTGCCCCCCCCCCCCCCCATCCCAAACTGCTTCCGGCGCGCCTGATCGGGTATATTTATGTAGCATGTAGTACCTGTATCACTAATATAAATTCAGTGTGTTCTGTCATAGTGCAACACTAATCAGAGTAGTAAACAGTACGGTATCCACTGACCCAAATCAACCTTGATTTTAGTATCTATAGTATGGTCCATAGCTATATCATATAGCTACATGTAGGCCATAGGGTCTGAACAAATAAATCCATGGATGTCACTAGAATCAGGAAGGACTAATTTGAACAAACTGCCAGGTGCAACTTCCAGTCAGCCATAAAGGTCAACATGAATGAACTTGAAACCTAATAATGAAAACCTATCAATTTCAACTATACAAATCTGACATCTTTTTTGAAAATTGTGACCACTAAAGAACAAATGAATAATATAAGCTAACAGTTAATTCTAGTGGACCTCCCGCTTCTAATTCTTCAATAAAGTACATTCCATCTTGGTGTGCCGTCATCATACTTACATGTAAACATGTACATTTAATATGCTGTGCAGACTGGATCGTTATGACATATGTGTTTTATAATAGTGGAAATTTCCAATCGTGCCTTTCCCGCTGTATACAATATTCTGTCAAATGTTATCCCATGGACATGTGAGAGACTTGGAGCCTTTCAATATCAATTCAATTCATTTTTCCATTTTAAAACAATGTGAACACAATTAAGGGCAAAAGACAGCTGCAGTAAAATGAAAATACATGCATAAAACATACAGTGGGATACTCTTGTGTCCTACTTTTACAAAACGATAATCGATAATACATGTATATTGTACACATAACTAGTCAGAGTATGATAAACAAAATTACAATTAACAGTAGGGCCTACAATCAGGGGCGGATCCAGCCGGCGGCAAGGACAGGGCTGGGGGGGGGGGGGGGGGGGGGTTATTGAGCACTATTTTTAAAAATATATTTTATATTTTTGTTAAAGGTAAAATTGTGGTCACCATCTTTGTTTTTTTTCAGGGGTGGGGGCCCGTGCCCCCTTCCCTTCCCCCCTGGATCACCTGAAGAACCGGGCATACTGTTAATACACACACACACACACATACAGTGAAGAGAATAATTAGAAACAGACAAGATGAAAGCGGGCAAGAAAGGAGATTAGAAATAGAGTACAGGAGAGAGAAAGGGAGAGAGAGAGAGAAAGAGAGAGAGAGAGAGAAAGTGCGAGAGTGGATTAAAGGAGATACATGCATGGATATTACAGACCAATGAATTAGAATGATGACGAAAAAATGAAAGAAAAAAAAAGAGGCGAGAGAGAGAGAGAGAGAGCAGGACATCGAGAAGAAAGATTATAATGCTATTGTTGACCTTCTAAAAATTGCCTTTGGTAAAAGATTTTTAAATCAATGCAAAGGACGCGTATAAGACTCAAGTGTTCAAAAACAAGGAGGCAGGACTCCAGGGGGTGTTTCACAAAGATCCTAAGTTGAACTTAACTCTAAGTTGGACTTAACAATTATGGACAGCCATTGGAGTCTTAAAATGAAATATATTCAAAAGCAGAAATTCAAGTATTTTAGACTTTTTATAAATTCCACATCCAGAACATGAAATCTCCCATGATAATAGAAAATATGAATGATTTGAATCAACATTTTATGCCTTTTAAAATAAGTTCTACAAAATATTTTCAAGGATGCTAATGGCTTTCCATAATTTTTAAGTCTAACTTAGAGTTAAGTTCTACTTAGAATCTTTGTGAAACACCCCCCAGGAGTTTCAAAGCTAAAAGTTAAGTTCCAACATACTTGTTCTAGGAGCACAGTTTTTAACCCCTGCTTCACACAGTGATATGCTGTAGCAGAACCTTGAATACCAGCGCCAACAATCACTACATCATGTACGGCATTTAAACCGTGAACTTGAATGGCGGGAAACTGCTCCGATGAAGATGCCATCATTCTTAGAGGGGGCGTGGTTCACGAGCTGAGTCAGGCCTGAAAATAACGCTGTTATCTGATATGTTCACTTGGTGTTGGGTGAAAATTCCAAGTTGAATGTACGTTATACGGCCGAGAAATGAGCAAAAGTGCAAAGTGATATTCACTAACTCATTACACTCACTTCGTACACGGTTTTCGCGCCGCGGTCAAGTGGAAACACACAGCAGTGAGGCCGGGCATTCGTAAGAATTACACACACAAGGTACCTTTGGAACAGTCTAACACGCCAGAGGCTGTAGCCGAGGGTATTTGGACTGTTTTGAAAGTACCGAGTGTGGGTAATTTTACTAATGACCGAACAAAATGCGATTTTATAACATGATTTTACTAATGACCGGTCATTAGAATTTGTCGTTAGGCAAAATAAATGCCTGGCCACGTATACGCTTTCAACAATCATTTTATTAGGATCCATGTCATCTAATAATATCTGTTATAGATAGCCTTGGTTTGAAAATTTAGGGCGGGGGGTCCTTTTTTGTTCCCCAATTTTTTTTTTTTTTTTTTTTCGGAGACGAATAACATTTTAGAAAAAAAATTGTGAGAACAAAAAAACGAGATAATTCTGGAAAAAATCATTTAAAAAAATCATTAAAACATTTTGGGATTTGTTTTTAATTTTTTAATAATTACAAGGGAAAAATCAAATTCTTAAGACAAAAACTAATTTGGGGGAAGAAAAATAAATAAAGACGAGGCGGAAAAAATTCTAGAAACAAAAATTGACCTTGTGTAATTGGTCTCATACAGTCCTCAAGAGGGCGACATGCATTGATTAAAAATATATTCATTTCACCAGCTGGTTTAATAATATAACACTTGGAAAGTGACCAGCCAGGAAAATATAACAATTACGACCCTCACAATTGATATCACGTGACGAGCTCTAGACCAATCACATCTCGGTATCTGTCTTAGCTATCCAATATAATTATATATTGATTAGTATATTGATTGAATGATTATTAGACCATATGGATAGTAGACAAAATTGAATTAGACAAACTGGGAATAAGACTAAATGAGCAATAGACCAAATGGGTACAAGCATGCAGTTTCTGTTTAAGATACCCTATCCCAGCTCTTGCTATTTTTAATGGCCATATAGGTTTACTTGTCTTTTAATTATGGAAACATCAAGAAATGAAGCTAAGTCTCATATCGTGGATTACGTCTTGCCATTGATTTATGTAGATCAAGTGTTATAAATACTTTTGTGCAATTCATTGCCTGCCTCTTTAACAATTTTTACCATGTTATATTATAAATAATGTAGATGTACATGTATGTCCGTGTCTCATCTGATTTTCAATAACAAGTTACAATAACTGTTACAAGCTACTGAAATCGTGACATTTGATTGGCTGAGAGCAACTTGTGTCAGAGAAATTTAGCATTTGTTATTGATAACAGGGGGGCGTTTCACAAAGCCTTTTCTCAATGACAAATGACAAAAATCAGTGACAAATCTGCTGATAACCCATCAGAAGCAAGGATTTCAGTAGCTTATATAAACAAAAACTGTCATTTGTCTCTGATGACATGTGTGGTGAAATGCCCCCCAGGTCTAATGAAACAGAGCCCAGGTTTAAGTTCTCAAGAGCATAGAGAACAATATGTGTGCCACATGACTTTCCTTTTGTAGTTCTTTTTATGGTTAAATTTTTAATATTTTTTCTATGTAATTGATACATTGTATATGACCCACTCTGTATGAACTTGAATAAAGCTAAATATTGAAGTAACATTTTTTTAAATGTCTTTGTCCAGACTGCATTTTCACCGTCCAATCAAGGTCAGTAATTTAATCCACTCAAGAAACAGAAATATGTACCAAAATTTAATTATACAAATTTATTGTTAGATATATCTGTATACATGTATATGTATATATTATAATATACGTATGTGTGAAAGCATGACAGAACTTTAAAATCAAAAGTAAAATACTATGCCATCATAAATGATGACCCGCTGTTCTGAAAATAATTGTCAAAAATGAACATACAGTCATGGTAAATGATATAAATACTGTGGAAGACACAAAACATAAATGACAGAAAGTGAGTAGACTTGAAAGATAAGCCAATCCAGATAACATACAATCTACCAGTACATGACATCATACATGAATGTTTGAAGTATATTGGTTTCCCTGCCGATGCAAATCTGAAAAATATTTCAACAGAAAGAAACATCTTGACCACTTTTGGAAAGATTCAAAGAATTATAAGATGCTAATGTAAATAATAAAGTTCTGATAAAGTTACATGTAACATAGAAATATATGTTCACAGGAATCATAACTGCTATTTTCTCTGTACATGGCATATATTTAATAAGTAACACTTCAGTTGACCTATATCAAATGGTCTTAAGATTGTAAATATGCAGAAATCTTTTGATTCTTTAGAAGTAGCCTAAAGAATTTGCCACAAATGTTACTAATTGTACAACCTTAAACTTTCTCTCAGGAGAGAAATTGTAATATATATGTATGTATTAATTTTCAACCCATATCAATTCCAATAAGCACTAAAAATTTATATAAAAGAAAGTTAAATCAATGTCAATATACACATAATATAATCATATGTTAATAACATACAAGGATAAACATTCAAATGTAAATATACTTGCACACATAATATGTATATATACCATTCTTTTACGGGCAGAAATGTGACCTTGAAAACATAACTACATTTAGAACAGATCATGTGATATTGTATGGGCAAGCATGGAACTCATCAACATGAGTAATGGTCTTCATGCGTTGAAAGACTTTTAACAAAATTGCTTGGAAACCCCTTTTCCTGGCATGTAATACAGTACACGCCTGGCTCCACCAATCGTCTCTACAGAGAAGACCGACAAATATACGGCAAGTTTTGTGAAAAATTTCCCCCACACCATGCCGTTATTTGTGTCTAGTTTTTATATGCTTGTGGGGAAAAATGACATCATGGGCTTTGATAGTTTAAAGGAGGAATAGTCATTTGCTTTCTTTTTCTAATCGAGCATGCGTTTCATGACAGCTATCACATGTAAGTCTTCTCATGCGAGTATAATCAGGTGTCTTGAGTCGTCCTTTGGGTTTAATAGATATGTGCATATTTCAATTAATGTTTAAAAAAAGAAGACTTCATGGTTGGGGAAAAAAAACATATTTCCCTTCAGGGTGCAATGTGATTTAATTTCACACAACTTAGGATCCCTTACTGCGATCCATTACTGCCACAACTGAAACAATATGCATGTAATTGCACCACTAATTTGCATTGTTACTTGAGGTAATAAAGAAGATATGTTTATATCTACTACTAAATGATCTTATATTTCAAATCGGTACTAATCCCTATAAAGCACACTTTTCAAGGGACTATAGTCCTTGCAAGAGTTTTCCTGATCTCCAGACATATTTATAACAGTATGAACATTAAGCATACATGTATTCATACATATTTAGATAAGAAAGTGGCACTTGTACTTGTAGCTATATTTTAACATACTATGGATTAGGCTTTGCCCCACTGTCGACATTTGAGTCTCATCAAGCACACAATATTGCAAGAAAATCTACAAAACACTGACTACAATCTGAATATGTCATTCCATTCTGCATTTGTTACTATCCATTCGGATAAGCCTACAACTACACGGTATCTATACCATGAAAGCTTCATGTACTTTGTACATGGAAGAGGGATCACAAATTTGACCTTCAAAATGCAAGATCTTTGGGTGATGGGGACTTGACTTACTCTGTAAGTTATGTTAAATGGATTGGGTAACTTTGTCCAGATTCAGGAACAAAATCCTGTATTTAGCTCATGCTGCAATGATAATTATATAGGCCTACCTTTAGGTTAGTCAGGAACCCCATAACTTTTACAAGCCAATCGCCCGTCTGATTATCAAGCCATTTATGATTGAAAATCAAAATTTAAAAATTGGTTTTCCTAACGGTTTTTAAAACACTACAGTTTATTGGGGATAATGAGTATGGTAAAAACCGGTCATTCAAAAATTTTACTTTTGTTGAGGTACATGTACTTCATGATCATTTCGAAGCACAATTTTGTTAGGGCTTAAATATTAATTACACCATCTCACAGACACTGATAACACGTAGGGCCATGCATCTCAGATTTAACATTGTTAAACGATGCCTTTAAGAAGAAAGGTAGGTAGATGATCTATACTTGGACATTATCATCAAGTGCAGCATTTAAATTGAAGAAAAAATAGCATCTTAGAGCCTCGGAGAGCTTCCTCTTTTATAACCCTACACTCCAGGAGTACCAAACTTGCTGAGATGTGCTGCTCTCTTTGCTGGTATGAGAATCTACAAGAAAATAGAAAGAAAAAGATTTAAAAAAAAAAGAAGATCAACATGTGATTGAGGGCATGATACACAAGCCACTTACAAATCTTGATTACAGATATGAGTCTCGAAGAAGAATCAGTTCAGAGTGAGACAAAATGCTGTTCAGCCTTCAGGTCTACATAGAGGTCAAACTGGAGGTCACACTAGGTCAGACTAGAGGTCAAATCTTAATAGATCAGTGTACATAAGGGACAAATTGCACAAGGTACCTGGTAGGATTACAGCTGTCGGAGCTAAAGGTAGGGTATTAATTTCCAAAGCTCTTAGGAAGCGCATAGAGACGATGTTTAATGTGATATGCGCTATACAAGAACCAAATATTATTAATATTATCAGTTATGTACAGGAATCTGAAACTCTAATTAAAGAAGAACTCACCTCATTATGTATATACGCATCACATCCATAGCACCAAGCAGACAAGTCAGCATAGCTAAGCACCATGAGATGACTAGACTCCAACCCATGCATTAACATGTGCTCATTGACATAACGTCCACAGTAGACCTGTATTAAAACACAAATAACAATACAACCAAGACTTGATTAGAGAAAAGAAAATCTCATTGATTTACTAAAACCTGCTTATAACCAAAATAAATTAGTTTGCATTGTTCTTTTTTCAAAAGGCTTTCCACTGAATGTCTTCGCCTACACTTACTGTCATTATATCAATGTTTCTTCCATTGTCAATCCTGGGGGGTGTTTCACAAAGATCCAAGTCGAACTTAACTCTCATTAAGTTGGACTTAAATATTATGGAGAGCCATTTGTAGCCTTAAAATAAAATATATTCAAAAGCAAAAATCCAAGTAATTTAGCCTTTCCACAAATTCCACATCAAGAACATGAAATCTCCTTGATAATAGAAAATATGAATGCTTTGAACAACATTTTATGCCTTTTAAAATATATTTTACAAATATTTTCAAAGATGCTAATGGCTTTCCATAATTGTTAAGTCCAACTTAGAGATAAGTTCAACTTAGGATCTTTGTGAAACACCCCCTGGTCTGATAGAAGAAGAAAGGTGCCGATTCAATTCAGCTGTCTATGCACACGCACCAGCAATAATGGTCATGTGTCATGCTTGATTAGCGAAAGAAGGTTCTTTAACAATTCTGATTTCTATCATCAACAATGGATGAATATGACTTGTTAAGATTTGTTCACTGAAAAGGATTTTTTAAATGTGTTTGTAGCATTTTAGCTGATGATGATTTGTATCAAATCAAATTAAATAAACATTTTTCTTCTACTTATAGTATTAAAATAATACCTAACCTTAATCCTAAAAAGGGCCAAGAAGGGGGTTTTGAATAAAGCTTTATAAAACTTGAAACTAGCTCTACAGTAAGTGCATTATCATGCATTATGGACGCTTGAACATATCTGTCTATCTCAATAGAACAACTAGTTTAGTTTCATCCCGTATTGATTATTGTAATGGGCTTCTCTCTACCATTCCCTCGACTTAAAGATAAAGGTGAGTTCTGGTCATGCGATTGCATTGTGAAAGAAAAGGTATGGAATGGATCAGAAAAGGTTGATCATGTAGCATGTAAGTATTGGTGTGTACTGCAAGGTTTTGGAGTCATCAAAATCATAATAAATTTGGCCCAGTCTTGGTAAAGCAACAAGCACTATACACATAAAGATGTGTATGGGACTACACAAATTGTGTCAGGATTACCTACTTTGATTTCTTTATCTTTCTATGCTCATTACTCACCCAGTATACATTTTCTTCCAAAATTGTTTGGCAAATGACATTTATTTGTAATCTTGAACATCCAGTGTAAGTTTCATCTGATTCTGTGAGAATTCATTTTCTTTTTTTTACCAGAACTCAAGTTTATCTTTAATTGAATCGTGTGCAACGGCTACAAAATTTGGCAGCTTGATTTATATTTTCAGGTTTCTAGGGACCATCCATCTCAGCGACTCTTGAAATCATTACACTGGCTTCCTTTGAAACAAAGAATAATTTTTAAATTACTCTTGTTTGTCTTCAAAATACTCAATAATCAAGCTCCACAATATTTAGATACCTGTTTGAATTGATATACACCTACCAGGGCATTGAGGTCGGCCAGTGAACCTCTTTGTCTCACATATTCGGTTACCCGCACTTTAGCCGGTGATAGAACATTTACTGTATCTGCTTCAAAATATTGGAATGATCTACCTCTACCACTTAGTACTAGGCAGTCTCCATCTGTTATTACCTTCAGAAAGGCCTTTAAAACACATCTTTTTTTGCAGTTTGTAGTTGTAAGACTGGTTTTCTTATTATATGTATTCATGAAATATTCATTTTCATTCACTCTAAGTGCTTTGGGCCTAATGGGAGAAGCGCGGTATAAGTAATAATAATAATAATAATAATAACTACTTCCATCCTTGCACAAAAAGAAATATTATTTGCGTGCAGTAGAGTGGCTTTTATCAGCTTATCTTACCTATTAAAACTTCAGCGTCTTTCCGCAGAATTTGACTTTATGCGAAGAAACATCCATTGGAAATAGAAAAATTATGTAAATAGAACTACTTCCACCAAATACACAAATGTTTTTGAATCCAAGCTTTGTAAAGAAAAGAGAATGAGATTTTCTAATGCCTTTTTTAAGTATTTAAAGGACCAGGCAGATTTTAAAATGATGGCTCTACCTAAAGCTAAGTCTTTGTGTTACAACCATGAATAACTAGCCACTTTTTTTCTGCAACAGAAAAAAAAAAGTTATATATGCCGAAAGACAACATTTATTAGTTTCACTAGGCCTAGAATTAATAATGTCAAGCGAGAAAGCTTATATTGTTGAATGACTGAATATGTACATGTTTATTAATCCTATGTGCATGACTAAAAGCAGCGCAGTAATTGTTCTTCCAAGCGTCTGGGATTGTGGAGAGAGTGTGATGTCCTGTGATGCACTTCGTACCTGGTAACACTGAAGTCACACCCAGTTATCTCTCATATTGCCACAATCCTTACTAAATATGTAAATGTTTATTAATCCTATGTGTACGACTAAAAGCAGCGCTGTGATTGTATCTTTGAAGCATCTGGGAGATTGTGGACAATGTCCTGCGATGAACTTCTTACCTGGTAACAATGAAGACACACCCAGTTCTCTCTCGTATCACCACAACAATCCTTACTGAATATGTACATGTTTATTAATTCTATGTGTCGACTAAAAGCAGCGCAGTAATTGTATCTTTTAAGTGTCTGGGGGATTGTGGACAATGTCCTGCGATGAACTTCTTACCTGGTAACAATGAAGACACACCCAGTTCTCTCTCGTATCACCACAACAATCCTTACTGAATATGTACATGTTTATTAATCCTATGTGTATGACTACAAGTAGTGCAGTGATTGTTCTTCCAAGCGTCTGGGGTTGTGTGGACAATGTCCTGTGATGCACTTCTTACCTGGTAACAATGAAGACACACCCAGTTCTCTCTCGTATCGCCACAATCCTTGCAAGGCAATGACACGTCTAGACCGGAAGAGGGCAAGGGTCCCACGTCCGACTCCAGATGAGGGCACCACGGCTGAGGGATCACGGCATGCATCTCAACCTGATAGGAACAAAGAGAACCAAATGAAAGAAATGAACGATTACTCACCCATTCGGCTGAAGACTGATAGATATCCTTCGTATCAGTACAATAAATACATGTAGGATATTGCAAACACAGAAGATTATTTGAATTTAGTAGCATATATATTGTGTCTAGAGAAAAGCAAGTCCCATTGTTCTCCCTGGTTTAAAATAGGAGCAGGTGTTTCAGTGGAGTGCGCCTGTAATCCAGCCAATAATGGAAGTTACAAACTGATTCAGCAGAGGACGCAGCTTCGAAACTGAGTCACGTCTTTAGGATGGTGATGTTAAAGGTCAGTCCACAGACGTAAATAATCATATCTGATTGATACACGTCTGTAAAAACCCAATTACACACAGACGCGAACTGTGGTCTAAAAAGCCACCTAATTCAAACCCTCTGTTAGGCATTTCGGCTGAAAAGGGTTTGTGTCTGAAACTTTTACTGACTTGTTTCTCTCTCATTTTCTATTAAAACCAACTAATACAATCAGGGTGGACTATTCCCCTTTAAGAATTAAATGAGAATAGGAGTAATTATCCCAAAATATAATTCATGAAGATGAATGAGCTCAATGTGGGAGGCATTCACAGACACAGAATGCTAAGTCACGACTTGATACCTGAGGATTTTATTTTTTTGTCTTACCTGAGGACCAAATGTCTGCTGAAGGCTACCAAAGAGTTTATCTTCTGCTCCTGGTGTAGTTGTTTCGCCCGATACGCCACATGCTCCTAGAGCTTCATCCTCAGGGACTGTAATGTTTGGGATATATGCAAACATATTGAGGTTATTATGTAAGGTCTCAGTCCTCTGGCACCTTATTTTGATAGCATGTCTACAAAGCTGTGGAAATAATCAATCCTCAAAAAATATGCTTTACAAATTAAACTATCATCATCATCACCATCACCACCACCACCATAACCATCATCTTCAACATCATCACCAATATTTTGAATTATCATTATTAAAACTACCGTACTACTATATGTTTTACTATTTCCTGAAGTAGTACAAGTAATATCTATTATCATCTTTTGAAATATAAATTTACTTAATGCTATCATTAAACACAGCAAATGGATAATCCATATGGCAACCTATAATTGCAATCACTTACAGAGATGAAAATAACAATGGTTTAGCAACAATCAATACAATTCTGTAAATGATTATCAAACATCTTTTTATGACATCTTTTTATGAATCATTACCCAAGAGACACACTCAGGTTGTTATGGTCCTTATTCAATCAATCAATGTCACAATATTCCTATTAAACAAGCTCTGATTTGTGAACCATTTTGTTTTATCAACTCAAATTAATTATTCAATCATTATTATTAATACTACATGAATTAATACTATCGTTGCAAAATATCATGAATTAATTATTTTATTTTTGAAGTAAAAAAGACAGGAAAAAAATGAAGAAAAAAGAACAAAAAAGAACCGAACAAAAAAAGAACAAAAAAAAAAGAACAAAAATAAAAAAAGAAAAAGAAAAAAGAGAAGGAAAAAAAAAGGGAGAAAAAAGAAGAAGGAAGGAGCAAATCTTACCATCATCTTGTGCTTGCAGAACATCTCCCTTGGCACCTGCTCCTGCACCTGCTCCTGCCCCTCCTGGGGTGACAGATGCCTCTCTTGGCTGCTGCAGATTCATCCCTGACATTCCTTCCAGGATATCCTTGAGCCCTCCATCACCGTCACCGTCACTGTCACCTGCAGCTGATGAGGCTTCTGCTTTGGTAGATGAAACCTCATCAACTCTCTCTGGAACTGATGGCTCTAATGTCACTGCGTCCCTTGGTGCAGCACTACGCAATAAAACAAAACAAAAATAGCACTGATCTTATGTGATTGGTTGATAATAGCATTCTTAGGAAGGTATCTTTTGGTTATATCATCTTTAGAACTGAATATACATGTATGTCAAGATTCATCACCATTTTCTTTGTTTTCAATGTAAACAATTTCAGTGCATATCCTAGAAACAGAGATTTAAAATGTAACACACAATGTTGATATAAGTTTCAGAGAAAACACATTTTTTCTTTACAATTTCTTTGATATACGGGTAAAATTTCACATGTTAAGTTGAAAAGATGTGTGGGTGAGGTTTTAATCCAATTCAAATCTTTAAAGCAGACTTTATTTTTTGACTTTTTCAGTCTAATCAGACTTTTACAATTGTTATTTACTCCAAAAAAAATAGGGGGGGGGTCTTGTGTCTGTATACTAATAGGTTGAACAAGAAATTAGGTTCCTAAAGCAGTCTGCATGATATTATACTTTGATCTGCATTTTATACAAACCAAGGAAGGGTGCGGATTCATGAGCCTTACGCCAAAATGTTGACACACTAACAACCATATGGTGACCCCTTTTCATGCATGTAAATCATAGGTAAAAATAGCCTGTATTACAAAATAACTAATCCAAGTTTGATGAAGCAATTTCACAAATTACATAAGCGGTTGTTCACGGAGGAATAGCAACTGACAAGGTGTTTTAATGATTGCCTAAAGCAATAAAAGAAACCCCAGTTTGTGATACCTTTTTAGGTCTGAGGAGGATTTGCAGCAGAGATAATTTGACACCAAATGACATTCAAGATAATTCCATTTGAGTGAGATAGTGGTATTACATCACTCCCTACACAAGGTGTGTTCATACTTCATACTCTGATTGTAGGCCTTTCAACACGTTTTAGGCTAAAAATGTATACCAGTACCGGTACGTGTATTTTAAAAATAAATAAGTATAATATACAGGTATATTATTAACAATCTAAAGAACATATGGAGAATATGATTTAAATGGGGAAAGAAAAAATAAGCAGAAGAAAATATAAGAGGAACTAGGGGAAGATAAAAGATGAAATGGTAAAATTTCTAAAAATTGAAGGAAGAAATTACAAGAAAGGAAAGAGTGACGCTGATAATTTGTGATAAGAAAAACAAATAATTCAAAAATCCATATGAGGAATTCATGGGTGGCGTTGGGTCAAATTGTTCCATAGAGTCTATTATTTAATCTCAGCGAATGTACTACAATGACTTCATATATATGCATCATTCCTAATAAAGACATATCAAATGGCAGATTGAGATTCCAAACAGGTTGATACAAATATACCTCGATTCAAAGTTTCAAACACTCTATCAAAAAAAATGCACCAAAAGACATGGAAACACAGGTTTAAGTATTATTTCATTTCATTTCATTTATTTATTTCACTCTCTTTTAAAAACATCAAAAAGTATATACATGTTTGTTCATTATCAACATAAGATAAAAGGAAGTGGGGAATCATGAAAGCCAAAATTGGCTTAATGAGAATGATCCCCAGAATACTAAAAGAAACCGTTTGATACAAATAACATTTAATGCAAAGTTCAATGTGGTATACAGGATGGTTTCTCTGTGTAATACAGGGTGGAAATGAAAGTCCTTTTCAACCCTCTTTTTCTGGATTTCCAATTGACTTTTGATATAAAATCTATCATCCAAAATTCCACCCTACCCCCTCTAATTTCGCTTTCTATTTTAATAGACCGCTGTCTTCCTGAATTTTATTGAACGTTGAATGGATGGTTAGATACAACAGTAATTATCTGTAAGGGAAATCAGTTGTTTCAGTCATGTGATAATTGCATCTATTGTTTCAAGGTCAGCTGTTTTTATGTCAGCCTTCTTTCGCCTGACTGGCAAATAACATTAGAATCAGGCTAACTCGATACTTTCAGAGTGATTACATCTTCCTAGTTCCTCCATGTGCAGGGATGCATGTTAATGGCACAAATGAAGTCCTCAGTGCTATTAAAGCAAGTTCAACATGGCACAGACCACATATAACAGTAAATGACTGAACTGTCAATGAGATAACATGTAGATGTATATTTCACAATCCGTATGAGGAGAGGATCATGGAAGTGATATACACCCGTAGTGGTGGCACTGGTGGGATGCAAAAAAACACATGATTAATTTACAATCTTGAATTGAACATTCAGGACAACTTATACTGTACATTCAGCAACATTTCCCTGGAAATCTGTACTAGATTTCACCACTAATGCTCCACTTTGTATTTCATAGACCATCACGGCTTAATTTTAGCTCAGAACTAGTATCCTTTACAGCTCGTTATAAGTCTTCCTTCTCTAATGCAACCACGCACATTGAGAATAAGAGTTACTATTTCTCTGAAAAACCTTCAGGACAACATATCAGTTCACATTACCGGGTAACTAAATTTTACTCTGCAAATTAGGCTGCCACCTGAAGACAGAGGTGTACTGTTAACCAAAGTGTTTACAAAAATACATTTACCAAACGATATTGATTAACTTTGCTGTTAGCTTGTGTTCACGCACTGCATTAAATGTAATTTTGGTAAAACAGGAAGGTACATTGTTTCTATTAGAAAGATCCTGTTGTGTAAATGCTTCAGTTGTTGGCTTATAAAAGTATAGTACATAATCATGTATGTATTCACAGCTATATGTCTACATATTAAAGGTAAAGACCAGTATTGGCAACGCCCCAATTTCAAAAAATTAAATGGAAGCTCTCATTACCAATCATGTGAAAGAATATGTTTTGACTAATACATGATGATAAAAAATTTGCCGGGAAACCGCCTACTAATTCATATATTTGGTAAATTTATTTCTCTCATGGTCTGGTGAGAGAGATAGGGTAGTCCCATATACATCTTTCTGTGTATAGTGCTTGTAACTTTACGAAGAATGAGCCAAATTTCTTATCATTTTGAAGATTCCAGAACCTTGCAGATGCTAGATGCTAGATGATCGACCTTTTCTGATCGATTCCAGAACGTTTCTTTCACAATGCAATCGCATGACCATTATTGGTCTTTACCTTTAACACTGCATACAAAGGCCACAATATATTGTCTGTTTGGAGCCAAAACGTTGTTAACTAATATCGTTTCAAAAAGAGTTAAAACTCCTTGCTCCAAAAGGACGATATCATTTGCATGACTTTTACCTCCTTAGTTCTCATCTTTCATTTGAGCAATTTCTTGTCTATCTTTCAAAGTATTTCCTTACATATTTTCCCATCATCATCATCCTCTATTCTAATCCCTTAAATTGCCCATTTTCTTTGTATCGACTCAAAATCATTCTCTCCTGCCTTATGTCTCAGTGTTCTCATTCTCACTTCCTCTTTCTCATTTATTAAAACCAGTTACATTTCTAAAGACTTCATTCTTTTAAAAGAATCAGTTAGCAATTAATAGGAGGTATCATGAAATTATAAATATCTTTTACTCGTTTATATATTAGTGAGAGGTGAGTTTGCTATCATAGCAAGAAATGTATTGGTAAATTGGTAGGTAACTGGTATCTGCATACAACATATAATTCAGCGAGACTTCTGTCCAAAGACCAAAAGTGATTGTTTATTCAATACTAAATTTATTAAATTATATTTCTGTAATTTTCTATGAAAATTAACATGCCTCTACTAAAATCAAGAATATTAAAAGACCACCTAATTCCTTTATCTGTAAACAAGGCTCTTTCACAAAATGTCAATATCTGAAGGTGTGCAACAAAGTGTTTTTAAAGATTTAAATATTAAGCTTTAATGAGAAGAATTCAAAACACATTTACAATAGTCATCAATGACTATTAATTGGATCTTAGAAGTATGCTTGCACATGTATATATTGCACAGCACATCCACACACACACACACAACTACATTGTCCCCTACACACCCTCACTCTCAATCTCCCTCAATGACATAAAAGCACACCCTCCCCCACACACACCCTTCTCTCACATTCTCACCCTAACCCTGGACTACCATCAACCTTCCCCCAAACACAATGGGTGGTATTCTCATAAGTTAAGCCGGGACTAAGTCCAGACTAAACAAGAATTTTAGTTCACACTTCTATGGAATGCTAGGTTTCATCTTCCTCCTTCAATATTCATGACAAAGATAATCTACCAAAGACTTTTTGGAAATTCAGTTCATACTCATATTATCTTTTTCTTCCCATTTCATTGCAAAATTAATTTTTTGGAGACTTTTCATTGAAGGATTAAAATAATCTGTACAGGATAAATGAGTTGACAACAGGCACTCCATAAAAGTGTGGACTAACTTAGTGCGCGCTAACTTAGTACGCGCTACCAGAATACCACCCACTATCCCCCAGGCACACACATCCTTACTCTACCCCCACACCCCCATGGCACTCACCCTCCCCCACACACATATCCTCAACCTCTCCCACACAAAAGAACTTCATATCTTCAGGAGCTAGCGTGGCAGTGCACTGCAACAAGTAGCCCCCGACTACACTTATCCCACCAATCACAGGCCTTGTCTACACCAAGGGGGTGTGTCATCTGCTTCTACCTCATTCTTACATTGCACACATAATACACACTCACACCCTACTACGACGTATACACCTCATGATGAAACACCTGTAGCTCTCAGCAGCAAAGTGAACGGAGCAAGTACAAAGTGAAGAACCATACCTATATCACAGATAAAATCACAAACTTTGGATGCAACTTTACGCACGGAACCTGTGCTTTCTAAACTACTCTGATGGTTTATTTGGAGTTCATCCCTTGAAGTTGATTTACCCTGCAGGTAAGTACCAATCACCCAGTAATTCATGTTATCACTGCCTGGTAAATTTCAAGCTATTGTGGCAAAACAAACTAACCATGAAAAGTAACCACACACACACAAAAAAAAATCAAAATATGTTGTGCTTATAAAGTCAGGTAAAGAGCATGAAGGATGAAAACAAATTTAATATTAAAGACGGCATGGAAGTTAACTGTGTTCAAACTTCAAACTTCTGTTTATGCCACGTAGTATGCATAGCATTGTCTGACCTACTCACATATCGCTTTTACCATACATTTAAGGTGCCATTTTGATATTCAAACTTGTAATATCTCTGTAGAGAAGTGATATTTGATGATGCAGATACCGGTACTTAGATTTCAGGATTCCAGTTTAGAGCCCAGGAAAAAATGATTTTATAATTTAAAACCTTCAAATGCATGCTGCTTGGAGGGGAAAAAAATAGTCGCCCTTGGTAACCTCCAGATGCAAAATAGCAATAACCCATGAAACATCTTTTGGTAAAATTGCGATTCAAGGGTTTTGGATGCAAAATATCCATTCAAAATTGTTTAAATATTGACTTCAGAGGTTTAGATGGCAATACTTTAACCTACATTCGCAAAAAAACAGAAAAATATGCCAAAATGTTCAATGGTGAAAGGCATTCGCGATATCTATCCAGGCCAGATCGATATGACAATTTACCAAATATATCAACTAGTAGGCAGTTTCCGGGCAATATTTGTATCATCACGTATTAGTCAAAACATATTCTTTCACATGATTGGTAATAAGAGCTTCCATTTCTTTTTTTTGAGAGGGAGGCGTTTCCAAAACTGGTCTATACCTTTAATAGTGAAATGTCAGTCCATAATATTAGTGGAGTCGAAGCATTCATTAATGTTGGAATTCATTTGAAGATGTTTTACTGTCTTCTGAATCCCTTTCATCAGTAGATGCAGACACAGAAATATGAAGATCATAATAACCCTTTAATTCATTCTCTTTAATCAATTCATTTTCATTTCCCAGCACGAAGGCTTCGTGACTACACTCTGGGAAGTCTTTGACATGAAAACAAAAGTATTGATTTGCTTTACCGGTAATCAATCAACCTTATGATTGGTTGGCAAACCAAGCAATAATACAAGCCATTATCTTGTATATTTGCGAAAATTCTGTTTTTATCCAAGTCTGTACTCTATTGTCTTCAATGCCATACAGTTTTATTGCGACATATTTTTGTAGTAGGAAGATATCTGTTTCCGAAAGCACAGTTGGAGATAATGATTTGCTTGAATCAATCAACCTTGTGATTTGTTAGCAAACCAAGCAATAATACAAGCCAATATCTTGTATATTTGCAAAAATTCAGTTTTTATCCAAGTCTGTACTCTCTTGTCTATTGCAACATATTTTTGTAATAGGAAGATTTCTGTTTCCGAAAGCAAAATTGGAAATAATGTTTAATGCGATTTCTATTAAAGTGCAACTTCAATGTAAGTACTTATCATTAATATTTAACCTGCAAGCCTGGGTTTGACATGGAAAGCTTTGTGCTTGTACTCTTATCTCTAAACGCAATGTATTCTCAGCTTGCAGTTTCTCCCGAGCTCAACTTTCACTATACAATAGCAGCATGTCTTAAATTTTCCTCCAGTTATTAAAATGTCAATCAAGTGTCTAATTTTTATTATTATACTCGCACACGCTCCTGCAGACTTTTCACTATTATTTGTAATAACGGCCACAACCATATCAAAATAATCTGATTGAAAAGGCAGCGGCAATCATGACTGATATTGGATTCATCATCCATGTTTCAACAACTGAACATTATTTACACTCTCATATTTCTACTCTAAGAAAGAGCTCATGTACCTTGGGGAGGCTGTGGCCTACAAACCTGTATTACTGCCATAAATGCAAATAGTAGTGAAAAGGTTATGAGAATGGGAATGACATTTTTGAAGTAAAACTTTATAAGTCACAGTAACCTTTACAAGTCAGATAGTAATTTAATTTTGGAGGATTTCTTTCCTGAAAGATAATACATGTATGTAGGCCGCAGCCTCCCTAAGGTAGTAGTTTCATTTCTGATGCCTTTATCTGAGCAAAGTGTTTGTGGTATGCTATATATAAATATAAATAAGAAGTACAACGGCTCGACATCAGTGCAGGCTATTTCTTGTAAGTAGGATTTAGTGCAATCGATTCATGGATGAATATTAATTTTTGTATGGATGAATATTCATTTTTTTTAAATGAGGGTAAGCCCTTTGCCCAAACCCATCCCTACCCCCCCCCCCCCCCAAAAAAAAACAAACAACATATATGGACAATACTAAATTAAGCAGTTTCTTTTCAGATAACTGGTTTTGTTCAAAGCATCCCAAGTCATACTAATTTATATATATCGTCTTTTTGGAGCCAGTTGGGCGTTAGCTCATATACTTCAACACAGAGTTAACACTCTTTTGGCTCTGAACGGATAATATGCTTATTGGAAATTCATCTTGGTGCATTTTGGTGTGAGAGTAATGTTTCCAGTGACATATGATTATCTTCAGCATAATAACGCATGAATTAATTGTAAATGTTATCATGTATTCATAAACATGGTTCATAAGACACTTAAGGGCGTAGCCCAAATTTCATGGGTGCAGGAAAAGTAGAGCCAGACAGTGGTTGTCGCACAATCATCCATATAGAGAATGATCTTTCATCTTTCAAGATATGTATCTTGAAAACAACCCATGTGTAATTCCTTCAGTAGCAAGGAGCAAATAAGGAGTAGTGAATTATCAAGCGCTGCAAAACTAAAAAGAGCCCTGAGAAATGAAAAGAGGAAAAAAAAATGCTGCCCCAAGAAAATTTGAAAAAAGCTCTCATGGGCTTATAGGATGAATTTTTAAAACACTAATATGAAGATTGCAATCAGCTCCATCAGGTTATAAATTACTTTTTTGCTCACAAGAGCACTTTGCAGATTTTCTGTCAGCACAAGAAGTAAAGTTTCTCAGAGGGGATACCGTTTTGAGACTGCTCTTAGGGCTTTGTAGGGCTAAGTTAATCGTATCCCTGAGATGAGGGAATAATGAATCAAGACTTTATATGCTTCTATCAATCATGTTAAACACCAACGGTGATGGTTTTGAAAACCATTTAAACATTTTTGGCACTCCTTTCATGCAGCCTAAAATAATCTAATAATTAATTACATCAATAATAGACGTTTCATATTTTCTTATATTTTCATGTTTTCAGTCCTTTGGGAATCATGTCTCTTTGTCTTCAATGCTATCATCATCATTGTAATGTTTTCATTATCACTTTTACTTCTATGGCTAATAGTAACGAAAATATTTAATCTACATGTACTTCATATGATTTTGTCTGGATATTAGCTCCATACTGTATTTGCAGAAGAAAAAACACTTTCTAGCTTGAGACATTATCTCATAGAGAATTAAACAACTTGATGTCAACAAAAAATACATTTGACAACATATTTTGTGCATTGGGGTTTTTAAATCCAGTACATATGACAGAAAATCAGAAACTACCTGTATTACTTCATTTACTGTTCACCAAGCATGTGAGCAACTATACAGTTACCAAGTTTTTCTTAATTGTTTTTAAGGCTTGCGAAGACGCAGTTAAATTTGAGAATGAAGTGGTTGATGACTGCAGAGTGACACTCTAGGATGTAAGAACTAGTACGGGTAATATAATCAATCTATTTTGTTTTGTTTTCAAGATTTGGCTCAATTTTCTCTTTCATGGAAAGCAGGTGTCCGATTTCATGGCCATGGGCTACCGTACAATTTCCTGATGCTGCACTTTAGTTATCAATTTCATTACACAACATATTAAGAACTAACAAATAAAATATGCAAAGGGTGTCATATCTACATACAAGATTAATAAGTACCGGTAAGTGAATATTGATACGTCTCATTTGGTTAAAACAGTATCTAACTAGAAAAGAAAACACACAAACATCCTTGCTTTTGCCGGACAGCTCTCTAAATTCATATGCATCATACAAGAGACACATCACCTGCTAGTACGTAGGTGAAGGATGCTTTAGTTTAAACTACTCCTAAATGGGATGATTTTATGTGATAAAAACTTGAATTATTCAAATCGAAAATTGACTTATATATTAAAAATGAACTAAATCTACAATGATTTAGTGTTATTGCTGGATTGAATAACTTTCATTTATATTGTTTCACAAGGATTCCCAATAACATTCTTACTTTTGAACACATGCAACAATCAGGATGTATTCTCTGATGTTTTCTGCTATTTTAGTCAACAATATGATGTTTGATACGACCCTTACAGAGAGTCATTTGTTATTCTGGAAATGATCAAGAATAAGTGGAAAAGTAAACCAATTAAAAATGAGAACAAATATGAATTTTTGAAGGTGCGATCAATCAAACACAAATTGGCAACTCTGTGACATATCATGCAAACTCCCCTCCTATTTGATAACAATTTATTGAGCAATAACAGAGTATGCCAAAATGGAAGGGTTAGTATTAAAGACTAAATTTTTAAAGGGGAAGCCAACTCTGATATTAAGTTGGTTTTAATAGAACCAGAAAAATGAGAGAAACAAGTCAGTGAAAGTTTGAGCACAAACCTAATTAGAAATAAGAAAAGTTATGAATTTTTAAGGTGAAAGCTTGAGCAAAAACCAATTAAAAATGAGGAAAAATATGAATTTTTGAAGGTGCGATCAATCAAACACAAATTGGCAACTCTGTGACATATCATGCAAGCTCCCCTCCTATTTGATAACAATTTATTGAGCAATAACAGAGTATGCCAAAAATGGAAGGATTGGTGATACTAAATATTTAAAGGGGAAGCCAACCCTGATATTAAGTTGGTTTTAATAGAAGCAGAAAAATGAGAGAAACAGGTCAGTGAAAGTTTGAGCGAAAAACAATTAAAAATACGAAAAAATATGAATTTTTAAGGTGAAAGCTTGAGCAAAAACCATTAAAAAAAAGAACAAATATGAATTTTTTAAGGTGCGATCAATCAATTGGCAACTCTGTGGCGTATTATGCAAGCTCCCCTCCCATTTGATAACAATTTATTGAGCAATAGCAGAGTATGACATAAATGGAAGGATTGGTGAGACTGAATTTTTAAAGGGTAAGCCGACCCTGATATCAAGTTAGTTTTAATAGAAGCAGAAAAATGAGAGAAACAGGTCAGTGAAATTTTGAGCAAAAACCAATTAAAAATAAGACAAAATATTAATTTTTGAGGGTGCGATCACTCAAACACAAGTTGGCAACTCTGTGACATATCTTGCAAGCTCCCCTCCCATTTGCCCTGTACTAAAAAAAATTACATTTCCCCTTAAGACAACTTTTAGTCAAACATCTAGCCTACATATAATCATTGCAAATATCTGTTTATGCAACCCCTGTATGAATCTATTCTGCCATCAATTACTAAGAAATTGAAAGTGTATGAAATTGTCTGTATAGCAAATTGAAGAAAGGCTCGCAAGATACTTCACAGTGTTTCCAATTTGTGTTTCAATGAGGACAACTTCAAAAATGTATAACTATCCTAATTTTAATGGGATATTGCACAAACTGTCACTAATTGACTTGTCTCATTTCTCTTTGAGTGATAACACACTTACCTGTCAAGTGAGAATAAGGTATTGGCAGTAATGTATCTTATAATGTTTTATGTTATCAAACCATAGCTGCATTTACACAGCAAGCAAAAATCATTAATTTTTTTTTAAATTCCAGTGTTTTGACTGTAGTTGCATAGCAACTCTCCAGTCTCCGATCGCACGGAGGGTAGTAGCAACAAGTCGCACATGCCCTATACTCACCCCAAAATCATTATGAGACAACACTGACAGTTTGTTATGGGTTTGTCCCAGTTGTGTAAATTGCAGTCCAAAAAATCAATGATTTTTCGAGATTGGTACGTGTTTGGGGTATGTAAATGGGCCTCATGTTCCCCTAATGGATTGATGGTATTATTTGAGCAAAGATTTCATCTAGCTTGCTCTTAATAAATTGTTGATCTAGCAGATAGTGAAAATACACTATACTTGAGTGAATTGAGAACTAGTTCCATTACGTCATATGTAGCTTGAGTATGTACGTGGATGATACAAGACCACCATGAGAATTTTTTCTTTTAACCACTTTCTTTATTTTCATTTCTTTATTCATTTTTGTTCTTTGTCTTTTTCTTAATTTTGTGTAATGCTGGTAAGTGACCGAAGTACATATACATACATATATGTCTATGAAAATGTGATAGCCCCAAAACTAGAAGAAACAAACAAAAAAGCTGGTATGCCATCCAGCCATCAAAAGTGAGGTAATTAGGTTTGGTATGGACTATTTATTGATAAGACAGGAGCTAACGCCAAGATGGTTATTCTAGAAGGGCATGGAGATATTATTTCATATACTTGTGTGATTTGATTCTTTTTTTTTTTTTCTTTTTTTTTAACAGACTATTGATAGGAAGGGTAGGAAACAAAGTTGAAAGGAATGTGCATAACGGTACAGGAAATTCATGAAAACATATGCCTACTCCATATTAAAGTTAAACAAAATCTTTTTTTTTTTTTTTAATACACATGATTTAATAAAAGTATACAATATCACTTATACTATTGTAACTCAATTCATTTCAAGGTTTATTAAGGTATATATTCACAGCCGTGATGGCTGAATTGCGATATAGTTCACAGATAAAACATGCAAAATCACAAAATATACATATCAATTACAATGAACATAAATTGGCATAAATTGAAATTAAAATAGAAAATATATTAATAGAAAACAAAAGAGCTCAAATGTGAGTTTCAGAAAAAATGGGTTGTTCAAATTACATCAGGAGTTTAGTATTTATTCAAAACCATTGTAAACATCTAAAGACAAGACTAGAAATTGCAAAAGGTAATATTTTAAATAAAAAACTCAAATTTGGAGAGATAAAAGATAAGTTTGTTCGAGTTTGAATGGGCAACAAAAGAGATGACACCCTTACTAGCAGAATATTGCTCCCTCCTCTATCTGACCTCATTCAAACCTTGGTAAAGTCACTAAAGTGAAGTTATCTCTTGATTTTGGGGTACAGATTATCTATTCAAATGAGACAAAATTATCCACTCATCAGGAAGGTGATCCACTAGGGCACATGCACAGTTTAATCGAGCAATGAAGAACAAAGGACTATAATGACATGTCAACAAGTGCTCAGTGTAAGAGCTTTATATAATATAAGAATACACAGGTTGAAAGCCCTTTTTAAACCTCAAAAAGGTCACAGGCTGCTTTAAATCCCCCCCCCCCCCCACAGCTCCTATTTACATCCCACCATTTTCCAATACTTTCTCTGAACACTGTCTTTGATGAAGAAAAAAAAAAGATGTTCATTGTTCACAAATAAAATGCATTTTTGCTTTTAAAATAGTACTAAAAACAAATATTTCAGTATACATTTTGTTGGAAAATTTAGATTGGGAAGTGCTTAAATCCCTTCCCCTATCAACCCTGTAAATATTATAAAATAGATATTCTTGCCCCAATACACTGTCATTTTGGAAATCTTTTTTGACCCCCCCCCCCCTGTCTTTTACAACAACAAAATGAATTGCATCAACTGCAATTTGTGCAACCATGCTGTCCCCTCCCGGATACATGCTCCAGAAAACGGTTAAGTTCAAATACTGTTCCTATGGGAATTGTAGTTCAAAGGAGTATACATCTGATACTTTAGTTTTTTCCCATTATAGTTTATTTGATATAGCCAGATGATGAAAGCCATTACGTGTAGAATTTTAATAAGGGTATTACTGAAACCAATTTTCTTTGTAGTTTGTTCAATTTAGCCTATTAGCCTAATTAATGATGAAATTCATCTAACGAGCATATTTACTTCCATTATTGCTGTAGCCAGATGATGAAAGCCATTTTATGTCGCATTTGAATTATAATAAGGGAGAGTGTCACGGGTACTTAGCCATGGGCAATGATTTGGACTAGATTTTACCACTACCAATTACCAATAGTCTATCAATTCTTCCATGCATCCCTCTTAATACTTCTCTATATGTAAACCTTCCCCCATTTCAACTGTTAGCCTATGATCCCTTTTTCTCGATTATTGTCTGTTTGCTCAACCATCTAAATTTCTTCATTTCCTTCCCTTTTTCCTCTCTTCTCTCTTTTTCTGCTTTCTATAATTTATTCACCAACTCCTCTCAATTCATAATTTCCCACATTACTCTTCAAAAATGTATCTTTCAACAAGTAACTTCCCTCTCTCTCTACAGAATTCTCAGTCATTCAATACATCTTATGCAAGTGCCGTCTTTTTTTTGGTTACAGGAATCAATTTTTTTTCTCTCAAATAAATCAATTCCAATCGAATGACTTTCATTTCAAAGTGACAGTAACAGAAAGCATGACAGGAGTCACGAACAACAGACAGGCATAAGAAGTCAATGTCATTGGGAAGTCTGATTGTGTGATTCACGCTCAATGAATTATTTGCAGGTCTACCGTTTAATCAAATCAAATTGTTTTTCCTAGGTCAAGGCATTCGTCTATAGTCTGTTTTATTGAATTCTACGGCAGGAAACAATTTTATGTTAGCATATGGCACAATGCTTTCAAACAGCATCAATGTTCATGTTGATAGTCACTCTTTCTTTCTGATATGATGCTAGACTTGTGTGTTCAAGTTTCAATGTTATATGGGGCCCCGTCTCATGAAAACCATGTCACATATCCACAGGAGTCCTATCAATAAGGAAATACAGTCTGCTTGTTTTCATCTCTTGTTCTATAGTTCTAAAATGTTATCCATTGTATATAATTTTGACAGGATGTTTAAACACAAAGGCCAAAAGAATGAGGATAGATATATATGTGGAATCACTTTTACTTCTCACTTGCTCATTTGTCTATAAATATCATCAAAGTCTAATCAAATACATGTAGATGAGGTTAAATGAAGCATCGAGAGGCAGATTGGCAATGAAACTACCATATCTTCTAAATAACAATGTCTGTCTTGCTCATAGCAAGGACATATAGCTGATAAAAAATTTAATGTTTGCCAATGTTTGTTTGCTATCAGCTATATTTTATGGGAATACACACAAAACTAAAACTTTAGTATTGATTTCTTTAGGGCTACTTTAATGTACATCATACATGTCCCAGGGTCTGAACACCATTGGCTCTATAATTACTGTATACAATATTTTTGTTTGTGATTTGGCTGGAGGTGTGTGATCTGCACTATTGAGTAGTGTTTTTTTGTCGCTTCAGTATTTAGCCTGACAGACTATGACGCACTAAAAACTTTTTTGACCGACAGCCTACAAAACCGATACTTTATTTCTTTGTTACAAATGTAGGTCTAGTGAGTCATTGCCTGGAGTGTCATTGGTCAGGTAGATCTTTTTTAACCTTCTTCCTTTCTATATTTTCTTTGTTTTGTCTGTATTTTGGGGTGTCATTCTGGTCGGATGACCCCCCTAGACATCTAGGTTAGATGTGGACACAAAACACGCACAAACTCATACACAAAGATCGTTTAAACACTTTTTCGTTTAAGGTTTACCTTAAGATTTTTTGTTTTGAGGCCGCCATCCTTGTCAAGCATCGCTTATGATTGCGGTCTCCTGCACTTTTTCAACAGATAGTTTGGATGATACTTTAAATTTATAATAATATTTTGCTTTGTTATTATATGTACATATGTGAAAAAACATTTTGACATGAAGTTATTATAGTTTGTATATTTTGTATTATACCTTACGTTTATATGTTCTTTGTTATTTAGTTATCACATTTGGAAAAATGCAGAAATAAAATAAAATAAAACATTTATTTATGCAAATCACGCAATCCCAATATCCTACTCTGCTGATGATAATAAAATATTTGAAGAATGAGCAACCCTTTAAAGGATTACCGGTAGTCCTATTGCGATACTATTACCCATTACCAGAGCTGCCAACCTTGTGCGACCAAAAAAAGGAATCATGATGGCCAAAAAAAGGAATTTCAAGCAAAAAAAAGGAATTCATACAAACGAAACTTACAAACACGCGCGACACACTTCCAATGCAGAAATGTTCATTCCTCATGCTGTTTTTTCCATACAAGCAGGTATGTTTTGTTTGGTTATTTTGGTATAATCAGCATTTCATTCTTTTTGAGAATATTTTTCTCTTGTATGTTTTCAAGTATTTTTTAGAATTAGTTTTCTATTGCATTTGTGATCAAATCACCATTGTAAGGCAGTTGTTTGACGTGCAGTATGTAAAAAAAAAAAAAAAAAAAAAAAAATTATAAAAATTATTAAAAAACCGTATTTTATGAAGAGAAAACGTAATACCGTAATTTTGAGGAAAAAACGGAGTAATTCCGGCAAAAACGGAATGGTTGGCAGCTCTGCATTACTGGTATACAACTTTAAGAGTAACCTGCATCATAGCATGGACCTACTAATGATCATGGTTTGTCAAAATAAGACCCAAAGCAACAACAGTGACAACAACAATAAAGGGGGGAAAAGATTAATAATGCTGCTGGCTGGCCTGGAGCCAAGGACTTTAGGTACTGTCAGAGAAATCTATCTTGATCAAGCTGACCAACAACAATAAAAGAAGAGAGACTAGAACGAAAGAGAAAAGCAGCTACCGGTAAGCCTAACAGGAGATAGCTAGAGCCTATGATGTAAATTAGGCATGAATTATTACAGACAGGTACTAAGGTGTTATGCCCGCAACCAACTAATGCATCCCTGACATAAACAACTACAAGACATTAAAGAAAAGAGAGCTAGGGTAAAAAATCCTGACTCAACAATATATCCAGTGCTCTCTCACTTTTTTCTCTCACAACTCGGCATGGAAATTTTAACGTGTATGTTTGGCTTGTGTATGATACGTTATTACATCACAGAAGAAGTGTTTCATTCGCCTGGGCACCATAGTATATAAACCTTCATAACTTCATAAATAACCACTACCATTTCTAAAACAAAGTCACTCACAGCCAATCGTATAAAGGCAGTCCAGTAGATTATATTATTTGCTGTAAATTCTTACTGGTAATGTCCATGGGATCTATTTACCGGTATTTTTCATCACTTCCACATTTTAAAAAGAATGTATATAACATGACATAATACCAAAACAAAATTTCTCCCTCTTTTAAATAATATATATCTAGCCTGAAGACCGTAATTGGTTGTTTGCGAAACCACCTGAGCATGCATCTTTTTTTCTTCTTGTTCTAGAGTAGGGGGAATATTATGTTTTGTTTTACAGTTTGACATCGATCTTCCCTGTGGCATGCAATCAACTGGACGACCATCATTGCCTCTAACCCTTTAGTGACAATCATCATATATTTTTGCGGAAGAGGTTTACGGTACACCATGTGTAAAGTCCTCGAGGGACTGAGGAAAATAGACTCCTGAAGACGGACAGTCAACCTGTCCAAAACGTCGAGTCTACTCTCTTGCTCCTGCTCTGCAACTCTACTCGCCTACTAAACTCTCCAACTCAATCCAGTCTTCTACTCAAACCTCTCATCCTGCCTACAACTTTCTGGTTTACAGTCCTTTTCAGGACTATACTCACTTCCGAAAGATACTCTTCCTTCCAACCTCCACTTTCTCGCCTTTCCATCTCACTTCTATTTTCTATCTATTTTCCTCAGTCCCTCGAGGACTTTACACATGGTGTACCGTAAACCTCTTCTGCGATTATTCATACCACCATGCAAACCTTCAAACATCATCTATTATATATTTTGTTGTTTGGCTCAATAAATTTAGATTCAGAGTCGTACAAATACGCCACATGCACGAGTCGAGAGGGCAAATATTTCTACACACACTTTATCTATCCTTGTTTCACAACTATAATGTGTTTGATGCCAGGAAAATAGGGGGAAAAAAAGCTTTTAAATACTTAAAGGGATAGTTGAGTTCTATTGCAGAGGGCGCTACACAAAATGATTTTTTTTGTGAGATAATGAAAAACTGAGTGTCAAATTTGAAAGAACATAATATTCAGATGACAAAATGATCTTTGTTTGATCAAAATCGGTTCAGAGATGGCTAAAATATATAACGATTTTTAATACTTGTGTACCACCACAAATATTAGATATTTTGAAAAATTTGAAAAAACCGTTGAATAAAACCGAAATAACGCCTTTTACGTCCTATTTCAGCCAATGCCGATGTTGGCTTTTGCGTTGGCATTTTCGTGTTGCTTATATTACCCACAATTGGCCGGCTCATGTATTGTTATATTTAATTAAATAATTAAACGGTCACCATGTTTTTTTTTAAAGTGGAGCTGAATTGGTATGATCGTATTGGCTAAATTTCACACATGTTGGGGTCTAAAATTACCTTCATAGCAATTTTAGGTTCTAAAAGGGCACTATAAATGTCATAGATAAGAATAAGAGCAATAACCATGCACTTTGAAGTCATTTGCGGTCTGAAAACAGAACTCAACTATCCCTTTAATTTGGCAAGATGATCAGAGATTAAAATTCGTTGCTGCTCTTTCAAAATTGGTGATTTTTAAACTTTGTGACAACGTGCTTGCCCATTTATATTAATTTTAGAGACATGACATTATATTTTAACAATTTACCGATAAAAGATAAATATATATGAGTATGACTGTTTACAATTTGATAAAAAAATATGTGATCAATGTAGGTATAAAAATAATTTCTGTCCTGAAAGGGTTAAAACCCATTGCAACCGATATTACTATACCAGGTAATAAAACACCCAAAATGTCTTCATCATGAGGCTCAGTATATCATTGTGAAGGCAGATAGATTGGTAATATATCAAATTCTCCCCAGACAAAGCATTCCAGTGGTGAGCAGCCGTTTATAAGTATTCCCTTGAATGTCTCATGTAACAGGGGTCATTGTAATCAGAATAATCAGAATATAACTTTCCAGAAAGTTGAGATAATTGAAATCTATATCATCCAGTGAAGAGCATACCGGTAATCAAATATATAAATTATTTGAATGCTTTCCATTTCCTATTCTTTAAATTGTTTTCAACAACGGAATACATTAAGAAGACGAATAGGAGGGATTTGGAAAGAAAGATTGTTGTTGTATGGTTCTCATGAAATCTATTGCAAGATCTGTATGAATGGGAAAGGAAGGAACCTGAATAAAGCTTTGATCTCCAAGGGTCTGAATCTGTAACATCCAGTACTTTCCTGGCAGGAAGTCAACTATTATATTTTTTGTAGTCCAGGGGCTCTTTTCACAAAGCCTTTTTTCAATGACAAATGACAAAAATCAGTGACAAATCTGCTGATAACCAATCAGAGGCAAGGATTTCAGTAGATTCAACAAAAACTGCCATTTGTCACTGATGACAAGTTTTGCAAAACGCCCCCCCCCCCCCCCTCCCAGGGTAACGGAAATCAAAATTTCATCTCCATCCTTTTACTTCTCTGACTCATTCATATCGCACATTCCCCCAAAAGGACAATAAACTACTAATGTAAGAGAAAATGAGATCAATGAGAACATTAACTTCAATTGTAGTCATATACATGTAATTTTGGGAATAAATTTTCCAAATGACTTCTTCAAGCTATAACTGTGGAAGACATAATAACCCCCCACAGGCTTTTTCCAACTCCTTTTATTGATGCAGTGGTCATGAAGTTTACTCTATTTTTCATAACAAAATGAACAAATAAAGTATTATTTGTGACAATGCACCACAAAACCACACAAAAAATCACATGGTGTGATCTTCGGTGAGTTCTCAATGAAGGTGCATTTGGTCAGAATGGTTGAAATTTATTTTTTTAGTATTTCCTGAAAAACTATACATTCTTCTATGTACTTTCAAATTTTAGAAGCACCAACAAATCTAAAGGTGTTATTTTCAAGGGCAGATTTATAGACCTATGCTTGTCCTATCTTGAGCTTCTTTAAGTCATTTTAATGTCTTTATGATCCTGACTACAGTATTCTCATTTGATCTCCTAAAATTTGGAAATAGAGTAAGATATTGCTGTATTGCATTGATATCTGGTAAAAAATAAAGAACAGGGTGTGCTTAATTGGTGCACCACAAAACCACCCCAAAACTTGCCAGATATGATTTCTTAGTTCAGGTCTTATTCTAAAAAGAGGAGATTCTTGGCTCTAAAACGGTATATTACTCATCACAATTGGATGTTCCTATTACCTAATAAAGAAATGAGAAGAATGTCCAGTCCTATGGTGTGTTACTTTAGAGAAAAAGGTGTTTAAAGTAGTCTATTCAAGCACTTGGACTCGCAAGATATTGTGCAAGGTGAGAATGACAACTCTATACAAAATTATGTGAAAGGACTATCGAATTGTCCTCAAACTTGGCACACCAATTAAGCACACCCTGTTCTTAATCCTTACCAAATACCAATGCAACAGCTTATCCTATTTAGAAATGTTAGTCGATCAAATGAGAGCAGAAGTCAGGATCGTTAAGACATTAAAATGACTTAAAGAAGCTCAAGATAAGACAAACTTAGGTCTATAAATCTGCCCTTGAAAATAACACCTTTAGATTTGTTGGTGCTTCAAAAATTACATCTTAAATTTAAATTCTATCCATCAAGCTGATAAAATAGACATTGCCATCAACCCACTTTGATTGGAGCAATTACATCACTTCATCTATATGATAATAATATATGTTATTATCAGTGTCAATTCTACTCTAGTTCCCTGTTTATAGTGGACTTGAATATATTTGCATACTATGTGTAAATAGCACAAAAATAATGTTTTCAAAGTGTACGACTCATTAGGGTCTTCTTATCTTTAGATAAAAAGAGGAACTACAATATGAGGAACTATAATACTTTGCTTTCCATAATATATTTGGAGCTGTGCCTTAAAGGAGAAGTCAAAAAAGAAAAAGAGAAGAAAAGAAAAACAAATATTAATGATATTTTTGTACAAGACAAACAGGGGAGTTGTCTATGTCTATGTCGTAATCTACTGACCAAAATAAATTGCCAATTTGAGATTCACATACAGTCAGTGAGATCATACATCAAACATTCATAACTCTTTTAATCTGTCTGATTTATTTCAAACTTTGTCATTCTATTTCTCTTACGTTTCTGCTTTCATACAAATGAACTTATTACAAGGGTTGGATTGCCCTAAATTTTTTTCTTCTTCATATTGATTTCTTTGTTCAGGCTTGTTGACATATTTTGGTTGTCCTCTGACAAGGTGTTAGCATTGCCACATCGACATACCGTACATGTATACAAGAAAAAGTAAATCTAACATCATACCAAAAGTAATGAAACAACACTCTGGATAGATAACAAAAAAGGTTGATACATGCAGGGATATATTTTCATTTGAAAGTATGTCATGTATAATTCAACAGAAAAGAGTTTCAAAATACTTGAATAAGAGAAAACATTAAACTGCCTGCAATGTTCTCAGTGCTGTGTGGAATACTATGAAATTGATATCCAATCATATATTTTCATAATATTTTCTCAGGAAATGAAATGGTCATAGTGGAATACATCTCAAATCAAGGAATTATCAGAGGAACATGTGACATTAAGTTTGTTTTTCATGCTTTAATGGTATCACAAAGATCTGTGCTTGATTTTCATCAGCTAGTATTCTCCTGAGATCCATTAAGTAGTATGTATCTGAGTAACCTATTCCCTTTAATGGAACTCAGGAATCAAGAACACTTAAAGATGCTCTACTTCTCTTCTCAGCGTGCCCTCTCTCTGTTTTCTGTCATATTTTCCTCTTCTACTCACCGATAGCCTTGACCGACATATAAATGTACAAGGTCTTGTATCCTCCCTCTCTCACTCTATCTCCATATATCTTTATTTTTTTCCTTTATATTCCGTGCATCATTGTGCTTATTTTTAATGTGTAATGGTTATGATTATCTTGTAAAAATGAATGAACTGTTATAAATTTTTTTACTTTTGCTTTTGCTCTGTTATGATTTATATTTCATGTGAAGTCAGTTTTCAATAAATCCCTTTTTGATTGATCAAGATATCACAATGAAAACAAATTATGCTAATTCATAATGTCCTGTATGTGACCATTTTCTACATAATATATATATAGATATATATATGAAGAGTTTAATTCCAAAAGGAGCTATATCCATTTTTGTTACTTCAGAGAAAAAAGAATTTGTTTACCAGATTTTGTACAGGCGTCTATGGAAAAGTGATTTTAGAAGGTGCATTTTTCATAATTGCTCCCAAAAATTTAGGTAAATACTTTTGTCGACAGACAGGTACTTAAGTAAACAATGTTCTGATATCAAGAACTCAATTTTCATCAAAAGTGGATGTAGCTACTTTTGGAATTAAACTCTTCATATATGTGCAATACTAACATGAATCAACTTGGGATTTCTATATGAAATAGGAATTGAATTAAATAATCAAATATGAATTAAATGAGATAAATATATGTTGTTTTTTTTTAATTAAAGAGTGCTTTCACCCATTATTTTTCAGATCTACAACTGCCTACCTTTAAATCTCACAGCTGGACGACTGTAAATTTTCTCAACAATCTACACTACCGGTAGTGCTATTAAAAACACACTAAGTTACCCTTTTTACTCTTTTACAAAGTTGAAGTAACATAACGGACAGGTGTTTTGAAAGGCGATCAGATAGATCTGAGGGACTACAATTAAAATGTCATGTCAGAGACGATTTTGAATAAGAGCACATATTTTGGTCCTATTATACGAGTGCATGTATCAACAGGACTCTGTTATCTTCCCAGAACTCAAATAAACAAATATAAATATTCTTAAAATACTCGTTCTTTTCAATATGCATTGTAAATTTTTTGTAATAATTTTACCCCTTTCTCTTTCTCTCTTTATCTCTCTCTCTTTCTCTTCCTCCCTCCTCCACCTCTTTTCTCTCTCTTTCTCTTTCTCCCTCCTCCCCCTCTTTCTCTTTCCTTTCTTTTTTAACATTTTTACAGATCTCATCAGGAAGTGAGAGGAAACAAATGCAGTTTTCAGATCAACAGGAGATTTTTTGTCCCTGACATGTATCTGGCAAACTTATAGAATCAGTAGGCCCAGGAACGTACAGCCTCCACTAGCCTAAGACTGCACATGATCTGTCGTTTAAAACATTCTGGACAGTGGATCAAATGTTTTTCTCATCATTTTTGGATTACAATCAAATGGGTGAAAAAGTGTTATACATGTAGAATTTTCTTTACCTTTTTCTGAAGTCAAGGCATCATTCACAACACTTGCTTTTGAACAAACCATGACCGAAAGGATGGACACTACTTCGGTTTTGGATACCGGGATGACAAGTGATGCGGTATCCTTCGAAACGGAAGGGGGAGGATCCATAGTCACATATCCAAGGTACATACAGATCATTGCATGTACTGTGGGCATACCGATCATAGTAGTAGGTTCTTGTGGGAATCTACTCACTATTCTGGCTGTAGCAAAGAGCAAGCGACTGCGGGCAAACACCATGAATCTTTACATCGTCAGTCTCTGCGTGTCTGATATTTTATACTGCACTACTATAATCCCCGTGCTCCTGGTTGTATACACCCACAACGCATGGATTCTAGGACAGACCTACTGCAAAATCTATGCCACGTTTCTTTTCACGTTTGTTGGTGCTACTCTGATGTGTCTTGCGGCGATCGCTCTCAGCCGATACTTCAAGATACGGCACACCACCATCTACAATCGCCTATTCACAAAGTATCTGTTCATCAGCGGTCTGATAGCTATTGCTTGGATGCTTCCTCTTATGTTCTTGTTTCCAGCTATCATCGGAGTGTGGGGTGGCATCGGCTATGAACCCAAGACGCTTACATGCACCATTCTTCGCCAGAACTCCTCCTACAACCATTTCTTCATGGCCTCAGCCCTTATCCTTCCTACCGCGTTCATTGTCACGTTCTACCTTCGTATCTTCTGTATCGTCCAAGCAAGCAACAGGCGGATAAACAACCACAACATGCAGCTGCCTGCCCCATCCAATGTATCCGAGATGGGAGGAGGACAGCAACGCAAGAGGTACGTGCGTGAAGACCTCTCCTTCACGCGCATGATGATCGCTATCTTCATCATCTTCATCGCCTGTTACTTCCCCTACATGATCACCAATCTCATCGACCCAGAGGTCAAGGTACTGGACTTGCATTTCTTCGCTGGGATGTGCTGTTGGTTCAGTAGCTGCCTCAATCCTGTGCTCTATGTCTTTATGAATAGGCATTTCCGCAGAGCATTTGCTAACTTGTCTTTGTGGCGCAGTGAAAGCATAACCACTTAGTCATCACACAACCACAACATCCTTCAAATGAGACCGGGATGAACATTCAAAGAATAAGCAATTATTATTCTACTATGACATTGTGGCACAGTACTGTTAAATATTCTAAAAACATTGCACAAAAGAAAAAAGAAAAACACTTGAAGCTTTTATTACATGATGTGTGTAACTAATTACAGCAAAAAAAATAAGCATAAAAATCATTGCAAACTTACTTTGAAGAAGAGGTAGAGTCTGTTTGAGTTGTATCATTATCTTCAGCGCTACTTTCATCTTCTTTAAGAATCATCGTTTCTAAGAAACCAACTGAAAATCAAAATATATAAAGCAAATATGTGAGCAATGCTTTCATAAAATTATTTGTACTTCAAGCTGTGTAATGTGACCTTTAATGCTGCTACCACAAGTATGTACTGTAATTGACTATGTACATGGTTTATTTGACAAACATAACATCAGGGTTCTGTTTCACAAAGCATTTTTTCAATGACAAATGACAAAAATCAGTGACAAATCTGAGAATGAACAATCAGAAGCAAGGATTTCAGTAGCTTATAACAAAAACTGTCATTTGTCACTGATGACAAGTTTTGTGAAACAGGGCCCAGTGTTGAGAGACTTGCAAGGGATATGTATTGTAATACAACCCCGTTTTTTTTTTTTTTTAAACACTGAGATTCAATTTGAACATAAAGTGAAGGGATAATTAGACAGAATGATAGTACACTTGATGAGAAATTTTCTTGACAAACCTTTCTTAGGAATAAATATGATTACCATGCCATATTCAAATTGTGCAATTCGAGTCTCACAAATGTACTATGCATCTATATTTTTAATTACACACACAAAAAAAATGAATGTACAAATCATATATATTTTGTCTACACTGTAATGAATTGTGTCATGTCAAATTTACACTAGAAGTGCGATTAATGGAATCTGAAAATGATTACCATTGCTTTTGTATGTACATAAATTGCCCTGCATGCAACGTTCATCCTGAATTTGAATTACTGAATTACTAATGCTCAAAATATATGCTGCTGTTATGTAAATATTTGCGTGAACAAGAAAAAATTAAAGTGTGGCGAAAGCATATTTAAACAAATTACGCTTGTAAATTTTGTACTGAAATCGTTGTACAGCAATGTACAGAGAAGAAGGGGCATCATAATGGTTTTAAAAAAGAAGGAAATTGGACAGTGGAAAGAGGAAAGAGGATTAGAAAAGGGATATAACAATTAATTAAAATCAAAGTAATATATACATTCCAAAAGGTGAAAAAATACAAGGTAAAGGAAGAAAAGAGAGGGACATAAAGAGTTGAGGAAGACAGAGAAAATATTAAAGGGATGGGAAAGAGGAAGAAAGTAGACACTATAACTAAGAGAAAACAGAAATGAGAAAGAGAGAGAGAGAGGGAGATAAGAGAGATACAGGAAATATTGAATGATAAAAGACGGATGGATACAGAGAACTTGATTATATTACAGCGAAAAGGGATAGAGAGAAAGGAGGCCCAAAAAAATATATGTATATAGAGAAAGGAGGCCCAAAAAAATATATGTATATAGATAAAGGGATGTAAATGCTAATTCACTTAAAAGAGGAGCAAAAAGAGCAGAAAAGAGACACACAAAGAGGGAAAAGATAGGCAAAAAGATGAAGATGAGATGGACAGAATGGAGTAGGAAAAATAGAGATAGATAAATTGAAGAAAAAAAAGTTACTGTATTAAAGAGATCGAGGTCTGTTTGGTTACCTTGATCTTTCATGGATGACCAAAACTTCTCATGAGCCTTGGCAGCATCGTAGATTGCTTGCATCCCACAGCATGATGGGATACCAAGTGAAAGGTCAGGACATGGGTCACCCAGCATGATGCGGGTACACATCGCCATGGACACAGCTATGGAGTTCAAGTTGTACCCTCCCTGGTAAATGAAAAAGAATGGGGAAAACAATTTTTTTCATATCATATATATATATATATTCATATATTCACTGCATATCATAAACAGTATAGGTATCCAATACAAGATTGGCATATCTTTACTATGAGTTTTAAACTTTGGACATAATTTTATTTAACATGCACTTCATCAAAAAAAATGCCCAATAAAGTAAGATGTACTTCATATGGCCTATCCCCAGTCCAGTTGTGCAGCTAATGACATACATCTGCACTTAAGAACACAATCAACTATCAACAGAAAACTCTATTTATTGATTCACTTTTAAAAAAATCAATACTTGAGATGTAACATTGAAAAATATTGATCTTTGGAGTGGTTTGAATGATTTAAACATGGATTATTAAACATTTTATGTTGAGGACAAGTGGCCACATTGCATGAAACCAATATTACACTGTCATAGCCTTAATTCAATTCAAAGCCTTTCAAGAAAAATTCATGTCATAAAACTGCTGCTGTATCCGAGTAATGATTGACTGATTCACTGTCAACAAGAAATGCGACAGGGGTTGATTAGATTAGGACAAAGAAAAGAATCGATGCAACAAGACAAGTTGTAGTTCAAATAACTGACATTATTCTCCACAGCTGCCAACCTCTTAACACAAAAAAAAACAGACTGAGTATCCTAAAAAAAATCAGATTTTGGAGAGAAAAATCAGATTTTGACGAAAACTCAACCTGTCGGCCCCGGGCCAGTAAAATTTCAGAAAAATGTTTTACTGGTAAGTACGGTCAAGTAAAATGTTTGCTCTTTCATGAAAATTAATGAGAAAATTGTAAAGCAAAGTTTTTGTTTGGGTTCCAGGGGTTTACTTGTACAGTTTTTATGCAATTCCGCTGTTTTTATGGGTTTAATTTTTATTTTTTTAAATGAAAAATCATACTTTAAGAGGTGATATCGTATTATCCTATTTCGCTCTTATTATAGTACTAAATACGATTTTATCGTACTGGTTGGCATCTCTGATTCTCTGTTGGTATACTAACGGACATTTACCTCTAACACGGTGATGACACGCCCTCCAGCCAGACTGCTAAGCATGTGGGTCATGTGACCATAACCTTCTGGCGATACCAAGCAATTCCCCTGGGATGGAAGAAATGAGCATTAATTATTCAAACAGACATTTATATGCATCTATAAATAACTGATACACTCTGATAACATTCTATAATGCATGATGATGTAAGGGCATTTGATTTGCAGTCATTTATCTTTACACAAAAAAACAATGAATGGTCTTGCAGGAAAGGCATTGCCTCTGGTATAAATATGCATTAATTATTCACACAAGATATATATTTTTATATAATTTTTCTTCAACACCCAAATGTTTTTTATAATGTAAATGCATGGGAATTACATAAACACAGAGGATTGTCTTGAATGAAAGCTAAATTACATGATTGTACTACTTGGCGCTATATAAGTAACATTTATTATTAGAAGTAGTTAAGATTGTCACAAACAAATCAAGAGAGCTTGCCCCTATAAAAAGGAACCATGGTAACCATGGTATTTTTTCCAAATAACCATCTACCATGGTAACCATGGTATCAAACAATGAAATTCAATGATTAATTTCATCGTTTGATACCATGGTTACCATGGTTACCAAAGTGGATGGTAATTTGGACCAAAAAAAAACATGGTTACCATGGTTCTTTTTTATTACGAGCTTTGATGAAACAAGCAGGAACATCCACTCACCAACGGGTCTCCCATAGCAGCATCAAAGCCAGCTGAAATGAAGACTAACTCTGGGTTGAACTGAAAAGAAAACATACATATATTACCATAGTTACAAAGGGGAGGAGAAAATAGGTGTGTATGAGTGTGTTGGAGAGAGTGTGCAGGAGAGAGTGCGTAGGTAAACGCCATCAACCGCGGACCACTCCATAGAAAACTACCTCAAACCGCGGACGTACCTGCAATGGGGGACCGTCCACGGTTGCGATACCGGTTTTGCCGTATCAAATTTACGACGTAGGGGGCGTTTGAATATTAGATGTCAGAGCGTGTAGGCAACATCGAGTGGATTAGTCCTATGTGTATCGCGAAATGTCACAGCGCCCCCTTCGATGACTGCGCGGGAAAGGCACGCTACCTGCTATCATCCCATAGCAGGTACGTCCGCGGTTTGATGTAGTTTTCTATGGAGTGGTCCGCGGTTGCTGGCGATTACCCATGCACACACACACACAAGTACTAAACTTGGTCCACGTTTGACGCCATAAACGTGTAGTGGTGTGCAGGAGAGTGTGCAGGAGAGTGTGTAGGAGAGAGAGAGAGAGTGCAGGAGAGAGAGTGTGTGTAGGAGAGAGAGAGTGTTTGTGTAGGAGAGAGGACGTAGAATACAGAGTGAGAGAGATAGAGAGATAGAGAGAGATAGAGAGAGATAGAGAGAGAGAAGAGAGAGAGAGAGAGAGAGAGAGAGAAAGAGAGGGAGGGAGGGAGGAAAGAGCACACCAGTGCAAGACTGGAAGAAAAAGACTTAGGAAGACAGACAGAAAATAAATTGAGTGGAAGAGAGATGGAGAGATATAGAAACAGAGATTTGGAGAGAGATCGATAGAGAGCAGGAAAGATAGACCAACAAAAAATAGATACAGAGACAATGAGACAAAGAGAGAGAAAGATAATGGGAAAGGGTATGGGAGAGAGAAAATAGAAATAAAGAAATAATAAGAGAGGGAGAGAAAAGAGATAGACAAACAGAGAAAGATTTTGTTTTTTTAAAAGAGAGAGGATACAGGGGAGTGAAGGAGAGAGAGGGAAAGAGTTTTGTCCAAAAGAATAACAATATAGGCAAGTAAAATCGTAGCTGTCATGAAGTCAGGTGTTCAAAATGACACAAAACTAGATTTTAATTTCATTTCCATTCCCTTCAAATAATAAAGCCAGCAAACGATATTTGATGTACAGAATTCATTTACAGAAATATGTCACTGAGCAGCCAATTTGAAAATAAACTAGATGGAATTCGACTGCACGCAGTCAAAAATGATGCCTCCGTCATAGAGCAATTTTACAAACCAAAACAGAAGAAATTTTTCGAATTCAAGTTCAATTGTAATCCATTGACAGGTTCTCGGAATATCGTGATTACAAGCAATTTCTCATATACATATATGACCCTTTGATATTTGACCTCATGACCCTAAAATCTACTCAGTTCATTGGCTCTGCAAGATGTCCTGAGTTAAATAGTAATCCATCCGTCAGTTCTAATGAGAATGCGTTCACAAGCTATTTTTGCATACATAATGAGCCCATGACCTTTGACCTTTGACCTTATGAACCAAGAATCTACTCAGTTCATTGGCTCTGCAAGTAACATACATGACCTAAGTTTGGCGGAAATCCATCAATCGGTTCTTGAGATAACGCGATCACAAGCTGTTTTTGCATACCTAATGTGCGCTGTGGCCTTTGACCTTTGACCTTGTGACCCCAAAATCTAATCAGTTCATTGGCTCTGCAAGTAACATACATGACGTAAGTTTGGCAGCAATCCATCAATCGGTTCTTGAAATAACGCGATCACAAGCTGTTTTTGCATACATAATGAGCCCTGTGACCTTTGACCTTTAACTTTGTGACCCCAAAATCTAATCAGTTCATTGGCTCTGCAAGATACATACATGACCAAAGTTTGGCAGGAATCCATCAATCAGTTCTTCAGATAATGCGATCATGAGCTGTTTTTGCATACCTAATGAGCCCTGTGACCTTTGACCTTTGACCTCGTGACCCCAAAATCTAATCAGTTCATCGGCTCTGCAAGATACATACATGACCAAAGTTCGGCAGGAATCGATCAATCGGTTCTTCAGATAACGCGATCACAAGAACGGGACGTACGTACGTACAGACGTACGGACGGACAACCCGAAAACATAATGCCTCCGGCTACTTCGTAACGGAGGCATAAAAACTTGACTTTTCACCCAAAGCTCATATCACTGATGAGTTTACATCGTCTGTTTGAAGCCAGAAGAGCATTAACACATTTCATTTTACACAGATATTAATGCCCTTCTGGTTCAAAACAAGCGTTCGTTCGTGTCTCCTTAGATCAAGATTAATGTAACTTGATCTTCGGAGTAGTTGCTACAACCGGCCATGTCAGACACGTTGCCCCGGGGTGCGAGATAGGACTCTTGTAGCGTGCCCCCATTTAACACAATTATACAATAACAATTAACATTACATTTAATTAAAAGAATGAAACGATTAAAATTACTCTCATGTTACGGAAAAATATTATATATATATATTATGGATCAATTGATTTGGTCGATCCAGTTCGATGGCACAAACACAGCACTACTCGACAGAGATCCTAATAATTACAGAGCTTGGTCTTGTGCTCTGTTTGCCACAAGACCAAGCTCTGTAATTAAGCGATATGAGTAGATACCTGGTATGCTAGAGGCATGATGATATGATGAAAGGCAGCTAGGTATTCAGCATCTCCCATCAAGCCCTTGTTACCCTAAAGAGTTAGATGAAGAAGGAAAAAAAAAGAAAAACTAAATCAGCAGAATTAAAATACAATCAATGAGAGTCAAATCATTTGTTTAAATGCCAGCTGATTCAAGAAATACTGGATTTGTTTGAACATGTACATTACTACATCCTGGACACATGTTCATTATGGGTAGTAAGTCTGCCTAGATAACGCATCTCTTGAATCTTCTTCACTTTTGCGGCACAAGGATAAGAATCATCTATTGGTTGGAGACAATGTCATATGCATTTGACTTCGGTTGATGCACACAAAAAGGGAGGGGCAGAATAAATGTTACAGGAAGGCAATTTTAATCTCATCTTGACAAATAACTCTTATGGAGCATTGCACGAAAGTTGCAATCAATTGCAAATTCCCAAAATCAAGCTTAAGTCTTGCGATTAATTGCAAATTTGCAATTGATCGCAACTTAACTTTCTTGCAATGCCCCATCAGTAAGAGAGAGAGAGAGAGAGAGAGGGGGGGGGAGAATAAAAGCTAGATCTAATAAATTAAATTTAAATTTAATTGTTAAAACTTTAATCCTAACAAAATCCTAGGAAATTAGGGGGCGTTGCAAAAAGGTTGAGTTGCAACCGATTGCAAATATCAGTTGCAAATTTTGCAAGTGATACTTCCAACTACCAATCAATCACAACTTGCAATCAATCGCAACTTTCTTGGAACACCTCATTAGTCATATTCCATTAACTTACTGTATTCCAGCCAATGTTGACATTGTAGCCCTGTCCGTCACCTTTTCCTACTTGATCTACCGCCCCCTCTGGTCCCATAGGAAAGAACATACCATTCTCATGCCGATGAAGTGATATGTAGAGCACTGAGGGGTCACTCTCAAAGATTCTCTGAGTTCCGTTACCATGGTGAACATCCCAGTCAACAATTAAAACTCTGCAGAATAAATTAAAAAAGAGAGAAAAAAAATCAAATATTAGAAAGGATAAGAACCCTATGCAGGTGTGATTCTTTTCTCTTCAGTGCAGTAGGGGTTTTCACACCATTATGACATCTCACATTTTTCATTGGCCTTTCAGTTTACCATCTCTTTGGATAAAAAGTCACTTTTAAAAGAGAGAGCTTGTATTAAAGTGATATGTGTCAAAGCCTATCTGCACTAGTTTGGCCAGGAGGGATTAGACCTCCCTGCATGGTCAGTGGCAGGTGGTTATCTCATCAAATCAGCTCTGAACTAACATAAGACCAGTACGTCAATGACGTAGCGCTCATCCGCATCTCGCAACAACAAATAGTGTAAATTTTATGTGGTACACTTTTGAATTTGATGCCCTGGAAGGGACATAATTTCATTTCATTTGCATAAAGTACCATAAAGTACCCTGGAAGGGACATAATTTCATTTCATTTGCATAAAGTACCATAAAGTACCCTGGAAGGGACATAATTTCATTTCATTTGCATAAAGTACCATAAAGTACCCTGGAAGGGACATAATTTCATTTCATTTGCATAAAGTACCCATAAAGTACCATAAATAATCAATGGAGCAAAATCTCAAAATTCTGTGTAGAAGTTTAGTGTTCCAAATTTAGCTCTACCAGATAAGGCAAACCAAATCAAAATCGGTCAAGAAATGAGGGAGAAGAAGCAATTTTTGTTATTTTTGGAATAAATTTGCATAAATTACCATAATTAATTAATGGAGAACAATTTCAAAATTCTGTGTAGAAGTTTAGTGTACCGAAGTTAGCTCTACGATATAAAGCAAACCAAATCAAAATCGGTCAAAATATGAAGGAGAAGAAGCATTTGTTGTGATTTTCAAATTATTTTTGGAATAAATTTGCATAAATTACTATAATTAATCAATGGAGCAAAATCTTAAAATTCAGTGTAGAAGTTTAGTGTACCAAAGTTAGCTCTACCGGATAAAGCAAACCAAATCAAAATCGGTCTAGAAATGAAGGAGAAGAAGGATTTTTTGTGATTTCGAATAAATTTGCATAAATTAGCATAGATAATGAATTTCACGATTCTGTGTAGAAGTTGTAAATCCCCCTCCTAGCCCTATCATATGAAACAATTCAGAATCCATGGCATAAGCTCATCGGGCCCTTTGGTCCGGATGAGCTAAAAAAAGGGGACCATGGCCTGATGGGTGACCAACGGGTACCTGTTAGGCATTGTTTGCTATATAGAGGGCGTAAGTAGCTACAAGTAGTGCAGTCCTGCTTTTGGAAAAGGGAAAAAAGGTGGCATCTAACAACATTCCCCTACCCCCCCCCCCCCCCCCCCCCTGTTGAGTTAAAAAATTGGAAAATATAGGGTTAAAGTAGGGAAAAATCAGGAAGAAGAAAAAAATTGGGGGGAAAAAAGAAAGACAAAAAATTGGGAAAAAATCAGGAAACCAATTTAAATCGGGTTATTATCAGGCCTGATTCACACTAAAGTTATTCAAAACAATGTTTCAAAGAATTCAAATTTTGATATGGAATAAGAACATATATGAATAATAAAACCATATAAATACCTTTTGACACCATACTTGTTCTGAGCATACTTTGAAGCAATAGCAACATTGTTGAAGAAGCAGAATCCAGACGCCAGCTTACTATCAGCATGATGGCCAGGTGGTCTATGAAAAAAAGAAGACACAACGGTCCTTTATGTTATGAATATTAAATTGTGATAAGTGTAATATTTGAATCACATAAAAGAGCCCCCAAAATTAATGACAAGGCTTGAAACATAATTTTGTATCTTTCTCATCGTTTCTTTAAGTTCTCATGAAATTTGTAGGACAAATTTGTTATGGACTTGGAAGGATCAATATGAGAAGAGAAAGTAAGATATAAATTAAACAATTTCAGCATACTCTCAGCCAAACACAATCTTCTAAAAAAACAGGAATAATACAGTCATCTCTTCTGGTATATTATTCTCCCATCAACAATTGCATCATTGTTCCCGTTTATGAAATTAACTTACCTTACAATTCCAACTGCATTCAAGACCTGTTTGATAGATAAATAAATAAAAGAGAAACTTGAAGTTTTCTACAATAGCCATATATTTTGTTGTGAATTAAGCATTGCCATAAGAACAAACTTCATCATACATATACCCATTTTTGTTTAAATATTAAGAAGACAAAAAATGACCAATAATAGAAACAATCTAAAAAGAAGGTACATGCAACTTTTTGGTAAAGATTACCTGCCCAAGGCATAGAGAGGGCCATCAAAACATCACTCCTTAAAGCCACACTGTCCTACCGGTAGCTACTTTCTACCTCTATATAGAAAACAATGCCTAATCGGTGACCATTGGTCCCCCATGATCCTCTTTTTGTTATGTTAATTGAGAGCTGAGTTGATGAGATAACCACCTGTCCAGTGACCTTGCAGTGTGGTCTAATCCCTCCTATAAACTAGTACAGATAATCTTTAAATTAAGAAAAGGGGAATTTCCCCTACTCAGTAAAACAATCACTATACCATAGTCGATATTGTCTACTGAAAGCCATAAGGGCTGTATTAAACTGCAAGTGAAGTGGTATGAGTGAACAACCCTTCTAACTCTCAGCAGACAATACATTGATGAAGGTAGACACCAGGGGTGATAGTGAGTTGTTTTTTTTTAAGTTTTTTTTTTCCCCCAACCACCCTGGCCCACTTGAGTAAAACAACAAAAAAAGGATTCTGGGAAAAAAATGGCATCTAACAAAATGCCCCCCCCCCCCTTTTGAGTAAGAAAATTGGGGGAAAATAGGGAAAAATCAGGAAAATAAGGGGAAAATTGGGAAAATAAGAAAGAAAAAATAAATTAATAGGAAAACAGATTTAAATCAGGTAATTATCTGAGACACTGACCTGGTTTGAAAGCACAGCATCTACAAGATTGAGAGTACACCCAGCAGCCACCGATGCGCTCAGGTAGGTATCCTGTTAAAGGAACAAACAACAAGATATGGCTCAAATAAGACACTGATGAATGATAGCAAGACATTCATTTACATTTGCCACTCCATACCCAGGAGAGAAATGGGGACCTCAATTCAATTCAATTCAAGTGAACATTTATTTTCTTCCATTCAATTTGACAAGATATTTGACATCTGTTCAAACAATACAATTTATACGTAGGAACATAACTATAATTTAAGAACTTGTATTACAAGGAAGAAGGCGCGAATAGCTTGTAATGGGTACGCCCGAATACACAAATACATAATATACATTATAAATAGAAGAAAGGAAGAAAGGGATAGGCAAGGAGGAGCAGAGGATAGAGAGCTTGAAGAAAGAGACAAGAAGAGGACTGCAACGTAGTAGCAATGGAGTGTATGGCAAGGATGACAAAAGCCTTTTGTGTTTAGTGATTGCCATATGCCCGAACAGTGACCATATGGGTCAAATACTTCCGTGGGAGTGGAGATGGTATACATTACAATAATATCTGTAAAGCGCTTAGAGACGGTATTTCAAATCAAGTGCTATATAAATCCAGATTATTATTAGGTTGTTTTGAAATAAAGCAAATATTGTGACTAAAAAGCAAAAGAAACAAAATGGTCTTTGTAGACAGGTTCCTGTAATTCATGTTTTAATGAGAAACCATTTTCAAGGGAAAATCGAATATGTGGTCTTTGTAGACAGGTGGTCACTAAAGCAGGTTTGACTGTACATAAAAAAAGAATGTGATCCTGTACATCTTTTGCATATAGACAATTTCAGAAAAGCCTTTTACTCTAATTCACTATATAATATTAGTTAGATGCTGCTTTTAAGTATCGGCTTGCATGGTGATGTAGATATACAGAAGACTTGCGGTCGCACCATGTGAGAGAGGGGGGAGGATTGGGGAGTCCTAAAATGGACTCTTGGTAATCTTTCTTTCTTGAGTGTGTGTACGGTATTCCTGAAAAGGAGTGATGGTAGTCTTGAAAAAGACTGTTGGTTATCTTTCTTAGTTTATAGTTAGTTTACAGAAAGAAGAAAAAAAGGAAAAAAACTAGCAAACAAAGCAGGAGAATTTTGCTGATAGTGACCAGGGCCCTGTCTAATAATGAGTTGCGATTGATCCTAATCAATTGCAAGTCCTCTTATCAATCAGAACTGTTTATAAGACAGGGCCCAGTGATCTATTCATTGTTTACACTAAAAAACTTCACTACAAGAAGAACAACAAATTGCACCACAGCTTCCACAGTTATATAATTTAACTACTCATCAACTAAAATCAAAGAAATCTGATGAAAAGTTTTTCAGACGTATCAAAACAATACCAGAGGTGACACGCTTCATTTATGAGTAAGAATAAATGCACATGCAGATAGAAATAGCAATGAATAGTAAAAGACATGCTGTATCTCTTTAGGCTTACCAAAACTGTACATGGGCTGGAAAAGTTTATTGGTGACAGAGCGCAGAAGCACAGACAGAGGAAAAAAGCAATGACTAACAACATGCTGAAGCTTTTCATCTTGCTTTCACAAAGGTAACTTTTTTGCAGGAATAGATTAAAAAGGAAAGGAGGAAAGCAAGGGAAAATAACAAGCTCTGATTGGCTGCCAGTATAATTCAGATGAATGTCGACATCAATACAAAGAGAATGTCACTCACTGGGTTTAAAAAAGATCTCGCTGAATGGAGCCTTACTTACTGGATGAACATAGATGTCTCTGCTATACCGAGTAGAATTAAACTTATCCTGGATATCAATCAGTTCTCTGGCTGTGTGCTTGCTGGTCTCTTTGATATCTCCGATCATGTCAGCTCTATTAGAATAATAATACACGGGATTCCTCTTTGTTCATCATAATTGTTTATTGTAACATACAACATGAATGTTTATACAATTCACTCCTAGATCCTCATCAAATGATTGGTCAAACATGGTCACATGTGATTAATTAACTGAGACTATTCCAATTGTTTTTATGCAAAAGCATCATTTTTTTGGTATAATAGCATATATGTAAACATATCAACATCAAAGGTTTGGCATATCAATTTATCATGTATTGTATATCAATCGGTTTTCTAGCTGTGTACTTGCTTGTTTTCTCAATATCTCTATCCTGTCTGTTCTGTTTAATAAATGAGAGAAATCGTTTTAAAGGGAAATACCCTTTCTATTGGTGTTATTTACAATATGACATGACATGACCTACAGTGAGGATACTTTTTAACCCATGCAGTTCAGAGGTTAGACACATTCATTTCTTCATTGATTTCATGACGAGAATAACCAAATATCTGTACAAACTTTGTGCTTATTGTGCCGCACTACAAAATGATTACCAAGGAAATAGTTATTGAAATCCCACATTAGAAATATCTTGAATTAATTTATTTCCCATAAAATTTAATAATTCATCTACATTTTTAACAAATTCTTAATTTGTGTGCTTTCAGTCAAAAAACATATATACATGTAAATTACGGTTCACTTGAATAGAGCAACAGTAAATGAAAAACATCATTGTTGCCCATTTAAATTTTCTTATTCATTTAGCCTTTACAGAAATACTTACAAATGGCAAGTTTCCAATTCTTCGGCTGTAGCTTCTCTTGTCTGCACAAATACAATTAGAAACAAGTATTGAATAGGAAGAGGGACATCTATGGAAAGGAAATTAATACTTAGACACAAAAAATTATAATAAAAAAAGTTTTATAATAAATACATGTAATTATTTCCACTTGTGCTTCAATTTCATTGATAGCTATTAGGTAGTATGCCCCCTTTCTTTCCAAGTTCAATTCAAGAGCAGCCGAAACAGCTTGGGCTTGTTGTTGTTGTTGTCATTCCACTTAAAATTTTCAATCTTTCCAAGATTATTTACAAGGGCTATTAAAATATTGATCAATTAATGGTATATTTTTTTTTTTTACAAATGTGTGTAAATAATGTTCAAGTGATATCTCCTCTATCTTGGTATCAAAGTCTTGCAACTCATATTATCGACTAATTTCTAAAGTACTTTGGAAGCACACATAGACGTTTGATCATAATGTGATATGCACTATACAAAACAGAACATTATCAATACCATTATTATCTTAGCCATTCTCTCAGATTAACGTCACAACAAAAATGAATACCTCTAGTTTGATACATCTATCTAACAGCCCATGTTCTTGATGTTTGCTGTATATCCTAGCTATTCTCTCGGGTCGTTCAGGGTGATCGCTGTAAATGAGTCAAATAAGTAGGTAATGTGAACAAACTCATCATTCAGTCATCCAGAATATGTAATAACTATTACTAAAAGTTATATAATAGGTAATATGTATACTTTGCATAAACATTTGTTACCAATGTTCTTTAATCAATTAACAATTGAATTTGAATTGCCTTTAATGTGTACATGTATGTTGCATTTATTACATAACAAAACAAAAACAAAACAAATCATGTCAGTCCTACTTACAAGGTTCTATGTAGTTTCATTCGCTCATCATAAACAAATCCAGTCCTGAAATAGAAGAAGACAAACAGAAAAATCAGTTATCATCAATTTCATATTTACCAGACGAAAATATCTTTGGGTGATTTGTATTATGTATCTCCAACACCAGGGCCAAAACAAAAACATACTTGATCAAGGATATTGATTCTAAAACTACGAAACAACTCAATGAGTATTCCATTCTGTCACTGACTTAAAATCCCACAATCTATACCCCAAAGACAAATGAACGATTCCTACAATCAAAGGTAAGAGAATTCCATATCAGGGCTAAAATATTGGCAATTACTGCCTGAAAATACCTTGGCAATTCATATGTATGATATTTCTTCTATCAGAGCTCCTTAATAGTCACAGGTAAATTATAACACAATGAGAAATCATTTTGTAAATCCATGCCAAAAAATTCATGAATGTTGAACACTTCATTTTATTTAAAATGACCTTGTATTTTGCACTTTATAATCATCATTCAGGAATGTATAATCAAACGGTATTCTGTAGCAGATGTTTAGCAGAGTCCTTTGGATAGGACATTAAATGGAGGCCCTGTGTAGAGAAGAGTCACTACCTTTGCACGTTAAGAACCCACTGCACTATTCGTATAAGAGTAGGGGGAAACCCCGGTGTAGTGGTCCACCTGCACACCCCAGTATAGCAAGACAATACTCTGTAAAGAGGGATGTACTCAAATGGAAGAAGAAGAGTTGATGAGAGAATTGTTACCTGTTAGGAGGCGATGACAACACGAGTTCCTTGAGGAGTCTACCGGTGACCTCACCTACATCAGTCTTCCCTGCAGTGTCATCCTGAGGAGGAGGAGGTACGTCTGGGGTTGTACTGCTTACGTCTTCACTCTGGATTGGTTCCTCTTTAGATGCTATGGTAACTGGTTGGGAATTTGGATTTAAAGTGTTTCAGGTCGATCTGATACTTTGGTGGACTGAAAGGTCAAATGTCATTGATTTTATACACAGGTTTCAAAGAAACTCCCAACTTTCTCATTTTGTATGTTGTATCTCATTTTCATATCTGGCAATTCTTTGCAATCTTTTCAGGATGTTTGTTTAAATTACTTCCATTATTAAAGTCAAACAACATCTAAACCTGTGTAATCAATAATTTTTCTGGGCTCTTCCATTGCACTTGTGTATTTATGCACTTTGGTGCCTATGTTTACCACTTTAACCATTGCATAACTACTTCACATCTTCAAAAGCAATATAAGTAGAGCGTAGTCAAAAACACAAGATTCTAATCTTTATTTCATGTTCTCTATGATTAAAAGGGGCATCTGATAATAACAAACCAATATAATGGTAACAATACTAATTATTATAAATACTAATAATAGTAGGTTTTCGTACAGTGCTCATGTCTATCAGACTTGACACCCTTGGCGCTCCACAATTATTACCCTGGCTAAAGCAGGGCTGCTGCCATCATGGCGCTCTAGCATTAAGTTTTCAATGACACCGAACTGAACACTGCAATAACTGTTTCAACCACCTATTAACACAAAACAAATTAAAAAGTATTTTCTACTTACTATCACATTGAAAGCACTTCCAGTAGGGCTTGAGGGCCTTGGTCACATTGTGTATGGTTTCCAATGCACTATGTTAATGAGAACATGAAATAAAAGTAGACTCTATAAAAAAATTCTTGAATAGATTTTGCAAATAAATCGCAAAATCTCACTTTAAAAATGCAATTGAAACATTTAGGAGATTTACATATATAACAAATAATACTTTGAGGCTATCAAGGTATGAGGTAAGATATAATCCTAAGTTTTAATCTCCATATTGCAACATTCTTACAAGACTAAATGACTAGGGAGTAATGGTTAAGGTACATTGGAAGCATATTCCTAAATAATAATTCATTAACTCCATTATCAATCATATCAACATGTATTACAATATCTCATATTCCAGAACTGACTTGACAGAATAAAGACAAAAGTTTCACCAAAAAATACACAGGCATTATTCTTCCACAGAACTATCAGTACAGAGTTTAACAGAAATATGGAAAGAGGGAGCAGATGAGTAGAAAGAAACAATGAAAGTTAAGGGGATAGAGAAAAAACAAAAAAGAGCAAATAGAAGCCATGAGATCTTACTTATCAGAGACGTGTTTGATTTGCGATAGAGGATTGGGTGAATCTCCAAGAAGTGTCCTAGTGCACATGGCAGCTGACTTGCCCAGCGCTTCTAAGCTGTATCCACCTTCCAAACCCAACACCACCTTGCCCTGTGCTAACCCCATCAGGTGATGTGTCATGTGAGCAAAACCATCAGGACTTATGCACATCTCACCCTAGTAATGAACAAAAGAAAAGCCTGTGAATAGTATCAGCAGTTTAGGTTAGATCATTTGAGATTTTTTTTTCTGTTGCTTTGATTCATAGCCTTGTTTTTATTGGTTATCTTTCAAACAATCTTCATCTGCATTCTCATATTTTCATTTTTATAGAATGCTGTCTTATTCATTAATTTGATGATTTTTCCTTTAATAGGGTGGAACACCCTAATAGCCAAAGCATGCTTGCATAAAAGTCCACCATTTCTACTATGGATGATAATTAGGTTTTAATGCAATTTGTTGAATCAGTCGCGACAATCGCATGTACATTGTATCTATGATGGTCTGATACTTCAATCAAATAATATATGATGAATACATTGTCTAAGAGACTTGACATTCACATTTCTACACATCTTTTTGGAATGATACCGTTATATCTGTTTGGGAACTTACTACAGGTTAATCTGATTGAGCGTTTCACAAAGAATATGTATTTTAAAGGGTCACTTTGCCTTCAATTATCCACCAAAAGAAAAGAAGGCAGAAATGAAAAAGTGATTACCTTAGGATCTCCGTCAGCTGCATCAAACCCAGCACACACAAGGACCAGCTGAGGGTTGAACTGAAACAGAAACAAATAAAACCTGGTTAAAGTAGAGGTACCGTAGTTGAGTGGTTTTATAAGCACTTTACTTGAAATTCAAAGGTCGTGGGTTCGATCAAGACACGGCACTAATGTCCTTTGGCAAGGTATTAATATATATTTGCCACCCCATATCCAGGAGAGAAATGTGGATCAGGTAGGGTGCGAAAGCTTTTGTGTTAGTAATTGCCATATAGATGCCCTCACAGTGACCATATGTATTGGTAAGAATACTCCCCCCAAGGAGTGGAGATGGTGCACATTGTACATGAATGAATCCGATGACCGGGGTAATAATATATGTAAAACGCTTAGAGACTGTAATTTGTATTAAACGCTATACAAATTCAGATAACTATAACTTCTAATAATAGCTATCCCATTAGACAGGTAAACTTACCTATCATTACTTTTACTACACTAATCAAATGTAACCTGAAACCATTATGAGATGAACAATTAATAGTCATGCAGTATTCAGACCCTTGAAGGCCTCATGAAACATGAGGAATATATTTGCATTATTTCATCTACTTTTTGGAAAGAACCATCATCAAAGTACAAACTCAAAAAGAAAGTTTGGGGTAATGTCACCATGTAATTCATGGACTTACAATAAGTATAAGTATATAAATTGTAAATAAAATCTTAACTCTTACATACACGAGTTACAGTTAGCTTTCAATCTAAATTGTACCACAGCTTTTGTAATAACAAAGTACTCGATGTCGTTCTAGTCAATCATCAGAGATGTAATAATTTACATTTATCACTTTTGATATCTTTATCATACCAACATTACTCACCTCATAAGCTAGAGGTAGAAGTAGCTGTTGAAAGACAGTAAGGTATTCTGCATCACCCATTCCAATCTGTATAGAACAAAAGAAAAAATGTTATTAACAGCCTCATCAATTTGTATTCATATCTTCTCTTCTTAAGAGGTCCGGTCAAGTATTTTTTTGTATACAGCCACTATGGCATTATAGTGTTGGTTTTTTTTAAAGACCACCCAAGGGAGACAAGAAAAGTGGTCTTTATGTACAGGTTCCTTATATGTTTCAATGAGAATCCACTTTCGAGGGAAACACAAAAATGTGGTCTTTGTAGGCAGAAAGTCTTTCTATGCAGGAGGTCGCTAAAGCAGGTTTGACACACCATATGCCTCTAAGAACATACATGAATAGCCAAACCTGCTTTATAGCAACTACCTGTATAGAAAGACCACTTGCCTACAAAGACCACATTTTTTATTTCCCTTGGAAGTGGTTTACCATTGAAACCTATACTAAAGGAACCTGAACATAAAGACCATCTGCATTATAAAGACCACTTTCCTTGTCTCTCTTGGGCGGTCTTTATATACAGGTTTCACTGTCGAAATATTGAATTAGAAATACCATACCTTGTTCCATGGCACATTGACATTGTACCCCTTTCCAGCACCTTCTCCGATATGATCGTAGTTAGATGCCTCAAGATAAGGCCAGAAGCTGGTGTTCTCATAACGATGCATGGAGAAGTACATGATACTAAAAACAAAAACAAAATTTCTCACATTATTATAATAATAATAATAATAATAATACTCAGCTTTTATATAGCGCTTTAAATACAATGTCTCTAAGCGCTTTACAGATATACTATTACCCCAGTCATTGGATTCAGTGCTTGCCCGCACACACTGTGTGCACAATCTCGACTCCCTGGGGAGCATTCCAGCCAAGCATTACTTGACGCTCAAAAACTGTTTGACCAACAATGACGGTCGCATCCTACCGGGTACCCATTTAACACCTGGGTGGAGAGTAGCAAGTGGTCCCTAACAATCCACTGAAAAATAAACCAATAAGTGATTTCTCACTTTAATATCATTTATCTACATTCTGTACAATGTTGATCTTAAATTGTTTATTTCTGCATTCATTGTATTTTTAAGAGATGTGATATAAATGAATTTGAATTCGATAAATGTCAGCAAATTCTTTTTATATCACAATGGTCTTATAATTTAGTTATTAATAGTTGAATCAACTTCACTTAAAATAATCACATGTAACATGTATTTCAATAGTGAGTATTATAAGCTGCTTTTTGATTAGCTCTGGAGAAATAAAGCTCTAAATAAACTCTAGATTAACTGGTGACTTTTCTCAATCATAAATGAAAATGACTTGAATAGTTTTCAACTTGACCAATCCTTCACATGAAGGAATAATTGTTAATTCATGTATATGATTATGTACTATTTTTGAAAACGCAGAAATACAAACAAAACAAACAAACAGACAAACATATAAAAACCTTGGGTCATCTTGAGTAAGATACTGGATCCCTTGACCATGATGGACATCCCAATCAACGATCAGGATTCTGGTTTGGGCAAAATAATAAATGAGAAGGGGATTATTGCTTTAAAGAAACTTTTAGAAAGCTTCCTAATCAACTGTGTTCTCATGTTGAGGCCTGTTCTTCAAGTACAGTAAAATGATACCTAGTGGTAGAATTATGCTCTCACAAGATACAAGAAATATTTTGGCTTATTATTAAGTTGGACACCACACATATTGAATGTGACTAATAAGATTAATCGGGCTATTGCATGCACTAGAAGGATTAAGAGTTATTTGAACCAAAGCCTACTGAAACAACTTTATTACTCCCTCATTCTTCCACATATAGATTACTGTGCAGTTGTTTGGGGCAAGTGCAAAAAGAAAGATTTACTCAAATTACAGAGGACGCAGAACAGATATGCAAGATTAGTCCTTAATGCAGACTATCTAACCCCAAAAGACATCCTTTTAAGCACTCTTCAATGGCAAAGTGTTGAAAATAGAATCAACTACCACTACTGTATTTTCGTCTACAAAATACTCAATAATCTAGCCCCTTATTATTTAGAACCTTTTGCTTGCAAACGTCCAGTTTACTATGTTACTCGTCATTCTACCTTAAATCCCTTATTTATCCCGAAACCCAAGACTGAATTTAAAAAACAATCTTTTTCTTTCATCGCTCCAAGCATCTACAACAATCTACCGACTCATATTTGCACAGCAACTTCACTCCAAATGTTCAAAAACCAAATTAAATCACTCCCTCCACTTTAATGCATGCACTGGTACCTAATGTTATATCATGACTTATTACAGTTAGTTTTGTTAGTTTTGTTTGTTTGTAGTTGTGTAGTCTGTAGTCATTTTATTTCTTACCTTTTACCCTTTTGATTTTATGTCTGTTCTTTATGGCATGTGTATTTGTATTTGTATATGTATTTTGTATTGTATCAATAATATCTTAAATGTTTAATATTTCAGGCCTTATGTTCATTTTGATCTAGTTTTTAAGTTGTTTTAGTTCTCTTATGGTATGTTGTTTATATAATGTCTTTGTTTTCTACAATGTATTCTATTTTGTGTAAATCTTTGTATGTACAGGGCTCTTTTGTAAAGCAGGCCTCTGGCTCTGAAAAGACTACCCTGTTTTTAAATAAAACTGAATAAATAAATAAATAAATACATTTGTTTAATTGGCATGTGAAATGAAAAAAAATCTAACGCCCATACTTTTTTATTCATATGTCACTAGTCTCCAAGTATGTGTATGATTTTATTTCAGAATATTTGTTTATGATTTTACTAGTTCACACAACCTCATAATGTATCATACAGATTTACGTTTCATAAACGATCAGGAGTTTGTGATTACACTTACCGGTAGACAACTTTCATTACAATGCAACCTCACTGTTAGTAATCAATGCTTGCAATAAGATAAAGAACGGCTACATCCTAACATTGTTTGAATGGTAGCCCCGCTTGAAACCTGAGCCTTAAATCTTAATGGTCCTGAGTGAAATGAGTGGGGGGGGGGGGGGGGGGGGGGCTAAATGATATAATAAATAGTCATCTAGTGCAACATTTATCCTTTTTTAATACCTTTCGACGTTTAACTTGGTCCGGGCTATTTTAGCGGTCAGAGCAATGTTGTTGACAAGAGAATATCCATTGGCGATATCCCGCTGGCTATGGTGTCCACAAGGTCTGCAAAGAGAACACATAAAATATCAAAGACTTGAAACTCAGTAATAGATGAGTTTAGACATAGGAGAAGAATAATACTGGCAAGTAGGCATTCACATCCACAACTCTATACCCAATCTACCAAACTCTCTAAAAGAATTGAATTGTATTGAATTGAATTGCATTGAATTGAATTGAATTAAATTCTTTATTGACAAGCACAAAATAAAATGAAGGCATAAAAACCTTCTTACGACCCACATTAATACATTAACATATTATAGACAAATAACTACAGATAACATAAATAGCATAACAATGTAATATAATTTAATCTCTCTGTTGAGAGCCAGAGGAATTATTTGATTATTTGTACTCCCCTGGCTCCCAACAGACAATACTAACTTAAATATATTCTAGAAAATGTTCATGACAAAGGATGCAGAATCACTAAACACATTAGAAAAAAAAACCTCCAGTCTTCTTTTATCTACTTCACAATTGCACGTATGCATTTGTAGAATCAGTCTATTTGTCTATCTACATCTCTTGTACTTAAATGCAATTCTTCTCTAATAGTCAGCTTTTTGTATCTGAATTAACAAAAAAAGGTAGTCAAGAAAGGCACAATATTTACTATGATCATTTTGTAATAATTGCATATCACTCTCATTTTTTTAGAGTAATAATAAGAGAATGTAATTTGATCCTGTTCACCTTATGAATATGACCGCTACCATACAACACACCAATACAAATGTTACAGGCCAGATCTATTAACTCTTTTGGATAGTGATCGAGTCATCTTGACATCAGGAATAAAAGAAGTTAATTACCTGATAAATGCAAATCCATTCCTGAGCTGAAAAAAAGAAATAAACAAATTGTTCTACAGTTATGACAAATATTCAGTTTACTTTTTATTCATACTTTTTCATATTTATTACATTTTTGGTTGTTTATAATTAATGACAATATTGATTTTCAGCCAATATATTGGGCTAATCTATCAGCACCTTTAACTTACACAGTGATCACAACAAAAATTATATATGAACATTAACATGAAGAAAAAAAAGACTCATGGGCAAATATACGTTTCTTTCAAATTGGTGTATAGTCACCATGGTAACTACATTGACCTCTGACCTCTACTCACCTCTCCTTTCACCACTTTCTCTGTCAGTTCTAGGAGTCCACCTACAGCCAGCCGAGCAATCTCAAAACTCTCCTACATACAGAAAAGGAAATAATTTTACCATATTTTACCATGTTATATCTAAATGACAGTACAAGATGTAATATGAAAATGAAAACCATTGAAATTGATCTTTTTCTCCTGACCTCTTGGCCATGTAGAATCTCTACTAAAAATGCGATTTCTCAACTAACGGGCTTTTAATCATATATCTTCTTCTCTCATGAGCAGGGCAAAATTGTAAAAAGAACTTTATTCAACAAAAGAAAAGTATTCCCCCCCCCCCCCCCCCACACACAAAAAAGGGTATGTTTACCACGAAACTTCAAACTCACATACCGGTAGTCAAAACTCTAAACAAATCTCAACAAATGTATAGGAGACATAACTTTTAGCAGTTTGATAGAGTTATAACTCTGAGCTGTTTGGTAGGGTCGTAAATCTCAGCCAAACCTACATGTGTTTTCGTAACTGCCAAAATTCCAAAGCAAAGATTGAGTGAATTTCATATGTTTTTAACATGATATTTCAGAAAAGGGAAGGAATCTTGAGTTCATAGCCCAAAAATCAGGAATCACTCTGCTATTATAGGAATGGTTGACAGTAAAACATCCTACAAGAAGTGAATCGTGATTGGTATTTGAAACTTACGTTACATAGAAAAACAGAGTCGTAACTCTGAGCAAGCTCCTTGAGCTCATCCGATGATAAAGTACCGGATCTCTTCAGAGTATCTAAGTACTCTTGGCTGTAGGGTGAACAAAAGAATATAGAGCATTAGGATGCCCAGGGGGGCGTTTCACAAAGCCTTTTTTCAATGACAAATAACAAAAATCAGTGACAAATCTGCTGATAACCTATCAGAAGCAAGGATTTCAGTAGCTTATAACACAAATTGTCATTTGTCACTGATGACAAGTTTTGTGAAACGCCCCCCTGATTTACAGCAAAAAACTTGCATAATCATTGCAGTGAATTCAATATTATTTTCTTGTCAGCATATGAAGGATGACCTCTAGATTATATGCTCCATATACATAACATTAATAGGAGATATAGGCTCTATAAATACCATGCTTGACATGAAAGGAAACCAATCACAAAAAAGAGAGAAATTTTTACAGCGTTAATTTGAGGACATAAATACCTCCCTTCCCCCCCCCCCCCCCCCCAAAAAAAAGGAGACATTATCATGTTTAACATGATAGGGATTACGGGGAAAATGATTTGAGGTAAAGGTCGGCATGGAAAATATCTCAGAATTAAAGTCAATGCGCAATTTATTTTGTGTGTGTTATTATCTATTGACAAGTCATTTTACTGTTAAACTTGAAAAATCTATTTACAAAACTAATATCTAAGTGTCGTTACCCGAAATACAATGAGAACTTGAAAGGAGAGCCCTTCTTAATCTAAATCAATATTCCCGTTACCTGTGCAAACTCAGTATTTCCTCATCTGATGCAGGACGGGCCTATAATGAAAATAGAATTAAGGAAAGTGATGTTGATTACCTTTTTAAAAAATTCATAAACTGTCTACCGGTATCTACAAATCTTCCTTTCTTTCAGCAAGAGTAATTTTTCTTGAGGGGAGGGGGAGGGGGGTAGCATTCAAAAGAACATATAAATGATGGGTTTTATCATTTACAAATACTTTTCCTTGTATCAATAGCAAATAAATGACAAAAACGTACAACAAAATATACTTTCACTTAAATTTAAGATTTGATGAAAGCATGCATAGTATGATTTTGTTAACTCTTTCATAGAGAATGATCATATAGTTCCTCTTTTGGAAGCCCCTTTCCAATCTGATATGCACCATTAACCCACTTGTTTTTGTGTACCTTATGCCTTGCATTGTTTACTTTCCAATGGTCCACTGGGGACAATTACCAGAAGCATAACTGGGGCTATGTTCACATTCTTATAGAAAGATCTAGTCTTGCAAAAAAGGATAAATTGGGTGTTCCAAAGATGATTTCATTCTATTTTCTAATTAAATTTTCATGATCCAATTTAAATATTACACAGTGACTTATTAAGGGAATCTAGGCCATTTTCGTAATCTAACCAAATTCATACTTAAGTGCCTCAGTATGCATTATTTCATTCACCTGTTAGGCTGTTATGCATTATTGTAACTCAATAGTCAGAATGCAAATTGCATTTAATATGTGTTGTTAGGTAGGGAAAGCCAAAATGTTTGTCCTACCTAGCAACAAATAATGTATGCAATTTGATTTCTGACTAATGAGATTTATTCGTAACGGGTGAATGAAATAATTGCATAAATTTGATTACAATACGAAAATGGCCTGTTGAATAGTACAGCTCTAATCATGAACTCTCATGGACTTAATAAGTAAATAAGTCGGTTCATAGTTGCAGTCTGAGCAGAGGCGGCGCTCCCGGGGGGGGGCAGGGGGGGCACAGTGCCCTCCCACTTTTTCAAGTACCCTATAAGTGCCCCTTTTTGCATAGGAAAAGTGCCCTTTTTACTTTGACAAGTGCCCCTTTTTACAGAGGAAAAATGCCCCTTTTATTTTGAAAAGTGCCCCTATTCATTTTGAAAAGTGCCCCTTCCCCTTTCCACCTCTGATAAGTGCCCCTTTTATTTTGACACGTACCCTTTTTCCTTTGAAAAGTTCCCATTTTCCTTTGCAATAAGTGTCCATTTTCCGTTCTCATGAGTGCCTTTTTTAATCTCTAGTAAGTTGCCCTTTTTAGATACGAGAAGCGCCCCTTTTTCACTTTTGATAAGCGCCCCCTTCACCTCTGATAATTGCCCTATTCAAATCTGAGAGGTTTCCCTTTTTTTGCCTTGACAAGTGCCCCTTTTCCTTTGTAAAAAGTGCCCATTCCCCTTTTTAACTTGGATGAGCGCACCTTACATTGTCACATGTGCCCCATTTCCCTTTTAATAAGTGCCCATTTTGCTTATGATAAGTGCCCCCATTTAAAGAAGAGCCCTTTTCCCTTCTCATAAATGCCCCTTTTCCTTTTCATCAATGAAAATAGTTCCTTTTCATTCTCATAAGTGCCCCTTTTCATCCCTTGTAAATGACCCTATTCAATTTTGAGAGATACTCGTTTTACTTTGACAAGTACCCCTTCCTCTCCTGATAAGTGCTCTTTTCATCTCTTATAAATGCCCCTTTTATTTTGACACGTCCCCCTTTTCCTTCCCAATAAATGCTCTTTTTTTCCCTTATAAGTGTCCCTTCTCCTTCTCATAATTACCCCTTTTCGTCTTTGATAAGTGCCCCGTTTATTTCAATATGTGCCTCTTTTTCCTTTTAATAAGAGCCACTTCCCCTTCTCATTACCCTTTTAACAATGATATGTGCCCAATTTCTTTTCTAATAAAGACCCTATCCCTTTTTCATAAATGCCCCTTTTCACTTCTTATAAATGCCCCCTATCAAAATCTAATGGGCGCCTCTTTTCCATCGACAAATGCCCATTTCCTTTTCATCCCTGGTGCATGCCTCTTTTTTTTAGGTGTAAGAAGTGCCCCATTTTCACCTCTGATAATTAGCCTTTGTACTCTGACACGTTCTCCTTTTCTTTTCTAATAACTGTCTTAACCCTTTCGATAAGTGTCCCCTTTTCCTCTCATCATCAAACGTGCCCCTAATTTCCAGCGACTAAAAGCAATTTCCCCCAAGGCTCGCTCGCTACGCTCGCTCGTAGTTATAGATGTTATAATTATGTAACTTATCAAAGATCTTTTCAGTCTTCCGTTATGAGAATGTGCTTATATAACCCCATCAGGATTGGGTCATTCCTCTTTATAAGATGTATTTTTTTGCACTGCGACCTCATAAATCTTTAAAAAAAATACTCGCTCGCAAATGAATTTTTAGACCATCACACTCAACTGCAAAGATACGCAAATCTTATATGATGTATAAATAAAAACAAATATTGAAATCATCCCCGACATTGTAATCACAATATAGGTGTATATACCAATGTCTACAAAATTGTATATTTTCCCTTTGAAGGTGCCCTTTTTTTCCAGAAAGTGCCCTTTTTTGCTGGTGCCCCCCCACTTTGGAAGTCGCTCCGCCGCCTCTGAGTCTGAGCATGAGCAGGTAAAGGTCATTGCAGACCAAATTGTGAAATACACTGAAACAAATTATGGATACATGCTCATGAAAATTATGTAATCATTATTCATTTATGCACAAGCAGTGTACTCTATGATACACAGGCGGAAGTATTCTTTGAAAAGGGGAAACAAAGGCTATTTATGTAGCACCTCCATCGCTGTAGAAGTGATATTTCAAAATGTACAAAGTAAGACCTCTTCATATTTTGAAGATCTGTGGATATTCGGGTCATTTGGGACATGTCTTAACAGTGAACTGGTCTATTAACGGGGTAACTTACCGGTACTCTTGTACATCTATCCACCAACCCTCCAGCTTCTAGCTTCTCCATGCATGCTGTTAATCTCTCCGGACATTCACTCTTCCCATGCTCACTATCAAGATAAAACAGGGAAAGATATAATTTCAAATTCAATAAATCAAAAAATGATATGTGTATAATGATATATACATAGAGAATAACAAAAATGAAATATAGAAATAGAAACAATCATGAAAACAGAGTATATTTTTTTTTAAAGACTCACTATACAAAACCAAGTAGGTTAGAGTCAGATACAAACGCGACAAATTAAAAAAAGAACAAGATGTTTCACTGTTATTATGAGAAAACAATATAAAATGTATTGCCTTTTTTATAGGTCTCATTCTTTGAATTAAAACAATCAGTCTGTTGAACCTTTTCAGTCCCAGAAATAACTTTTATATTATAACAAAAAATAATAATATGGATAATCATAGTATCATATACCACTGGTATTAGGTTCTGAAGGTAATTGCCCTCTACATTTTATATATCATCATCATAATTAATTTCTTAGAATAAAGAACAAGTACATTATCCAGTCAATGCTTGTAACTAAAGTATCACACAAAAAGAGCAATTAATACACTCAGCAATAAAAAAGGAAAGAAAGTAGACACTTAGTGTTCGAAATATTCATATAAATGATCAATAAAAAATAATAGAATCTTTTAAATCAAAGGAAATTAATACTCTACCAACATCGATTAAGATCAGGTTTTGATCTTTCATGCTTGGATAGTTATATTCATTTAACCATAAGGTCTGATTTTAAAAAAATAGAAAAAATAGAGCAAGTAGCTATTCAAATGTTACTGAACATGTGCGTCTGTATTAAGATATTCTTGTTCAACATTGAAAACAAAGAACGAGAAACAATGAGAAGGATTGAGAGCATAGTCAAGGTGCCTCTTCTTATGTGTTTCTTGTGATTTTTTTTCTTCCATTGTTTTAATGTGACTCTACAAGATGGAAATCAGGGATGCCAACCTTTCAGAGCACAAATCAGTAACCATAAGGCTCAAAATCAGTAATTTGGGGAATAAATCAGTAATTTCCTATGCGGCGCCATGAATCTTAAAAGAATGGCAAGCAGACGCATGCGTGCATGATTATCTGAAATTTGTTGTGATTTTACTCCCACAAAGTTGCTAAATATTGATTTTCAGTTCATCACAACACATAAGTTTTCAATGAAAAATTGGCTTCTATTAAGAGAATACTTGATAATTTTCCATCTTTCTCATGCAGCGAGTGCTGGATGGCCACCATACTGTACAGCACTTGCTACGATAGATCCCTATGCGCAAAAAAAAAAAAAAAAAAAAAAAAAAAAAAAAATTTTAGACAACATTCCGTACTGCCGTAATGGTCGTTGCATATCATTGATACATGAAACATAAGTTTATATCAAACGTTTATGAGAAAATCTGAATTAAGAATAGTGTCCACTTTTTGTTTATATCTGTTTCTGCTGAGCTTAGCATAAAACACCATAATATAAGGGGTATGTTTCCTTTAGCTTATATGTGAATGCAAGTACAAAAGGTTCCTTTTGAATGCTTTTTGAAAAGCACACAATGATTTCACCCCTAGAAATGGGATTATTCTACAGATGATTGACTTTTTTACACAAAAATAGAGCACTCATATAGCAGCATTGACTTTGCATTAATAAAGATACAACACAACAGAACCACACTAACCTTCCAATGGGGCAGTAGTGTTCCTTGAACCTGTCATCATACACCAGACCAGTACTGTACCAAGACACATAGCAAAGTGATGGGGATCAGTGAGGGATATTATAGGGACTTTTAGATTTGCGTGGACTGATACGTGTGACGTCCATTCAAGGCAGTGCATTAAAAGGACGTCGATCGTAGCAATCCCTATTGTCTTCGTGCAAATCTAAAAGTCCCTAATCATAGAGATGATCAAACTTTCATTCCAACATTAAAATATCAAATTTTGAAATATAAAAAGAGAGAGAGAGAGAGAGAACAGTAAATATAAAATTTATCCAAAGGGAATAAAACAAAAAAGAGTTTCACTTTAGAAGCAAAGGAAAAGTACAATGTAATCCAGAAACATTTGGACAGAAGTTCAGATACAATAATAGGAATGCAATTAGTGGCAAAATCTCTTTTTAAAAACTGTAGCACAGAGCCCTGCACCCCCTTACCCATTGTTGCAGATAGATAATATATTAAAATCATTATAACAATTAGAAAATGGGGACTTGCAATGAAGAGGTTGAAGGAATGCTGAGAGGAGTACCGAAGGATCTACAGTCTTGTACATGCATTTAAGTAACTGTAAATCTAAAAAGCGAAGAACAAAACAATTGGGAATACGAGAGAAAGAGAGAGAAAGAGAAAACGATAAACCATCTGTATAAATAGGAAGCAGGAAGAGTAGGAAAGGAAGAACTATCCCATCAAATCAAAGACTTAAAAGGGCAGACTGTGATATCTCCCAGTGGAATACATTCCCCAAATCATGGGAAAGAAAGGGTACAAAATCAAGCAGATTCACAGGCAAGAACAGTTGATTACATGTGTTCTAACTATTTGATACACAAGGAGCAAATTATCTACTAACAGTACATACACAACTGTACTGAAATGACATTACAGGCAGCTTGCAAATAAACCAGTCAGTTAATCCAATGCATAATTATAGAGGAATTACCCATGTGGTTCCTGTATTAAGGCTATGGGAATGGGAGAATTCAGTAGGGAATGGGTTAATGGAGATGATTTTAATGTGTGTAATCCTTTATTAAAGCAAGTAAGGTAATTATTCAGATCATATAATATGAGAGGCAAAAATTTAAAACATCTGCATGTTTTTCATTTAATCAATTTATTTCAATGATAAATTCTTCAAACAAAGAACACATAATAAACAGAAGTAAAGTTCATGCTGTCTAATATGCTATAAACTGATTTGAATTTGAATACTCTAGCAAAATGATAGTGTCCTTGACAAATGCGTGGCAAAAAAAACATGCTTCTAAATTGGCAAATCACCAACATGGTAGCTGGATTGCTCAAATTTCTACACACTCACCCAGTAGGTCTTGGTGGAGGAGAGTCATCTAGTACCTGAAAAGAAAAAAAGAGGGTAAAAGCACTATGATGTCAAATCACATGTTATATAACAATGATCGATGCATCGGTGTGTTTGCCACAATACTTGATGAAATAAGATATACAAGCAACTGTTTTTGGTCTCACTTCAAAGTACTGCCCTACCATTCCCTGATGCTTTCTTTCATCACAACCAGTATCACAACCACTATCTCAAATGATGGAATACAAAACAGAGATTAGTAAGTGACTGGTCACAATATCATGCAACTCATGCAGTCCAACTATGAGCTTCAACAACCAACACAAACACTGGAATGAATCCATAGGTGCATTAATAATACAGAATGCTGGTGCATAGTAAACATTGCAAATTACTATGAAGTTTAATGAAGTGTTAACAACTCTTGAAGAAATCTTACTTCTGCTTTTGAAGCATAGACCTCAAAGAGAATCCTGACTTTCCCAGAGGGATCCATTCTGCTATGTAACGCATGTGAGGTAAATTACACCAAGCCTAAAGAAATACTGTGTGTACGTGTCAAGTCCCTGGTAATGCAGGGCAAGGTCCACTCATGTCCAGGGTCTCTTTGGTTGACCAATCCCATTGCATAACTGTTTGCAACTATAATCTTAATGACAGGTATCCAGGCCATGAATTGTGTATTTTGGCTATTTGCACAAATGTAAATGTATGTACCGGTATGTAGTTTATTATCTGCAAAAGAAAAAAACAAACAAAAGCAGCAAGATGTGCTAGGTGCCCCCCCCCCCCCCCACCCCCTCTTTGGTTAACTGACCCCATTGCTTTTGTGCTCTCCGTCCTTTTGTGCTCATCTCTTTGTGATTGGCACCATTCTTCATGTCCAGTGTCTCTGCAGCATACCAATGGTTCTGTGTCAAACTACACATACATGTATGAGCATAAAGTAAAAGTGCTGAAGTATTTGGATTCTGTATCCTGTATTATGGAAACACCATGTCAACATTTCAATTAGCTCTCATCGTATGTAGACATGTGAACCACAACCCAGGCCTGTCCCCTGGCATACATGAACAACATGAACAACAACAACAACACGAAAATCAAATAAAGATGAGCTTACATCTGAGACAATATAATGCTTCAAAACCCAGCAAATAGAGATTCAACCAAGATTTATGGAATACAATACAGAACTTGGGAGTTGCTAGACACCGGAAAACTCATCATGGGACAAAAGGACAAGGAAGAAGAAGAGGAAGAAGAAATATACAGTGTTCTACCTTCCAAACAGAGTATCATTCTATTCAAGAAACGCTTAATGACCAGCAACGGATACCAGTTATCATCCGTGCACGTAAAGGATGTGTCAAACCCAGATTGAAAGATTTAATTGCTCAAAAGACACCAAAGAACTAAGACTTAATAATTTTTTGTATGATATACCTGTTGTGTTATTAACAAACCTCTGATCTATTAACAATAAGGTAGACGAAAAAAATATATTGTATCAAGAAACCTTAATGCTAATGTTTTAGCATTAAAGCCCAAGTACACTTCAATTTGCAAATATTATAGCATGTTGTATAAATCAAAGGTTAATACTGCCAAATATCACAGGCGTAATTCAATCAGGTGATTTTTAAGAGTGATTTTTGTTTCGGTTATTTCGAGCAAAACATTTAAATTGTTGCACGGATGTGACGTATGCTCCTCACAACGAAAGTGCCAGTAGTATACATTCTGACAATAGGCTAAATGTAACCAAATTTAATGCATATGTCTTTGTGACAGTGAAGTGCCTTGATACAAACTATTTCATTCACCTGATAAGAATATTAGTATTTCAATACACAATAGAATCCGAACTGCAACATTAGTCGTTGCCAGGTAGCCTTATGGCTTGCCATACCTAGCAACACTTAATAAATGCAGTTTGCATTCTGACTGTTGAAATACTGTTATCAGGTGAATGAAATAGTTTGCATGAGGCACTTCACAAAGACGTCTGCATTAAATTTGGTTACATTACAAATCTATGTTGTGAGGACCCTACGTCACAAAAAATGCGTTGAGGGGGAGAACCGGCTCGACCATTTACTTGTTTTTTGCTCATTAAACAAAATTATTACAAATAAGTCTGAGCACCATTTTCCAAAACCAAGTTATATATGGGCTTTTTAGATTTTTGTTTATCTAATCAACCCAACTTTTCAGTGGAGTGGACTTGTACTTTAACAGAAACCTGGCTTAGCTCAGATAAACCGTCAGAGACGCTATCTCTCCCAGACTATGTCATGTTTTTCAAACCTAGATTAGGAAAGAAGGGTGGAGGAGTTGCATTATTACATTTGTATATGTAAGCAATCATTAAGCCTCGACCCCTGCGTAAACCCACCTGAAAATGTTGAGGCTATGTGGGTAATGATGAGACCAACACGCCTACCCAGGGAAATGTTGTGTATTATCACATACTGTGTAACATATTTCCCTCCCAAGAACCCCAAAGAGGAAGAACATTTGAATCATTTTATGAATGAGTCTTTTAATTGTACACATGACCAATTCAGCCATTGGGCTACGATACATGTTTTTAATAATCATTGAATTGAATTGAATTGAATGTAATATAAATGACAGGTATCCAGGGCATGAAATGTTTATTAACATTATTTGCACATAGTATGTATTTGATTTATCATCTGCAAAAGAAATCAAACAAAAGCAGCAAGAGCTCCTCCCAAAAAAGTAAGCTAATGGATCAGTTTTATCTCTTTTATCAATCTCTTTAGCAGTTGATAACATATTATAAATTATTTTATTTTATTATTTCTTTATTGCAACTAAAACTTGTGATTGTATTTTAAATTAAAAATACAAAAACAAAAACAGATAGATAACAATGGTTGAAATAATGTACACAAAGTCATATCCCCCTCCCCATTAAAAACTATGAAAGAAAATTACCCCCCCCCCCCCCCCAGCAGACAATCAACTTCAGTAGGGTGTACTGTACTATACTACTATTATGAAACAAAGGTGGGAGGGGTAGTCATTTGAAGACATATCCATTGTTTACAGGAGTGCGCTAGTTTAAGTGCCTCATATTTAAAAATATTAAGCCTTCACTGGGAGAATATCTGTAAGGTTTAATAACCTTTCAACAGGGTCAAGATTTATGGTGTGTCTCTTCACAATAACACATGTATTTTTGCAGTAAAGTCCTCTGTAGGAATAATAATAATAGGAAGTAAGAGAGTTCATTGAGTATCGACAGACAACATGCAAGTCTAAACTGAGACCAAAGTCACACTGCCATCCTGATCCCATATTGAATCCAAACGGACTGTTTTTTTTCTATTCAGAGTTTGTGTTCAGCCTTGTCCAGTCTGGTGATGATCTCATTAGTGTGTGACTGGGTTTTTTGGCTGGTATACTACTTGGTACATCAGTAAATATCTATTAGATATTGACAAGAACCCTGTATTTGTCCTTGAAGTTATGTTTGTGACAAAAAATACATAGCTTGGAAGCTGTTGGGGTGAAAATGAAATGGACCTTGAGACACAGGTTCTACATTAAACTTCATGTCTTCAGCTGTTCTATTTACATGTAGCTGTTCAAACAACATTACCGTCTATTGCTTGATGTTATCATAAATCGACTTTAAGTTGGACTTAACTATGGCAGGCGGTTCATGCCACTGTTTGCTCTTACCATTATGATCTTTAAACAATATATTTTCCTTCAATAATGAATTATCAAAAAATGTAAATTCTGTAGATTTGTGACCATGATTTGTACTTCCCTTGAGAGACCAATGCCAGTAAATGGTGAGAGCAAACAGTGGCATGAACGGACTGCCAAAGTTAAGTCAAACTTAAAGTTGATCTTAGTCTTTGTGAAACAACCCCCATGTCCTAGTTGGTCCCCTCCCCCCCCCCCCTCTTTTCTTCTCCCATCAGTTCCTCCTTGCAAGATGGTGTTTGCTATTAAAGCTATTCTTCCATCTACCGGTAGTTCTATGCCCAAACCACTTCAGCTTTCTTCTTTTCACAATTGTGATGAAGTGATAATGTTCCTGTATTATCTCTCTCACTTTCTTGTTGGATGTATGCAAAGTGTAGTGGACATGCAGAAGCCTTCTCATACAATTCATCTAAAAAGCATTGATTTACTTTTCCATCTCTGCATTCAGTCTCCATGTTTTACAACCATATAGAAAGACCGATGTTACCAGTGCTCTCAATAATCCCAATCTAAATATCATTGTGACGCTCAAATACCTGAGTTCAATACAACCAAAAATATGCTAACGTTATAGGGAAAGTACAACCTAGAGTCAAGATGGTTTTCATATACCGGTAAAGCAGAAAATGAGAGAACAGATAGGTGTAAGTGTGAAGAAGTCTAATGAAGGATAAGAGAGTTTAATGTGCAGTTTTAAAGTTGCAATGGATCAAATTTAAACTGGAAACTTTGCAAGAAGCATTCCAAAATTCATTTTAACAGGGTCTGCCAACAAAATAATAGAGCACTAGTGTACCGGTAAGTATCTATCATACCACAATCAAGGTAAATATCTTTTTTAATTAAAAATTCTCAGTATCATCTAACATGTTATGATTTCAATCTGAATTTCACTTTCTTGTTGGATGTATGCAAAGTGTAGTGGACATGCAGAAGCCTTCTCATACAATTCATCCAAAAAGCATTGATTTACTTTTTCCATCTTTGCATTCAGTCTCCATGTTTTACAACCATATAGAAAGACCGATGTTACCAGTACTCTCAATAATCTCAATCTATTCTAAATATCATTGTGACGCTCAAATAGCTTAGTTCAATACAACCAAAAATATGCTAACATTATAGGGAAATTACACCCTAGAGAACAGATACATGTAGGTGTAAGTGTGAAAGTCTGATGAAGGATAAGAGAGTTTAATGTGCAGTTTTAAAGTTGCAATGGATCAAATTTAAACTGGAAACTTTGCAAGAAGCATTCCAAAATTCATTTTTAACAGGGTCTGCCAACAAAATAATAGAGCACTAGTGTACCGGTAAGTATTTATCATACCACAATCAAGGTAAATATCTTTTTTAATTAAAAATTCCCAGTATCATCTAACATGTTATGATTTCAATCTGAATTTCACTTTCTTGTTGGATGTATGCAAAGTGTAGTGGACATGCAGAAGCCTTCTCATACAATTCATCTAAAAAGCATTGATTTACTTTTCCATCCTGCATTCAGTCTCCATGTTTTACAACCATATAGAAAGACCGATGTTACCAGTACTCTCAATAATCTCAATCTATTCTAAATATCATTGTGACGCTCAAATAGCTTAGTTCAATACAACCAAAAATATGCTAACATTATAGGGAAATTACACCCTAGAGAACAGATAGGTGTAGGTGTGAAAGTCTGATGAAGGATAAGAGAGTTTAATGTGAAGTTTTAAAGTTGCAATGGATCAAATTTAAACTGGAAACTTTGCAAGAAGCATTCCAAAATTCATTTTTAACAGGGTCTGCGAACAAAATAATAGAGCACTAGTGTACCGGTAAGTATTTATCTTTATACCACAATCAAGGTAAATATCTTTTTCTAATTCAAAATTCTCAGTATCATCTAACATGTTATGATTTCAATCTGAATTTCACTTACCAAATCAGCCATATAAACGTCAATATCACCATCTCCTTGTTCTTCTCTTTCTTTACCTTTCTTCTTAGCCGCCCGGAGAGCTGCTCTCTGCTCACTTCTGGCAGCTTTCGTTGATTTCTTTCCACGTCCACTTCCATTCTGCTGAAAAACAATAGAACCATGATTTATTTTAAAGCTACAAAATTAAAATGGGGCCATTCTGGCAGATCTGATGATTGCACCTTAGGCTATTAATTACATTGATCAATTGATTGACTATGTACCTGAATGCTTAGTAGGAAGCAAGTATATAAATTTAAAACTAGCTTCAAAGAACAATAAGCATTACATCCTATCCGAGGGACCAAAGCCTTTATACATATGGGTACTAGTTGGTTTAATATGAACCTTGGATTGTTCAACAGATGCTGCGGCAACAACTGCCACTTTGTAAGTTTCTAACGCTACCTGAATTTCTCATTTCAACCCTGGCTTCAACACTATCCCTAATCCCATTAGTCTGACTTGGTCCATATCCCTACTCCTGCCCCTAGCTAACCTAAAATCACTTGCCATGTGTATCTTTGAAATAAAGACTGAACTGAACTGAAAACTTTGACGCAATAATAGCTGGAGCAAATATCAGATTTATGAATCTGTGCCACGTTGTATCCAAGATCGAGGTATAGCTCTTTCTCTTTTGTCTCTCCCCCCTCCCCCCTCCCTCCCTCTCTCCCTCCCTATTTTTCTGTCTCTTCATGTTTATAGAAAGAGACAGGTAATGAACAAATGAATAAATTGATTACCATTCTACAATATAAAATATGAAGCAAAATCAAAAGACATAAACATATATATCACCATTTTTCTTTTCATTTTTGGTGTCTTACCTAATATCACATATTAAAAGTTTTCTAAACACTCTTACACTTTAAACACTCCAACATCACTTCAATTCATTTCAGACACAGCTCCTTAGTGGTTTGTAAACTTACCTTCGCTGACTTGGGTTTCTCAGTGCCTTTGGGAGCTACAGGCGAAGGTTTCTCGGTTTGTTTTCTTCTCACCGAAGGTTCGTTCCCCTTAGCGCCCTCTTGTGGGGGATCTAGATCAGCCATCTGGATTGTGACCTGATGAATTAAAAATAAATACATTCTAAATCATGTTTATGGGTCAATTTCGGAGGTCACAGTTGTTTAAGCAAACTTGTCTGTATAAAAGCAAAATTGCTTTCAAGTTTTCTGATATGGATATGATGTTAGAATAGGTGAACACCATCAGAAGCTGCATTGACAATGCAACCAAAAATCATAGACGAAAAGACGACAAAAAAAAAAATTGAAATTAAAAGAATCCACCTCTGGAGTGTGTTTGTTTTTTAAAGCCTGCCAAGGTTCACAGATTTTTGCAAACTTCAGTAAGGTACCGATTTTTACTTACCGGTATGTGACTCTCCTCGCTTCCATGCTTACGCATGCAGGGCACCATGCAGGGCACCAATGAGTGGCGCATGCGCACAACTCAACCCAAAAATCGGATTGAGCAAACTTCAATGTTTTTTCCAGAAGTGCAAATGGTAGTCCAAGAAATTGATAATTTTTCATAATGGTGTTTGGGATCTGTAAACGGGCTTAGTGACATATCAATCGTAATATTCTAATATATCATCAAGTGTTATGAGATGATTAAAACAGGCACAGGTTTTGTCTAAACAAAAAACAAGCAATATTATCAAACAAACTTGAGGGTGTTCAAAACAGAGGGTTAAGATTTGTCACCGGCAAATATGGAAAAGACATCCATGTATTAATAGACCCGAAGAGTGAACTGAAATGGCAACCTCTACAAAATCAATGTTTTGTGATTCTTCTTCAATTTATCAAAGAATTTATTTATGAACAAGTTGCCATTACCACCTAAATACATTACACAACCCCAGAAGATCCTGGAAGTGACCCCATAGTCTCTCCTTTTCAAACATAAGATACAACACATGGATGCCTATTATTAAACATTTCACCTTCCTTCCAAGAACCATTCGGGCCTTGAATCTACTCCCCCCCCCCCCCCCCCAACATTGTTACCTTCAAAACCAGACTCGGGGAAGCAATCCAAAGAGGGCAGTATAAACATAGTCCCTCCCTGGAATCGTAAAGTGATTGGACTCAACCCCAAAGAGTTCCAAATACACTAGACTACACACACACCTCAGCTCAGACCTGCACACTGCACTCTCTCTCTCCTTCTTTCTTTTTTCTCTCTCTCTTTTTCTCTCTCTCGAACACTGGCGTTCTTATCGGTCAACCATATCCAACTTTGCAGTGAAACCTGAGTGTGAGAAAGTGTTAATAATAATCTAGACCTCTAACGTTAGTCTAGGCCTAACAGTTAGACTAATGACTATGTCTTTAAAAAGTTTAAAGGTTAACAAAACTTCATTGTTCAGTCCCACAAGCTTACAATCGTGTACTGTATGGAAATTGAATAAATCTTATTTTAGAATTATTTCTAGAGTAAAATAATACCATAATGATACAAATATGAACGGCATTAGTTTACTCGGTTACGATTCTAAACGAATGGATGTCAATATGTAGTATTGGTAATTACTTACTGAACGTTATATTGAGATAAATCACTAACTCGACGGGACTTCTGCAAAACTTTGGTAAAATTTTATGTTTGAAGAATGAAATCCGTATATCCGCGCCGTTCGTTTTCCCAGCGCCCTCTGTCGGCGTTGAAATATTCGTCATGCATGACGAGATTAATGATGCGTGATGATAATCAAATGATGATGGTGTTGAGTGCATCATGTGCATGTGATGAAGAGGAGGATGGTGATGATGATGTTCATGATGATAATGGTGTTGTTGATGATGACGATGATGATAATGGTGTTGTTAATGATGACGACAATGAGAATAATGATGATGATGATAATGTTGATGATGAGCGTGAGGAGGATCAAACAAGGAGGAAACTTTATTAGTTTGTTTGTTTGTTTGTTTTACCTGACTGATCGAGTAACTAAGAAAGTAGACTATGTGTATGCTTGTAAGTAAGCAACTAGGGGACCGACGGCTGGACGCCTCTCCAACGGACGTGTTGATAAGGATTAATGCCTAACCACAGGGAACTTAGCGTATCGACCTGGTTTCGAACCCAGGACCTCCTGGTTATGAGAGGATGCATGAGGACGGGTGATAATGATGGTGTGAGTGGTGATGATGATGTGCTGTTGGGCTATTGTCGATCCAGTGGATAAATCTTCTGTGAACCATAATTAAATTCCCTGTCGAACCCCTCTCGCAGCAGTAATGTCCTTTGGCAAGACAGGGAAGGGTGGGATAATTATCTTTGATTTACATAAAGACATCGAAACGAGCATACAGAATTTGAAGTGGTGCCAAAAGACCATGTAATCAATATTTTCTACAAATACAACATAGGTTTTGTTCGACTGACAAATTCTCCAACATAATAATTTGATCTTATTAGAGGTGCCGCTCCCGGGGGAAGGCACAGTGTCACCACACTTTTGCAAATACCCTCAAAGTGCCCCTTTTGCACCTAGGAGAAGTGCCCCTTTCTTTTAAATAAGTAGGCCTACCCTTTTCCACTTTTTCATAATTATTTTCACCTCTGATAAAATGTCCCCTTTTATTTTTGAATAGTGCTAATTTCATTTTAAAACATGCCCCTTTTACTTTTTAAAAACTGCCTTTTTCTCTTCGGTTCTAGGACAATTACCTCCTGGAAAATCCCCCCCCCCCAAGGACAACCACCTCCTGAGGACAATTACACCATAGAAATATTACCCCCCCCCCCCCCGTCATCTAAAATCTGATATGTGCCCCTTTTACTTTGACAAGTTCCCTTTTCCTTTGTAGTAAGTGCATTTTCCCTTTTAAGAAGTGCCCCTTTTCATCTCTGATGAGTGCCCCTGTGTAGGTATAAGAAATGTTATTTTTTTAGTTCTGGTATGTACCCCTTTTACTTTGACAGGCTGCCCCTATTCCTTTTTCAATAAGTACCTTTTTCACTAAGGATAAGTGCCCATTTCCCCTAATTTTCATGCCCCTTTTTAACTCTGATAAGTACTCATTGCAGGTTATGATAACTTTTCCTTGATACTTTTGAAGTAATTGTTTTGTATTAAGTGGCCCTTTTTACCTTTGCCTATATCTCTCACTAATTAATGCGCTTACAAATTGTGCCTTTTTGTGATCCTTTAAATTAAAGTGCCATATCTAGTTTTAAAGAATCGGAGTTGCTTTGTGTAATAACTAGGATCCTTTTTAAAGCACTATATATACGATGAAAGAAATAGGAGCCGGGAGTGGTTAGGGGGCACAATGCCCCCAAAGTACGAACTGTGCCCCTTTTATAAACAATATAATCGTGTTCTTCAAATCTATCAAAAGTCCCTTTTCCAGCCCCATCAATTGTCCTTAATTTGTTCAAGGATATAAAGGTTTAGACGATGTAGGAGTTTTGAAACTCAAGGCAGCTGCATTTACATTACCAAATGTCATTCATGGAAGAAAAAAAATACATGCTATTCTAAGTTAGGGTGTTATTTATGGATGGAAAAGTTCATGTCGCATCCGGCATCCGTAGGTCGTCATCTCACAAAATAATAATATTGTGCAATAACGAAAACCAAAAAAGTAGGCGTGGTCGATTGCAGGTTTCCGAGATTTTCCTTTTGCACGCATATCGCGTTAATATCGCGCGCGACGCGACGCTATATCCGCGGATCCGACATACAAACAACGAGCAACATACAAACAACGAGCAACATACTGCAAATATTCGTTGACTTCGCTTCGGGACATTACAGACGGTCATGGCAGCAACATTCCAGCCAGGCACTGCTGGCATTGCAGCATCACAAATTGAAATTTCAGTTTCGTGCAGGTATGAATTCGTGATAATTTGTTTTCATCTTGGGCATGATCTTGAGCCAAGAACAAGAGACAAATCATATGGGTGCCCCATACATGTAAATACGCGTCAGTAGTTGATTGAGCTGAGGCAATAAATGCGGATATCAGATTCCACAAATCATTTTCATTAGACTTAGTCTAGAGTTGTTAGATTAATACAAGAATGAGTTGAGGCGAACTGGAATTTTGAAATTAATTGCCCCTCAAATAAAGTAAACTAATGATTTCTGACACAAGTTTAAAAACACTGCACTGGTGAATTTGTCTAACTTGTTCGGTTGTTTCATTTGTTCTTCCATGAAATGATGCAGAAATCTTCTGGACAAAGATGTTTTGTCAAAGTCTGATCCAAGTGAGTATCTACAATTTCACATATATTTCAATTATTATACACAAAAGCGTTGATATGATAACAACAGTTATTGATAAAGATATGAATCTCTTTTATTTATGATAGTATATAATAAATTAATAGTTGGCCGATTGAAATTCCCTAAAAATCAAAATGAAATAAAGTAATGAGTATGGTAATACTAATAGGGAACAATTTTCTACCACAAATGAATCGAACATCCAATGCTAGCCTTTATATATGAAACTTGGGAATTATATGTTCTTATGTTGTATGTTATTGTTTAGATTTGACATCAATGATATCTGTGCAAATTGAATTGTTTGTTATTTCTTTTTTTGTGCTTCACAGTGTGTGTACTCTACACCACTCAGCTGGGGTCAAAACAGTATTATGAGGTAATTAAAATTTGTTATTTTGTTTTTCTGAAAAATAATGAACTTGGAAAAGATAGGCTTATATTTATTTGTATTTATTTCTATGTCTCTTGTATTATGAAATGACGAAAAAGAACAATGCAAAGGTGGATTTGAATATAATAATTCATAGATGCAGGTAAACAAAATGAGCCAGCAAGAATAGGGTGTATGGTTATAAAAAATATATAAAATATACGGTATTGAAAATTGAGCTATCTATGCAAGGACAGTTTTTTAATGATTTTATTTTACATGTACCTTTTTATGAATCAATGTTTCTTGAGTCATTACTATACCATAACATTGTGATCTTGTATGCAGAAAAAGACAGGACATTTAAAATGTTATTCTTTGATTCATCCTGAAAAAAAAAATTCTTCATGATTTGATCTATATTTTCTTTGTTCATTCCAACAGTATGAAAGAACAGAACCGATCCAGAATACTCTCAATCCTGACTTCGTTCACAAATTTCACATGACCTATCACTTTGAAGAATGTCAAAGACTCAAATTTGAAGTGTAGGTTTTTTCTCAAATTATATTTATCAGTAACATCTCATCTCTTTGGAGCCCTAAAGGCATTAAATTACATACATTATGACAGGCGTAATGCCCTTGTGGCTCTATGAAACAGATACAGTCAAACTTGTCTATAGCGACCGCCCGAGGGAAACACAAAAATGTAGACAGGTGGTCACTAAAGCAGGGTTGACTGTAAGTTAATCAGAATTATCAAAAGCAATAACTGTACCGGTATGTATTTGCACTAAGATTTTTAAAAGATTATAAATAAGTTCTTAAAATAGCCAGTTAATTTTCTCTTAGCCCAGATTTTATGATATCTGTGTTATTATCAGCAAAGGAGATGAATTATTTGTTCTGAAAATGTTTTTTTATCTCAATTTTCTTTTCTTTCAGATATGACGTAGATTCTCCAAAGTCCAAACTTGATGCTCATGTAAGGGAAATATTTGTATTCTCTTTTTAACATGAATAGTATATATAATTGTATGGTAATGATAAGCTATTTGGTATCATTTGAATTAATCATAACGTCACAGACATCATTTATTAATGTTATTTATGTGTAGTTTTTAATAACCAGTGTATTTTGTTGTTGTTGGAGTCTGTGAGAAATGGTTGTTGAAAAATGTTACGCGTTGATAGATGGCAAGACTTCTAGTTTAATTTACTTAGATTTTGTATTTATTGGATCATCAGGACTTCCTAGGAAAGCTTGAAATGACTTTGGGTGAACTCCTTGGCTCAGCAAACAACAAGGTTGAGAGGAAGCTGATGTGAGTATAGTTTTAAAAAATAAAATGGTGTATGTTTGAAGGTTAAACTTTCGATCTCCGTACAAAATATTACTATCGAGCCTTCTAAAATTAGACAAGGATTTTATGTAGGTCTACAATCTTATGTTCCAATTATAAGTTTTTCCACAACCTGTACACAGATGCAAGGAAGTATATACTTAAATCATTTAAATTCACAAAATGAACGCATGAAGGCTTCAATGTTAAGTTGAATATACAATGTTTAGTTTTGAGTACAAATGAAAGAGATTAGATTGTGCATAAATGATGATAGTAATGATAACAATAATTCATGGGAAATTTATGTCATAAAACATTCATTTTAATTGGTTTTATGCTACCAGTACGTATTCTCAGGTTTGGCCATATACAGATAGATGTAAATTATAAAACAATGTTTAAAAACTTAAAACTTAGTCAATGAAACTGTCACTCGTCGTTGAAGCGTTAGTTGTGAAAACTTTGGTTAACCCATGGACCTCTGAATTCTCCTATTTTATAGGCTTAATACAGGGATCCCTCAGTTCCAGTAGTCAACGGGTTCAGATTTCATGTATTTAATATAATAAACTTTTTAATTCATTGATATCTTTCGCCAGATATCCAAACAATCAACCATGTGGAAGTATCATCATATCAGTGGAAGAAGTCAGTGACTGCAAAGTAAGTGATTTAATTATGGTAACAGTATGATTGCTAATTCTGGTTTTGCCTCTTAAATGAGGAGAATATATACATTCTATATTTACCTGTAATTTCTTGCGAAAATTAAATATTTCACATGTTCTTTCTTTCCCTAGACACTGTTTCACAAAACTGCCATTAGTGCAAGTTCACAGACATCCCTTTGATAAGCCTGTTAAATATGATACATATATGTTTCAGTGTGATGTCAATGGATTTGTACTTGTGACAGTATTGTGAGACACTGCCCTGCCTATCTGTGTAACCATGATGCTTTAAATCATTCTTTTTTTCTTATAAAATGTAGAATAATACCTTTATTTGAAGAACTAAATGGGAATATAAAAAGAATCAATGGGTTATCATGCTTTGTATATCTTGTCATTTTCCCCACCATCATTCACCAACACATGAAAATTTGGGGCAATATAGACATGATTGACATTAATCCACCAAGTCGCTTGTTCTGATTTTCGTCTCTATTAGGATGAAACACAGCTTCGCTTCAGAGGAAGGAAACTAGACAAGAAGGATTTCTTTGGCAAATCAGATCCTTACTTGGTATTCTACAAATGCAATGAGGACATGAGGCAAGTTGACCCTGTAGCTCAAACAACGTAACAAATAAAATGTAGAAGTTGCAAGCAGGTCGACTGCACACCTTTTCACTGCAGTATGACTGGATTTATCCCATTTATTTATCATGATACTAGTTGGCAGATTAATTTTTTGTTGAATAGTAGAAAAACAGAAGCAAATTATCCTCATTTTCTTAAAATTTATCCAAGAGAAGACTTAATGCAAGATATATTAATCTGTGTTTGCTACTCTCCACCCAGGTGTAGTGAATGGGCACAGGGTAGAAACAAATTGTAATTATTTTTATGCCTCCGTTACGAAGTAGCCGGAGGCATTATGTTTTCTGGTTGTCCGTCCGTCCGTACGTACGTACGTACGTCCCGTTCTCGTGATCGCGTTATCTGAAGAACCGATTAATGGATTCCTGCCAAACTTTGGTCATGTATGTATCTTGCAGAGCCGATGAACTGATTAGATTTTGGGGTCACGAGGTCAAAGGTCAAAGGTCACAAGGCTCATTATGTATGCAAAAACAGCTCGTGATCGCGTTATCTGAAGAACCGATTGATGGATTCCTGCCAAACTTTGGTCATGTATGTATCTTGAAGAGCCGATGAACTGATTAGATTTTGGGGTCACGAAGTCAAAGGTCAAAGGTCACAGGGCTCATTATGTATGCAAAAACAGCTCGTGATCGCGTTATCTTAAGAACCGATTGATGGATTGCTGCCAAACTTAGGTCATGTATGTTACTTGCAGAGCCGATGAACTGATTAGATTTTGGGGTCACGAGGACCAAGGTCAAAGGCCACAGCGCACATTATGTATGCAAAAACAGCTCGTGATCGCGTTATCTCAAGAACCGATTGATGGATTCCTGCCAAAATTAGGTCATGTATGTTACTTGCAGAGCCAATGAACTGAGTAGATTTTTGGTTCATAAGGTCAAAGGTCATGGGCTCATGTATGCAAAAATAGCTTGTGAATGCATTCTCATTAGAACTGACAGATGGATTACTATTTAACTCAGGACATCTTGCAGAGCCAATGAACTGAGTAGATTTTAGGGTCATGAGGTCAAAGATCAAAGGATCATATATGTATATGAGAAATTGCTTGTAATCACAATATTCTGAGAACCTGTTAATGGATTACAATTGAACTTGAATTCGAAAAATTTCTTCTGTTTTGGTTTGTAAAATTGCTCTATGACGGAGGCATCATTTTCGACTGCGCGCAGTCGAATTCCATCTAGTTTGTTATTAATCTTACCATTATAATGATTTGATTTCATTTTGATTTGATTTGATTTGATTTATTTTTCCACTCAAATATCCACAAATTATCATTATTATCATTATTATTATTGATATTAATATTATTATCATTAATGTTAGTAATATTATTGTAATTATTATTATTATTGATATTATTATTATCATGATTATCATTATTATACATTGCCTTCAATGTGTACCTTCTCTTATTGGATTTTTAATAAATGGCAACTTGTGTGTTTCAATGCTACAAAAGGCTCTATAGATTATTCCAGTCTAATTATCTTACGTCTTCCTTTTACGTTGTAGTTTTACAATCTGCCACAAGACGGAAGTGATCAAGAATACTCTTGACCCAATGTGGAAACCTGTCTCACTCATGGTTAGAGTTCTGTGTAACGGTGACCTTGATAGAACCATCAAGGTCGAATGCTATGACTGGGACAGTGATGGAAGGTAAATACACTACTTTATACTGCACGTCTCCACCAATATTAGTTTTAATCATTTGAAGTAACACGCTCTGTAAATTTCAAGCATATATATTTGCCTATGGCAAACTGTAGAATATAAGGGTGTGTTCAATCAACACTTTTTCACCCTAGAATCACGGTTTTCAAAGACGTTTAGTTTAAAACACGGTTGCGTTCAAGCGATTTTTCGTCGGTCATAAAAATAAACATGTTTAAAAACACAAACATGAAACACTTGTATGACGTAATTATCGTGGCCTGTTCCATCATGTTATTCCTTGTTTTCCTTCTATCATTTTCTCTTTCTGTGTTTATTATGTAATTCTTTGTTTTTCCATCTTTCATCTTTTCTATTTTTCCATTATCTTTTCTTTTCTGTCTTTCCTTTTGTTATTCTTTCTTTCTTCCTTCTATTCTTATGTTATTCTTTGTTTTTTCCTTCTATCACCTTTTCTTTTGTAATTCTTTGCTTTCATCGTTCTATCATTATTTCCTACAATTCATTATGTTATTCCTTGTTTTTTCCTTCTATCACCTTCTATTATGTTATTCTTTGTTTCAATCATTCTATCACTTTCTCTTTCTGTCCTTCCTTATGTTGATTCTTCCTTCTATCACCTTCTCTTTCTGTATTTCCTTATGTTATTCTTTGTTTCATCCTTCTATCAGCTTCTCTTATGTTATTCATTGTTTTAATCATTCTATCACTTTATCTTATGTTATTCTTGTTTTAATCATTCTATCACTTTCTCTTTCTGTCTTTCATTATGTTATTCTTTTTTTCTTCCTTGTATCACCGTCTCTTATGTTATTCTTTGTTTTATTCATTCTATCACTTTCTCTTTCTGGCCTTCCTTATGTTATTCTTTGTTTCTTCCTTCTATCACCTTCTCTTTCTGTCTTTCCTTATGTTTTTCTTTGTTTCTTTCTTCTATCACCTTCTCTTATGTTATTCTTTGTTTAAAATCATTATATCACTTTCTCTTTCTGTCTTTCCTTATGTTATTATTTGCTTCTTCCATCTATCACTTTCTCTCATGTTATTCTTTGTTTATATAATTCTATCACTCTCTCTTAATTAAGATTACGAACTCGGCGATCTTCAAATACCATAATTGTACTATTTGTAAAGACAAAAGATACAGTAAAGTAAGAATGTCCAGACGGAGAACAACAAAAAGAGGAGTCAGTCTGGTGGAATATTATGATAAAACAAAAAACCAGTGGATGACGTGAACAAATATTCAGTTTTGTCTTCAATTTCCGTAGCGTAGCGAAGCAGTTAATTGTATATTATTGCAATCTATGCTCAAAACAGCAGCCGACAGTCGACCATAAACAATGCCAGAAAGCGCGCACTGAAGTTGGGCAATGGCTGGGCTCAAAATGAGCTGGAATTAGCGTTGATGACGAACGCTCTCCCGCAGTAACCGTGTTTTGTTACAGCGTTTTGATTTGTGATTCATGTTTGTGATTCTAGCTTCAAAAAATTGCTTGAACACCCCTAAGTCCTATATAGGCAATTTAATAAATGAAACAAAATTACCGGTAGTCATCAATATAACATGAATTCATATTTTGATTAGTTTATGAACTCATGCTAAATACATGAAACGTATGATAGTGAATGAGAAATGAGAAAGGATGATGTGGTATTGAAGATATTAATTTTTAAAAGATATTATATTTATGAAGTGATATATCACATCACTTCCAATCTGTATCCCCGTACCGATGTTGGAAAGTAGGCTGTTCAACTTTACAATTTGACTCACAGAAAATAACAATCATCTTCATCAAAACTAATGATATTCATGATAATGCTCATCAGATACTATGAACACTTGGCAAGTTGTGAAAGAGTTGGCTAATTGAATCAAATTATGTACGTAATGTTTTGCTTTGTCTTAATCTATTACGCATGTATACATGTAATATGAATTGTATTTTAATTTTTTAATTTCAACAGTCACGACCTTATAGGAGAGTTCAAAACAAACATGAGGGAGTTATCTAGTGGAAGAGGAACATTTGATGTAAGTTTATCAGGGAATGCAAGAAGTGTACAGTATAAAAGGTTTATGAAAACTCAGGTTATGAACAAAATATATTTTGTAAGAACAAACAATTAAACAAATTACCATGTATCACAATATACAATGGATTTTATCCCATCAAAACTTTGGTAAATGTATTGTGTTCAGGAAATATAATGCTGCACCTCTTACTACCTAGCATAAGTCATTGAGAATTGCTTAATAGTACAATACTCATACGTAATTTCAACAACATATTGCATCTTTTCACTATAAACCTGACGAAATTCAAGAAAGTCATGATGACACGTTTGTAGATTTATAGCAAAATGGGATACATTGTTCCCCCTCTTCCTTTACTCTCTCTGTCATTTTTGTGTTCTAATTCTTTGTGCAGGTCATCAATCCCAAGAAAGCCAAGAAAAAGAAAAGCTACAAGAACTCTGGCACGATTGAACTGTTAAGTTGTGTCATTCAGAAGAGAGCAAGTTTCCTAGACTTCATTACAGGAGGGATGCAAGTGAATTTCACTGTGGCGATAGACTTCACTGCATCAAACGGTAGGTAGAGAGTGATAATAATGATAATAATAGGTCCATTTATATAGCGCAGCAACTATATGAATATACTCTACTGCGCTTAATACAAAGTATCATATTATTACCCCAGCTGTAGCTTTAATAAGGCACTAAAAAATTCATGAAATTTTTTCCTACCTGGGTGGAGAGTGGCAAATGTAGATTAATGTCTTGCCAAAGGACATTAGTGCCGCGTTTACCATTACTGTTAAACATTGCAAACACCATTACCGCCGTTTATCCATTACCCATTATGATAACCATCACAAACACCTTTACCATTTACCCATTGCAAACACAATACCCATTGTGATAACCATTACCAATTGCAATTACCATTACCCATTGCAATTACCCATTATGATTATCGAAAAACTTTGAAAAAGTAGTGAAATAGAGTCCATGTCATATCCTAAATAAAATGGCTCCTCAATAGGTATAAATCACTAGATTTTCTCTTCTGTCATTCCACAGGTAACCCAAGCCATGGGAACTCCCTGCATTACATCAACCCCTACAGTCCTAATCACTATGAACAAGCCATCATGTCAGTCGGAGAAATCATTCAAGATTATGACTCTGATAAGCTCTTCCCGGTCCTAGGCTTTGGGGCTAAGATACCTCCGAATGGGCAGGTCTCGCATGAATTTCCTGTGGTAAGTTCTCATCTTAGACTATCACTCCTGACGACGGATAGTCAACCTGTTGAAACGTCGAGCCCCTCCTGCCACCTATCCTCTCCTACCGGCCCTATAGTTCTCTTTAGAACTACAAGCTCAAGAAAGATTATAAACAGTCCTCCTCGGGACTACACACACTCAAGAAAGAAAGATTACCAACAGTCCTTTACAGGACTCCCCAATCCTCCCCCTCTCACATGGTGCAACCGTAAGCCTACTGTATATCTACATCACCATGCAAGCCGATACTTATAAGCAGCATCTAGACTATCCCTATGGGCATTTTAAATATTTGTTTTAAGAGTTCAATCTATATCAATTTTTGTTGTTGTGGGATGGGACTATATGAGGTTAGATTTAATCAATCGACCCCAAGACACAAGAAATCAATCAAATCATTGCAGATTATGAACCTTAATTATTCTTTAACTAGGATGATAAAAAAGCTGTCATATTTACACAGCTGGGCTGTGCATTCTAAAAGTTACAATCGGAAATGATTGGCTGAGGAAGATCAATTCATTAATTTGACCTAACAATTATTTGTAAATTTTTCCTTTGCAGAGACTCTATCTTTATTCAGCCCCCTCTTGATTTTTTCTTTAGAATAAAAAAAAATAATTTAATGAAGGAATGATTTTTTTGTAATAAATATTTTTTTGAATTACATTTATTACAGACTTTCAACTCCCAGAACCCATTTGTAATGGGCCTGCCTGGAATCCTACAGGGGTATAAATCCTGCATCTCTCAAGTTCAGCTCTACGGTCCTACAAACTTTGCACCGGTCATCAACCATGTATCAAGGTCAGTATTGCTCCAGGCAAAGAGTTTTTATTCTTGTCAGTAGCAGTTGTATCCTGTGTGTGTGTAATTGGGTCTTTACAGACTTGTATCAATCAGATATGATTATTTACGTCTGGGGAATGACCTTTAACGTCACCATCCGAAAGACGTGGCTCAGTTTCAAACCTGCGTCATCTGCTGAATCAGTTTGTAGCTTCCATTTTTAGCTGGATTACAGGCGCACGCCACAATGCCCGTTATCAATTTAAATCCCCTCAATTATCAAAGGAATAGTTGCAGAAATCCTTGATGAAAATGGCATTCCTTTGCTGTTGCTCCTTATCCTTATTGTTGAATTCTTTAAGATGTTTAGTTATGGAAATTTATGAATATGGAAGAGGGAGAAGGGGTGTTTTCTTTTCATGTAAGAATTCTTTTGAAATAATAATTTTGACTACAAACATATCTTTGATATAGCAACAGGAGGGATCTTAACTTCAGCAGTGATTAACATGTTTAATGTGGTCTATAACTGACAGGTTTGCCCAGCAGTATCCAGATGGTTCCAACTATTTCATTCTTCTTATCATCACTGATGGAGTCATATCAGATATGGAGATGACCAAGATGGCTGTCATTAGTGTAAGTCTTAAAGGGATTGGGATAATTGTCTCAGATTCTGAAAAAAAATCGTGGATAATAGCTCATGCTGCAATGATAATTATAAACCTTTTCGGTCAGTCAGGATCTCCATGACTTTTAAAAGCGGGTCGCTTGTCTGATTATCAAGATATTTATGATTGGAAATCAAAACTTTAAAATATGTTTTCCTAACAATATTTTTAACACTACAGTCTATTGGGGGAAATGAGTATGGTAAAACCGGTCACTCAAAGATTTTTACTTTTTTGAGGCACTTCATGATTATTTTGAAGCGCAATTTTTTTAGGCCATCATCATCATCATCACCATCATCATCATATGTGATCAACCCTATAGGGATGAGAAGGGAAGTAGGGAGTAGACATGTATTGTGTTTAGAGGTGAAGGAACATAATGTCCAATATTCCCCACCCCCTTTCCATATTGTTAATTTTATTTCATGCCAAACGCGTCCATGTAAAAAAAAAAAGGGGGGGGGAGAAAATACACTCTTTCTATCAGAATTTTGCAATCCCTGTGAAGATATACAGTTTTGAAGTGAAGGAAAATTTGAGATACCTCAGTGAGAATTTACTTTTGTATCATTTATGGGAGATAACAAATGAGATATACAACTTTTGAAAAGCATAAGTGATTGAGAATAGTGATGCTCTCAAGTTGAACTTTTTGTTGCTAGAGTCTTGCAATTGCCCCTTCTATGATGCACTGTTTTAATATCTTTCGGTCCATCTCTTTTTCTCTACATAGGCAAGCAAACTACCCATGTCCATCATTATTGTAGGAGTGGGGCCAGCAGAATTTGATGGTAAGCAGGTGCATTTATCTTCATCACCCTGATACACTTAATTGGTCTGGGCAAGTTTTTTTTTGTGAAAGCAAAGAGAGATTACAGGATATGTCAATGGTGAACGCCGGCATATAAACACATGTTTCACTTTTTAATTTTTCTCTTTGTTCCTCAATTTGCATCTTTGTCATCACAGCTATTTATTTCATATAAGGCTGATACATACTTTAGTGAGAGGTGGGAGCTTGATTTCATGTGACATATTTACTTCAGGTATAAACTTGATTAAAAAACAAAGAGGTCTTAACTCATTGACTGCTGGAACTTGGTGGCTCATGTATCAAGCCTATGGGAACGAGAAAATTCACTAGTCAACTAGTTAATAGACTAGAGAGTCACATATATACATGTACCAGGCTAAAGTGACGCACATTTAAATAACATAATGGATTTAAAGTTAGCCAATAATTTCTTTACAGGAGAAATTTAGGGGAGATCTTTATGAAAGTTTTCATTTTTTTCTTCATAACAGCAATGGAAGAGTTAGATGCAGACAAGCAAGCTTTATCATTCCGAGGTCAGACGGCTCAGAGGGACATTGTGCAGGTAAAGAGTGTGCTATCCCCGTTGATTTTAGGATCAACAACCCCCCCTGGAACAATCCCTCCCTCCCCCCCCCCCTCCCCAAACAATTATGCACTGAAGATAATAACCCCCCCTACCCCCCCCCCCCCGAAAGTTAACCCTAACAAGTTCCCCCTGCAGACAGTAAGCTGTGGGAGGGGTAACCGGGCTAGTTGTTTGATGGGGTAGTTCTGAGAGGGTATAGTTGACCTAAGGATTCATTGCCAGATTACTTTGTACATTTTTTATGCTGTTGCTGTCTGAAGACAATTTACAGTTTAAGGCATAGTGTATTTGACTGTAAAAATGACCTCATCTATGCCTCTTTTGATATTTAATATGCTCCTTTTTAAATCTAACTTGTCTGTTTCAATTTTTTGCTGAAAAAGAAAATATTGAGAATTGTGTGTACTTTTGGTGGAAAGAGATACTGTTCATTTTGTTTGTAAGGTTAGAATGCAGTCAGTTTTCCTTCTTTTTTTTAAAAGTAAATGACTAGACATTGCAAGATAATATGCTGAAATATTTTGTATTTTGACATCATTGGTTCGTATTATCTTTAAAGAATAACATTTGCACATCCCTTTCTACACTAAATATCACCTTTCAAGTTACCTTTCATCTTGACCTTCCCTTCCCTTACGTCCCCACCTCCATGTCCATCCAGTTTGTGCCTTTCCGTGACTACATCAGCAGTACCGGAGGGAACGTGGGTCTGAGTCAAGCTAGACTAGCCAAGGACGTCCTGGCCGAGGTTCCTGATCAAGTCCTAGGCTTCATGAAGGCCAGAGGCATCACCCCTGATAAGTTACCCAAACCTTCCCATCTTTCACAGGGTGGTCAAGTGCCTTCTGCTCCGCCCATCTAGTCTCTACATCGATCACAGTCAAAAGGTCCATCGGTATTCATCTTGCCCTTTCGAATGCTGAAATCCACCTAAACCCGCAGTGCATTTATCACGGAGCATTAGGTCAATCCAGTACTCATACGCATTCTCTTATTGACTTGGATACATGTACATGATTGTATTGCAGTTGATTCTGCATAACTCAAAGTTGCATAAGTCCAATTTTTCAGGAAGTCGAACAATTTGTATACCAAACTATGCAAAACATGTATTTTTTTTCCCTTCCTTAGTCAAATTTTGCATAAGTGAAAGTATATTTTAGCTGTCCCAACAGATTCAACATTTAGAGTTACTAACTGTACATGTGCTAGCTTTTTTATGCCTCCGTTACGAAGTAGCCGGAGGCATTATGTTTTCGGGTTGTCCGTCCGTCCGTCTGTCGTACCGTCCGTACGTACGTCCGTCCGTACGTCCCGTTCTCGTGATCACGTTATCTGAAGAACCGATTGATGGATTCCTGCCAAACTTTGGTCATGCATGTATCTTGCAGAGCCAATGAACTGATTAGATTTTGGGGTCACGAGGTCAAAGGTCAAAGGTCACAGGGCTCATTATGTATGCAAAAACAGCTCGTGATCGCGTTATCTGAAGAACCGATTGATGGATTCCTGCCAAACTTTGGTCATGCATGTATCTTGCAGAGCCGATGAACTGATTAGATTTTGGGGTCACGAGGTCAAAGGTCAAAGGTCACAGGGCTCATTATGTATGCAAAAACAGCTCGTGATCGCGTTATCTCAAGAACCGATTGATGGATTCCTGCCAAACTTTGGTCATGTATGTATCTTGCAGAGCCGATGAACTGATTAGATTTTGGGGTCACGAGTTCAAAGGTCAAAGGTCACAGGGCTCATTATGTATGCAAAAACAGCTCGTGATCGCGTTATCTCAAGAACCGATTGATGGATTCCTGCCAAACTTAGATCATGTATGTTACTTGCAGAGCCGATGAACTGATTAGGTTTTGGGGTCATGAGGTCAAGGTCAAAGGTCATGCAGCTTATTATGTATGCAAAAATAGCTTGTGATCGCATTATCATTAGAACAGATTGATGGATTCCTGCCAAACTTAGATCATGTATGTATCTTGCAGAGCCAATGAACTGAGTAGATTCTTGGGTCATGAGGTCAAAGGTCATGGGCTCATTATGTATGCAAAAATAGCTTGTGAACGCATTCTCATTAGAGCTGACAGATGGACTACTATTTAACTCAGGACATCTTGCACAGCCAATGAACTGAGTAGATTTTAGGGTCATGAGGTCAAAGATCAAAGGGTCATATATGTATGTGAGAAATTGCTTGTAATCACGATATTCTGAGAACCTGTTAATGGATTATAATTGAACTTGAATTTGAAAAATTTGTTCCTGTTTTGTTTTGTAAAATTGCTCTATGACGGAGGCATCATTTTCGACTGCGTGCAGTCGAAGTTCCATCTAGTTACACAGGTATTCCTTATGTAAATGGTGCATTGAAAGGGAGTATCAATGTTCAGTATTCATTGAAAAACAAATTTATAAATCATGTTGCTTGAATTTCAAGCCAAGGGTATGGAAAGAATTGAAACATTTTGCTGAAATAGACCTCTTATTAGTCAAAGTCATTGGTATGATTTTGATATGTAATGATAATGAATTCTCGATCAAGTCTGGACCAATTGTCTTCCAATTAGCCTTAACATCACTCAAAGGGTCTTATTTATTGGAGGGGCTTGACCGATAGCCTACCGGTATGCCGTTGAATAGTTGGGAGCGGAAAAGTGAGTGTCCAAACATTCAGGTGAAGACTACCGCAAAGTCCATTCACCTAATACATGTATTCACACAACGAATATATCTTTTTAGGGGTGATTTTTAGACATGTCTTATAAGATGGGATGGGTTGAAGCCTTAATCTTGCTTATATCTTTAATATGCAAAAGAATAAGCCTTGTTACAAGAAGATGTTGTTTTATATATGAGGATGTATAGACCCATTGGTGGTAGTTGGTTTAATTGGTTATAATTATATTGCTTCTCAGTTTATAACTTTAGATTTTCATGTTTGATAGGTGTTTATCAGCTTTTGTTTTACCATAAATGATAAACCATAAGAAATAATGTGTATCGCAATTTAGTATTTGTTGGCTGAAAACGACCTGTAATATTATCCCTAATCCAATACTATGTAGAACCCTTTACCTTTGTATTCTATGAAAGCATTATGTGCTGCCTACATCATTCAATTATAATTCCAATTGGCAAACAAACCACAGAAAAGGTGTGTCTTTGCAATGTATTCCTCAGGTAATTGAATTGCATTCTTAAAGAACCATAGAGCACAATAGGAAATTTTTTGCACCCTGTACTAATTGCACTTTATCTAAACCTTTTTTATTTCTTTATTTTTTGTACGGGGTTGGAGGGGGGGTTATAATTTCAAAACAATAATGATATGTATTGTTTACCCTTATGCACATTACCCACCCCCCCCCCCCCCTCCCTCAAATGGAATATGTAACTGAAAATGAAATTGAGAATATGATATCTCTGTTCTACTTGAATGATAGAATTGCAGGAGAATGAAATGAATGTTCATACAGGCATGGTCCATGATAAAAGTAATGTTAGGTGGAAGAATGAAGAAGGACAGTGGATTTTTATACAGCATTCAATTGTTTTTCTTTCCCTCCGTATGTTTTGGTGTGATCTATGACAGAATATATCATATATTTCTTTCTAAGCTATTAGGTATAACATTTCTGCGTTGACTTGTTTTGTTTCAAATCCTTCATACCTGATATAATTTGTATCTATGGATACAATCTTTTGGTGTGGTACATTGTAATATGACATGGATTAATTACATCCATTCATGTGAAGTAGGTAAGACTTGATAAATATTAAATTGGTATGTGATATGATTGTCAATCTATGTTGTTTATGGGTGTCAGTTCTACTTAAAAATTATTGGCTATTATATATATATATATATATAAACAGTCGAACCTCCTTTAGCAACCACCTGTATAGATCAGTCTTTATATACAGGTTTCACTGTATGTTATTTGTATAGTAGAAGTATTATGTATATACTTGTGAATAGATAAGTGTTATTAGATATATGAAGTACTCTTTCCTTTCAGTACTTGTAAAGTGGAACATATAAACAAAAATATATATATGAATATGAATTATACATATCTTAAATTTTTATCTTGTTATGACAGGGATATTGAAATTCAGAGAAAAATGGTCGGTACTTCGTACATTCTTAAAGAGAAATGATATATCATATGTATGATTTTAACAGTTGGTTTGTCACTAGTGTCTTTACATTTCAATAATAATTCTATAATAAATTAATGTCTCTGCTTTGATATGAAGTTTTTATCATAACAATTTCTGATGTACATAACAAAAACGTTTATATTACATTCATGTATTAAGGATTATGAGATGAAAATATAAGGTGAAGCTTGGGATTCTAACAGAACACTAAACTCTGCCTTTTGCTTTTATAGCCTACCTATATTTCAAAGAACACTTTCCCAGCAATTTCACTGTTTTGTTTTAAATAGAAATAAATATAAAGACAAAAATTGTTTGTTGTTTTTCTTACTGACTTTGCAAGAGGTTACTTTCCTCTGTACAAGGATGATGCAGAAAATCAGAGCACTTACTCTTCATTATTCTATTACAACATGGTTTGCCCTAGTTTTCACTTTAGTCATTCGACCGTAATCAAATTTTGTTTATTACCGTCAACAAAATCAGAATTGAGATAAACTTTATTTTTGGAGGAATTTTGTAAATTGTTTCTACCTGAAAATCATGCTTGAAATTTGTTTATTCTTTGGTACACATGTTGCATGTCCTGCTTGTAATGCAGACCTACATTTTGAATGTCTTACTGATCATGCTGCCTCTTTAATATATCAATGTGTCTTCTTTCTAATGAAAAACTATGTTCTTTCTAATTTGAGTTATATGTAATAAATAAATGATAAAGTATTTATCCAGAACAGTAAACTATTGCTAATGTAGGATATTTGTTCACTGTTCACAGACAAATTAATGTATTTTATCATATATTATATTTAAACAAATTAAAACAAATATTGAAATATGCTTGAAAGAAAATATATTAGTTACTGGTATGTTTTGTGATATACAGCAGGGTATATATATTTTTTTAAAGAAAATGTTAAAATGCATTTACGTATTTGATATGTTTTGAAAATAATGATCAAATAAAAACAGTGGCTTAATTAGGATTGACAATGCAGCGAAGCAATTCTCGCTACCCCAACTATGCTTTTTGGTCATAGAGGGCAGCACCAGCCAGTGGTATATTTGGTAAAGGCACTTTCGGTTCCCATATAGAAATGCAATGGGTCGAGAACAGCTGGAATGATAGAAATTGTAGTTTTGGAACCAATGAACTGTAATTAACAGATTATGATGGTGCCTATACATAGATCTCATTTAATCATCAGGGTAATTCATGAAACCTGAACAAATAAGGAATTAGTTGGCATTGCTGTACATTCTCTATGGTAGCAGGAAGAAACGTATTAGCGGTATAGGGTCATTCAAGCTTCTGTTAGTTTTGTAGAGATAGGTACTTCCTCCTATTGCATAACCCTATATCAGTTTTAGTCTCGATTTAAAGATAAAGTTGAGTTCTGGTCATGCAGTTGCATTAATTGTGAAAGAAATGGTGTGGAATTGATCACAAAAATTTGATCATGCAGTATTAGTATTGGTGTGTACTGCAAGGTTTTGGAATCATCAAAATGATAAGAAATTTAGCCCAGTCTTGGTAGGGTATAAAAAGCTTTAAAATCGTGCTTCATTTTTAAGCTGTTACTTGTCATATTTAGAATATGAAGGCATTTGAAGAGCCATGCTTTTCAGGGAACATTTTTTCTCTAATGTTCTTCCACACTTGCATAATAACAATGATAACGCTCACAAATTATTTTTCACCTCTCCCCAGAACTCAACCTTCTCTTTAATCTAGCATGCCTCTAGATGATAGCATTTCAGTCAGGTTTCTTCTTGATTTAAGATATTTAATTGGTTGTTTAATTGGCATTAATTAGTGCTGACAACTTTTGCTTCAGGTTCTATTATATTGGCAATGATAATTAAGCATTAACTTTGATTGGTTATAGACTAATTCTAGGTTTAGGGTTAGGTATAATGTTTTAGAGTTTAAGTTAGAAACTGTAGAGCAATTGTTGCTAGAGTATGTGTCATTTACTGTTCTGTTTTGTAAATCGTACAACTTTCTTTATATTTATTGAAATGTTCATATATCATCAATTTATTTTGTTATATTCTATCGATCATTAAATGCAAACATTTTCTATTAATCTTGATTTCTTTGAATTTCATTCTTGTCCGTAATGTTGGATGTGATATTCTAATGTGGGTACTTCTTTATAAATGATGTTGGGGGGGGGGGATGTTTGAGGATTTGATTTGTCTGTCACATTTTTAGTTATAATTGTGTAAGTTCAAAAAAATACTAACGAGTGGAAGAGGTTTAGGTTAGGAGAGCCAGCAAACAACTCTTAAGGAAAAAAATTATATCAACAGCTAGTTCTTTATAAATCTTTTTTTTAAATGTTGAACACCCCAGTTTATCTGCAAGAATCTTCAGTATTGAAGGAGGCAGATTATCCATAAGAAGAGAGAGAGAGAGAGAGCTAGAGAGAGTTGAACAACTGATATACATTTTTTTTTTTTTTTTTTTTTTTTGGGGGGGGGGGGAGTGAAGCTTGCATGAGCTTTCATCTTTAAAAGTGACCATTCTTTCAGCTGCAATGTGTAGTTCAATTTATGAATGAATAGCAAATCTAATACTATATTGTCAACTACAGAAATAAAGGGATGATACAATACCTCATCTTACAAGCTATCTCATAGTTTTTGTTGTATAGAACCTTTATTAAAACAAAAACATCACATATACACAACATTATTGTGGTTATGATTAAATAAAGTAGTGTACACTGAAACTAAAAATGTTAAATTCGTTCTTAAAATGATTACTGATCATACACACGAAAAATTCCTTGATTTTATCAATAATATATTTGTATTAATATGAGAAAAATGTTTTGATATAAGTGGGTAATCTTCAGTTTGTTTAATAATAACTTTGGAGTGACTGTTTGTAAACACCAATCGAGCCAGCAGCATGATATTTATTATCTCTTGAATATGATGTTGAAGTCTGAAATTTTCCATTCTGTGTCATTAATAGGCTGATCTGAGTCATCGTTTGAGTGCGCCAATGTATAATGCGGTCAAAATTATCTCTTGGTGCGGTGTACGTATTTGTATAGTGGGATTACCATACGGACAGTATTGCGATATCTAGAGCGGAGATGGGCGTGGCTTCTTGTAATCATTTGCGTTGACATATCATATCATCAACAAACACGCACTCAACCGAACTATTCATTGCCTGAGACTGAGAGTTATTGCCGCTCTGTAAAATCCATCGGACTCTGCAAGATGGCGGGTACTGGTACATTTCAACCGGGAACTGCTGGGGTAGCAGCATCACAAGTCGAGATTTCAGTGTCATGCAGGTATGATTGAAAATTAGTCAGCGCTTTCTGCAACCTCAAACAATCACTTCAATCTGTTCGGTCCCACATGCTATAAAATGTGTATAGTCTACGAGTACGATTGATACATGTCTGTAAAAAAACACACACACACACATGACATACAGGGTGTATGGCGACCTAGCTACATGAGCAATCTATGCAGTCTGCTTAAAGGGGAAGTCCACCCTGGTAATAAGTTTGTTTTAATACAAAGAAGAAAATGAGAAGAACAGATCAGTGAAGTTGAAGGTTTGAGAAAAATCAGACAATCATGACAATACAGAAAGTTATAGTTTATTTTAATCCATATAGACTCTAAATTATAACTTTTTATGAAATACTTCAAATCTGTGAGTCAAATTGGCAACAGCAACGCAGTCTCTAAATATAACTGCTAAGAGTCTTTGGATCCTGTAGATCATGTAGATCCTTTTAATGTATATACATTAATCATTTGTATGCTGGTCTGTTACACCTGCTGTTTATTAATATATTGATTAATCATTCAATGAAATATTATATTTACTTTGCCTTCAAACAGAAACCTCAAAGATAAAGATGTTCTTTCAAAATCAGATCCAAGTGAGTAAACTATATATGTTTCATTTTATATTATATTGTTCTTTTAGTTTGGGCTACTGTGTACAGAACCACTAAGTATGCATAAGTATGCAAATTGTGGTTTCTTCTGAACTTTTTCTTTTAATAACGGCAATGTTCACATTTGAGGGGGTGTTATTTTATATGTTGTTTTGGTTGCAAAAATTCATTAACACCTTTTCTCTATCTAGATGATTTTATAGAGACGTGAATTATTTATAATTGTCATGCAGATAAAGCAGTATGCTATCAACTATGATGCTCGTTGATGCTTTTGAGTAAGAGTTTACATAAATCTTTGTTTTCTATTACAGTGTGTGTTCTCTACACCACACAGATGGGATCTAAACAATTCTATGAGGTAATTGTTTTTTGTTTGTTTGTTTGTTTGTTTGCACTTGATTTAAAAAAATATATATATATATCTTGTTATTTATATAAACTAGTGCAGTCCTTGCAGATGTTTAAATGCACATTAACTGCTTGGCACAGTGCAATATTTTCTCACAGTTATACAGCCAGCAATGATTCATTTTGATTGTTGCACTTTCACTTTTCATTCTTCCTTTCCATCCTGAGAATTTCTTGGAGACTGTGACCACACTCTTATAATTAGGTTTGATAATTACACATGAGTGCATGAATTAATCCTTTTATAATTATTGTTTATAAACGGTGTCGTGTTATTCAGATATTTTCCTAGCTAGCTCATATCACAATTTCTAAAGTAGTTTCAATGCATGCAAAAAAAACAATTTTAATTCTGTAGTTATACACAGTACCGAAAGTGAACAATTTGTAGATATCTGTTGTTAAAAGTAGTTTCTGTTTTAATAAAAAGCAGCAGATCCATGAGGGGGGAAATGTTTGAGGATTAAAACAGCATTTTGATTTGTCCATCACATTTTTAGTTATAATTGTGTAAGTTCAAACAAATACAAACAAGTGGAAAGAGGTTTAGCTTAGGAAAGCCAGCAAACAACTCTTAGGAAAATAAATATTCAAAAATTCAACAGCTAGTTCTTTATAAATCATTCTTTTTCTTTTGAAAATCCAAAGTTTTTAGTCTTAAGTTTGGCAATAATTTTATTTCATGTACTGTTTGTAGCCCATGCATCTGCCATTATGATTAGCTTTATTCTAATCATTTAAATGTTCTAATTCATGTTATTATTAATTTGTAAATGCTTTTCAGTTTGAAAGGACAGAACAGGTCAAAAACAACCTTAATCCTGACTTTGTTCAAAAATTCAACATGACCTACCTCTTTGAAGAGTGCCAAAGACTCAAATTTGAAATGTAAGTCTCTCGTCCAATCTCCCGTTATACTTGATTTATGAAAAGGAATTGAAGTATTTGCTATCATCCCATGAAATGTTTCATTACCTAATGTACCGTACTACCGTAGTTAGTTTTAGAGTGATAGTTTGGCTACAGCATTAAACTTGTTTGGAGAGTAATTTTTGTTTTTGATGGTGCCATATTGTGTTGTAGACTTAGAGAAGTGACCCCCCCCCCCCCCCCCCCAAAAAAAAAAAACAAACAAAAAAAGATAGTGTTTTGTACTGTAGTGCTGTGGTATAAAATTGCACTGTCTAAATAATCCATCTATTCACTGTAGATATTTTGATATATCATTCCTTTTGCATCTCAAAATATTGCATAATTAGCTTTTTACTGCTAGTTGCATCCATGTAAAAGGTCACAAGATTGATTCCAATGTTCTCGTAGTCTGATACAAAAAGCATGGTCAGCATGGTCACATGATACCTAATTCCCATGATGCAGTATACCTTTGAGTTTCAGACTGCTAACTTTGGAGTCATCAAAGACATGATACATGTTGAAAATGTTTCTTTTTGCAACTTCATAAGTTAGTTTGTAAGATATATGCATAGAGATTTGACGTCCTTATTTATGTCTCAAGATTTTCATGTATTAACTGGTATGTACTCTACATGTTTTTTCATTTTTCTTTGTTTAGATACGACATAGACTCATCCACAGCTGTTCTGGATGCACATGTAAGACACTTGAATTTTTCATGCCCAAATGAAAAGGAAGGCATAAAAATCTTCTTACGACTCACATTTATATATTAAATATAAATACATTAACATGTCATTAACAAATAACTACAAATAACATAAATAACATAACAATGTAATATAATTTAGTCTCTCTTTTGAGAGCCAGAGGATTGCCAACCCGTATTATTTGTACTCCCTTGGCTCTCAACAGATATTTACTTAAATATATTCTAGAAAATGTACATGACAACAATCAATGGCATATAAATAGAACAACCCTTACAAAAAAATGTTCCATGGTATACCAATGGTATACCATTCGGAAGTACCACTGAAAATACCATACGGATACCATTCACAAACACCATTTAAATACCATACGGATACCATTCACAAACACCATTTAAATACCATTCGGATACCATTGAGATTACGCTCGCACGTATGGGCACCATTCATCTACCAGTAAAATACCATTCAACCTAAATAATAATTTTTTGGATGCTCATTTGCATAATCACCAATGGTAGATGAATGGTACTGTTTACACCATTGAAATTTGAATATTAAATTTGCAAATTTTGTACCATTAACCATTAATGAATGGTATCCGTATGGTATTTTCAGTGGTACTTCCGAATGGTATACCATTGGTATACCATTTAAACTTTTTTTTTTTAAGGGAGTGATTAAAGACCCTTTCCAATCAAGAAACAGTACTGTTTAGATGGGAAAACAGATGGTGGGTTGGGTGTCCTGACACTTCAGAAACATAAACATTGACTATATCACCCATTAAATAATTTCAGAATGGACCATGCATTGATATAGTTCCAGTCAGCTAGTGTCCAAATTTTATTTCTGTGCCCAAGCTCTAGCACCTCGTTATTAGTTTCATGAAACGGATTTTCACTTCTATAACAGATTGCCATAGTCGTAATTAGATTTATTAACGTCTTTTGATTAACTAACTCATTTCACATTGATGTATATATTTCATATGTATTGCAATTTGTAAGTTTATTTGATTTGTTTTGTTTTGTTTGATATATAATTGTTTATCATTGTATTTTGTTTGTCTAGGACTTAGAGATGTCCTTGGTAAGCGCTTTATAAGCACCGTATTTATTATCATTATTACCTTTGAAGCACCATTCATCATACAGACTGTACACTAAAACACCATTTACCAGTCACTACTTTTTACCATTAAGTAATTACCATTGAAATACCATTTAAAATTTAGTCACTACCATCGAAGTACATGTACCAATTATCATTTCATCACTATACCATTGAAACACCATTTACCAAAGACATATGTACCACTGTTACACCATAAAAACCATTTCTATCTATCTATCTATCTATCAATCACGATTTAGTCAGTATACATACCGTAAATTTGCTTGTTGAAAGTGACCCCTTAACAAATAACAAGAATATACATAACATATTATACATTGTAAGAAAAATATCAACAAATTATTACAGAAAAATCTTAACAAAATCATCAAAATTTGCCAGATAGGAAACATCAACAAAATATTATCCTTTATGAGTTCAGTAGGTGTTGTTTAACTAATTGTTTGAACTGTTTTACGGTTTTACTATTTTTTAGATGAGTTGGGAGGTTATTCCAAATAATTTGACCATTGTAAACAAACCAAAAAAACAAAAAACAAACAAACAAACAAAAAAAAAAATCGAATTCTGAGTAGTTGATACGCGGTTTAAAGGGAGGTGGATATTTCGAGCATTTCTAGTATTGTAATTATGAATGGAACAATTCAAAGTAAAAAAATAATCATCATACATCTTAGGAAGAAGTTTATTAGACAGTTAAAACATGACAATTGTTGTATTTAAGGTTAATAAATCATGGATAGGTAGGATTTGCATTTTTTTTAATAATGGTAGGGTGTGAGAAAGATAAAAAGAGTGTGTAATATGGGGAATCCCACGTTTCTGTAATTAATAATTTTGTTCAATATTTCTTTTAGAAGTGAAACCCCAAACAATATTACAATATTACAATAATTAAAATGGGAAGAAATGAGGGCATGATATAACATTTTCAAAACAGTCTGAGGTAATAAATTCAATCTAAATAACACACCAATATTTTTAGATAAGTGTTACAAAGATGATTTATATGGTGGTTCCAAGATAGTTTTTCATCTACAATAACTCCTAAAAATGTTGTACTTGACACCCGAGTTATCTTTTTATTTGAATAATACAAATTTAAATGCATTGGAATTTTGGTTTTAGTTCCAAACATAATAGAAATAGTTTATTAGTATTTAATATTAACTTATTGGATTTAATCCACATACTTAAATTTATTAATTGAGTATTTACGAAATGAAATAAAGTTGTTGATAAATAACTTGATAAAACTTCTAAAGGTGTGCCCCTAATAACCGTAATATTTCAATTTTTGTAATGAACTAGAATGATTTATAAGCTGCTATAATTAATAACAGGCTGTTCAGCTCTTCATGTAAGCAAATGTATAATAATGTACATCACAGAGTTATATGAGTGGGACCACAGACACAAAACAGCAGTTACTCATGGTAAAGAGATACATATCAGATCCAAAATTACTCCAAATTGAAGAAAAAACTAAAAATCCATCATTGTTCCTGAGGACTAGGGTATTATTCCTTGCAGTTTGTCAGCTTTGAAACGTTGATCATGAAGAAAAATTCCCCCAAAATAAAGCGAAATCACAGAGCAAAATGTAGTTCAAAGTATAAGAGACACCTAGTTTTCTCAAAGTCACTACCAGTAAAACACCATTCACCATACAGACTCAACCATTGGAATACCATTCACCATCGGACGCCACCATTGAAACACCATTCACCATACAAACTCCCCCATTGAAACACCATTCACTATCAGTTGCCTCATTGAAACACCATTCACCATACAATTCCACCATGGAAACACCATTCACCATACAGACTCTACCATTGAAACACCATTCACCATCAGACGCCACCATTGAAACACCATTCACCGTACAATTCCACTATTGAAACACCATTCACCATACAGACTCTACCATTGAAACACCATTCACCATCAGACGCCACCATTGAAATACCATTCACCATACAATTCCACCATTGAAACACCATTCACCATACAGAATCCACCATTGGCACACCATTGAAATACCATTCACCATCATACACCACCATTGAAACACCATTCACCATACAGAATCCACCACTGGCACACCATTGAAATACCATTTACCATTGACGCTACCTTTCAAACACCATTCATTTACCATTAGGTTTTTTTGTAAGGGAAATCACAGCCAAGATTGAAAATCAATTATTTATCCATCATTAAAAATTTCAGATAAAAACTGTATATTTTTGCTAGCAGACATAGATTAACCATACATCATACTGGATGTCAAAGAGAAGAGACAAGAGAGAGAAAGAAAGAGAGAAAGAGATATTTAGCTAATGAATGTAAGCTTACTTCAATATAGCTGAAGTGGAAGGGAACAAGAGATGAATATTATACATGACTTCAGGATAAGAATCTCATGATGAAGCGACATTTATCATATGAGAGGAATCACTGTTTGATATACCATCAGTACTAGAAAGTGAAACAAATATTTCCCTTCTGACGCCAGTTTGAATAGAACAGAATGAGGATTTGTCTAAGGGTACTTCTGTTTTCACTTGTGAATTTCGAATGGCTGTCAAACAAAGCAATTGCCTACAAAAAGAGATAATTTGAGTTGTATGTACTTGATTGAAGAAGAAAAAAAATGAATGTTGGAATTGAGATGATGAAATAGTTTTAGGAGGGGGAAGACAGCAATGGAGAAGGAAAGAGAAATGTAATAAAATAGTTTTCCCACGATCATATCTACATACCTCTCTACTCTAGTGTAAATGTGTATCATCTTTCTCTTTTTTTCTCTTTATACGTGTGTGTATTTTTCCCCTTGATTTGTCTTTATTTTCATTCATGTTCAATTCTCTCTTCTTTCACTGATTGCTTTACAACCAATATTTAAACCAAAAGTTCTTTTCATGTACGTCATTTACAATGATCTACAAACATTATTAAAAATTACTGATAGGTCATAAATGTTATTTTAGACATCTATATATATATTATGTCGCAAGGGACCAGCACCACATAAGACTTTTCTTTTTTTGTTGCTGGTTCCTCATTCGTACATGTATATATTTGTATTTTATGTTTATCTTTCGTTATGTTACTTGTATGTTCTTTACTTATCTGTAAATATCAATGTTATAATCATGTATGTTTTTATATGACAAATGGAATAAAATAAAATGAAATGAAATATGGTCAGTCTTTAGATTTTCCAAGTATGCAAGAATGATGTACATGTATTTTACATTTCATCTCTTTAGGATTTTCTTGGAAGGCTTGAGACAACGCTGGGAGAAGTCCTGGGCTCGATGAACAATAGACTAGAAAAAGATCTCAAGTGAGTGATAATCCCAAAATGGTCTGAATCTTTACTTCTCCCAGAAAATACAAATTGTCAGGGTCAATAAATGACTTCAAGCCTGATTAACATGAAAAGCTGAATGAAATGTTTTATATTCTAGTCGAAACAACAAAAACTTGTGATATAATAATAGAGAGAAGTCAGATTCTAATAATCTTATTTAGAAAATAATGTTTACACCCTCTGCACAGTTTTCACTTACCCCCCAAATGTATATTTGTAAGATTTCTAGTACTTATCCCATTGCTCACTGGAGCCAGGTGATCTCTGTGTTAAGCCTATGGTAATCATATAATCCAGTAGTCAACAGGTAAAAGAAAAGTGAGATATTGCCAAGTCTTTTAAATTAGGCTTTATGTTGGATTTTCTTTTAGGGAAGTGAATCAAGTAGAATATACAAAGTGAAAAATAATTCTTTACACTTGGCCACTCCATATACACATACTCTTGTCAAATGGATTTTAATTCAATTACCCCACCAAGCCATTCTATTTGTTTATTTGTAATGAATTCATTATTTATGTTTGTTTGTTTGTTTGTTTTTGTGCAGAGATAATGACAACAAAGCTTGTGGAAAAATAATAATAACAGCGGAAGAAGTCAATGATTGCAAGGTAAAATAAACCCTAAAGATTTGTAGGATTGCACTTTTTATCATAATACATGGTTGCTCTGATAAAAGAAGATTACAGTAGGCCAGTTTTGTAACGTAATCAAACTTGATTCACAAATCTTTGTAAATAGCCTCATTACAAATTATTGTAAAGTGCCTCATTACAAATTATTGTAAAGTGCCTCATCACAAATTATTTCATTCACCTAGCTGTTACAAATAATGGTATTCAGTAGTCAGAATGCAAATTGCATGCATTACATGTTGTTAGGTAGGACAAAAATTATGTGTTTTCCTACCTAGCAACAATTAATGTATGCAATTCGCATTCCGACTATTAAAATACAATTATTTATACAGGTGAATGAAATAATTTCTAATCAGGCACTTTACAAAGATTTGTGCATTAAGTTTGATTACATTACAAAAATGGTCTATTAGAGTAGAATGCATTTGTATTTTTGAATTCAGATGGAGATAAGGACTCAAATAATAGAATACCTGGGGGGTACAAAGACTAAGATTGGTTGTTCTCATCATTGGTCTTTCAAGGGACGTCAAAAATCTACAGAATTTACATTTTTGATAGTTCATTGTTGAAGAAGAAAAGTTTAATACTTACATTAAAAACCGAGGTTATATTTAATACTTGGAATTATACTATGGTATTCCATTTATGCTCTTAAAACGTATTGAACCAGATGTCAAATTGGAGGGGAAAACCCTTAAAAATTATGATTTTCAGATAATACTTTTTCGTTCATTAATGAACCATCAAAAAATGTAAATTCTCTAGATTTGTGACCACGATTTGTATGTCCCTTGGGAAACCAATGCCAGGAATGGTTAGAGGAACAAGTGGCATGAACGGCCTGCCATAATGATATAGTTCAAGTCCAACTTAGTCTTTTAGAAACACTCCCTGCACATAAATGTTTAACATTGTTTTATCAGATCAAATGATTAACACATATATCTCAGCAAAAAATAAATGTCAGTTGTGGGTACACTTTGCATGATGATATGCTTGTGGTAAGGCCATGAAGATGAAGCAATAAATCATGAATGACATTCTTTTACAGTCAATTGTTCATTAACTCTTTTTTCTTATATCATGAAGGATGAAGCCCATCTCAATTTCAAAGGAAGGAAACTCGATAAAAAGGATTTCCTAGGAAAGTCAGACCCATTTCTTGTATTCTACAGATGCAACGAGGATATGAGGTGATTTCATATGGACTTTGAATGTTTGATTCAACATTAATGCTGGCGACGTTTTTTTTTAAAGTTGTAAAGTTCTGGCATTGTTTGCATTTGTGTTTTTGATAATGAATAATAGGGCACAATGCTTGGTTCTTGTATAGTCCTTGTGTCCATCACACCGTGACACTTCTGGTGCCCCAGCATTAATTATTACCGCGTTCATAGCCACAAAATAGATATGTAGCGCTCCATGCAGGTATTGGGTACCCATTAATTTACACCAGGATGGGTAGTGGCAGACATAAATTAACATATTGATTGCTTTCTTTGACCCTTTACATGGTCACTCGTTGTCCACACTTGCAATTTTGCACAAAGCAGCATGTACCAAATGATGGAAGGATGCACTTATTGCAATAGAGGGAACAGACAGAATTAAATGTTTGAAGTAGGGACATATTTCTATTCAAAGGGAAAAGTACCGTTTATGTTTATGACTACTGTACTGTGGACCCTAATGTTACAGCCATGTAATAATCATGTATTATCAACAGCAATAATGGGCGTTTTTAACAACATTATTGACTTTGTTTCTTTTTATACTTTATGTTTATCGAATGGATAATGAAATATGTTTGTTCATTGCATATCAATACAGTTTTACAATCTGCCACAAGACGGAAGTGATCAAGAACACTCTAGACCCAGTATGGAGACCTTTCTCACTCATGGTTAGAGTTCTGTGTAACGGTGACCTTGATAGAACCATCAAGGTCGAATGCTTTGACTGGGACAGTGATGGAAGGTAAATTGTTTGACACGGCTTATTTCAAAGATACCTTTGAAAAGTGGAGTATTTGGGGGTGATTACTTCAAGTGGCAAGTGCATTATGTAAGACCTGTCTGTCATAAACCTTGCCTCATAGACCTTGCCTCATAGGGCCAGGGGTTTGGATACAATTATGGTTTGATACCCCCCATTAACTTTTGAGTGTAATATCTGCAGGCACTTCCTTTTTAAACGTAACAATAATTTTATGTAATCTTTTCAACAGTTTGTGATGAATCCTCCTGCATCACATTTAAAAAAAATGAAACTATCAAACAAAAAAGTTAAAACCTTAAAGGTAAAGGCCAGTTTTGGAAACGCCTTCATTTAAAAAAATGAAATGGAAGCTCTTATTACCAATCATGTGAAAGAATATGTTTTGACTAATACGTGATGCTACAAATTTTGCCGGGAAACCGCCTACTAATTGATATATTTGGTAAATTATTTTGTCTATCTGGACTGGATAGATATAGGGTACTAGTCCCATATACATCTTTCTGTGTACAGTGCTTGTAACTTTACCAAGACTGGGCCAAATTTCTTATCATTTTGATGATTCCAGAACCTTGTAGTACACACCAATACTTATATGCTAGATGATCAACCTTTTCTGATCGATTCCACAACGTTTCTTTCACAATGCAATCCCATGACCTACCTTTAACTTGAGTTACAAGGAATGGATTAGACATGATATCATGTAGAAATATTTCTTTAAAGATCCCCAACTCCACTATCTTTGTATATTCTTGTCATCCATTTCTACCCTGTTCTCCCAATCTTCTTTGTGTCTTTTTGCAAGAGACTTTGTTTACACCTCCCATCAGACTTTTATGGTTGTGGGTTCCCTACCACCCCACTATCATAACATGTCTCTGTCACCCGTAATATTTCTTCCTCTCCCAATCTTTATTTATTTATTTATGGACGCATGTTCACAATTCGTTGGGGTTAAAAAGAATATGGTATAACAAATCATTTTCCATTTTACAATCCGTTTGAATTTACTTCACATGAAAAAGAATATAACAATGTTTTACCAAAGACAAGTTGCAACTTGCAACTATTATACAGTTTAAAGAATGAACACACAAAGGTGATGAAACATAAGAAAATAGAGCTTGAATTGTTACAACACCTTTCAAATATATAATATATGACAAATTAAATTCCGAAAGGGCTGTGAACTATTTACACTATTTACAAAGAACAAGTCTAGTCAAATGTCTTTTAGATCACAAGAGAATTAGATAAATGTTCGATATAACGAAAACTGATATATAGATTTATGAATATGTATTAAGTAATATCTTTCATCTGTGAAATGATAAATACAATTGCATTCTGTTTGTTTACAATTTAATAGCCATGATCTGATTGGACAATTCAACACAAACATGAGACAGCTGACGGAAGGCCGGGGTTCCTTTGAGGTAACCATCATAATCATCTTCAATCACAATTTATAAACAATGATTAATGAAGTACATTATCATGAGGATGCAACGTGCTGAATCTGATACTACCAACTTCCAACTGTAAGATGCTCGAGCAGTCAAGGAAGTTTTCCCTATTAGGAATCTATTTACTTTATTACCTGGGTTGAGACCGGCAAATGTAAATTAACTCTTCATCTTCTTTGGTTCAATTACCAACTTCCCCTGTAAGATGCTCAATCAGTCAACAAAATTCTTCTTATTTGGAAACTATTTACTTCATCACCTGGGTGGAGACAGGCAAATTATGTAAATTACCTATTCGTCTGCTTTGATCAATTAACGTAACAAACGGAACAAAAGGTGGATCGCACAGGTACTGTTATCACAAATACAGTTACTATGGAACATATCAGATAATGTCGACATATTGGCGTGACATGAAACAATTTTCTTTTTTAAAGATGTTCGTTATGGATTATTGCCAATTGATAAACAATTTATTGTCGAAATTTTCGGAACGTAAACTAATTTTTTTCTCTATAGAGGTTATGGAGGTTACCGTTATACAAAAATGGTATGCACTCAGAATGGTGTTCATGGTCTTCCAGAAGACATTAGTGTCATGCCAGGACTGATTCAATTTTTATGATCTTTGCACCGCTGTGTTTGATGTAAAATAGTTCTTAGTTTGAAGCAGGTGTTTTTAACGTTTATGTATTATCTGTTAGCTCATCAACCCTAAGAAAGCTGCAAAGAAGAAGGGATACAAGAACTCTGGTACAATTGATCTTGTGAGTTGTTCTGTGGAGAACAAGCCCAGCTTCTTAGACTACATCTCAGGTGGAATGCAGATCAACTTCACCGTGGCGATTGACTTCACTGCTTCCAATGGTAGGTACAACCAATACAATGCAATACTCAAAATTGAATATGATTGTTTTGTTTTGTTTTTTGTACCAGTTTTTGATTACCGGTAGTCACACTGAAAACAAAAGTAAATTTAGTTTCTTATAGGCATTTCTGTTTGATAAAACATGTCGTACAAGCATATGTTATATGGAATTGAATAAGAATGTTTCTCATGTGCCTAGCAAGAAAGTACTGGAGATGGATCTTTTACTGAATGATGAACTTTTGCCCGTTAATCTGTATTAAAGCGGGACTGCACTTCTTGTATCTACATGCGCCCTCTATATAGCCAACAATGTCTAAACAGTATCTGTTGGTCTCCCATTTTTTCTTATGTTAATTGAGAGCTGATTTGATGAGATAACCACCTGCCAGTGACCATGCAGGGAGGTCTAATCTCTCCTGGCCAAACTAGTGCAGAAAGGCTTTAAAGGTTGTTTTAATTGTAATTTAAGATTTGGCAAAGGTTTAGGAAATTTGCAATGTCGATCAGAATTAGAATTCATTACCATTTTTTGTTCTAAATCAGTTAACTGTTCTCATATTTTATATGTTTCTTTGACAGGTAATCCCGATCGCACCAACTCCCTGCACTACATCAACCCCTACAGTCCTAACCACTATGAACAAGCCATCATGTCGGTGGGAGAAATCATTCAAGATTATGACTCTGATAAACTCTTCCCGGTCCTAGGCTTTGGGGCTAAGATACCACCGAATGGGCAGGTCTCACATGAATTTCCTGTGGTGAGTTATTTGATAAATGTTACATGATCTGTCTATACTACAAGCTGTATTTAAAGTTAAAAAATTAATTTGACTTCTAATTTCTGTCTCATGCTACAAATTGTTCTACTTACCGGTATGACCATTTTCATGCCTGCATTCTCATTTGTACAGTCAAACCTGCTTTAGTGACCACCTGTCTACAAAGCGGGCCACGTTTGTTATTTCCCTTAAAAATGGTTTCTCATTGAATCATGTACTAAAGGAACCTGTCTACAAAGACCACCTGTCTACAAAGGCCACTTTTTGTGTTTCCCTTGTGCGGTCGCTATAGACAGGTTTGACTGTAGTATTAAAGATCAATGACTAAGCAATCTGTGATAGCTAGATGCTTCTTATTTCTTCTTGTGTATCCATTTTTCTGACAGACCTTCAATGCTCAGAACCCTTTTGTATGTGGTCTACCAGGTATCCTTCAAGCGTATAAATCCTGCATCTCTCAGGTCCAGCTTAGTGGCCCCACCAACTTCTCACCGGTCATCAACCATGTAACAAAGTAAGCAAGAGAAGTTGTATCGTATACTATAGTGAAGATACATCTTTTGAAGCACTCTTTGTTCCTTATGCTGTTCCTAGGTGTTCCAGTAGGTGAATTGCCATTTGGTCTAAAACCAGTTTGTCTGCTACCCAATTAGTCTATTCAAATACGGTGTACACCCAGCCAGTATATCCATATGGTCTAATAATCATTTGGTCTAATTACCATTTAGACTAATAGCCTTTTGGTCTAATCTACAAGAAATTTACTACCAATTTGGTCTATTGTTCATTTAGTCTAATAACCAGGTAGTCTAATCCCCAGTTTGTCTACTATCCATAAAGTCTAATAATTGTTTGATTATTTTTATTATTTATGATTAAATGATAATTATATCATGTTGATAGTAGACAAAATGGACATTAGATGAAATGAGAATTAAACTGACTGGAAATTAGACCAAATAATAATTAGACCAAATGAATAATAGCTTAAATGTAGTAGATGAAATGATTATTAGACCACACTCATATCCACCAAGCTGTGATATAAATCTGATCTCCCATAATTAAAGGGATTCTTCCTCTACTATGTAGTATCCCATTTACCACTCCTTGGTCAAGATAGTGAACATGTAATATTCTTTAATGTAAAAGTCAAATACCTGTTAGAAAACTCAAAGGCTCTATTTTTCTAAAAAACTTCACTGTTTTTCCCCTTCTTATAGGTTTGCCCAGCAGTATCCAGATGGTTCCAATTATTTCGTTCTTCTTATCATCACTGATGGAGTCATATCAGATATGGAGATGACCAAGATGGCCGTTATTAATGTAAGAACAGTTGATAACATTTATATCACAATATTATCCATGGTTATCTAGATTTAAATGTATTTTTTTTAATAATTCATTGATATTCAAATGTACCAATATGTTTTGAAACTTAAGATTTTAACTTTTTTGTTTGATAGTTTCATTTTTGTAATGTGATGCAGGAGGGGAAGGTTATACATTCATCACAAACTGTTGAAAAGATTACGTAACAAATTATTGTTACGTTTGTAAAGGAATTTAATATTTATAATGGGGGTATCAAACCATAATTGTATCCAAACCCCCTGGCCCTATGAGGCAAGTTCTCTGAAACTGACATTTTCTGTTCAAGTGGAATTAACATATTTTCTCATAATTTTAAAGGGCTGACAAAATATTTGATTCTCTTCTATTTCTCTACACAGGCCAGTAGGCTACCCATGTCCATCATCATTGTAGGAGTGGGCGCGGCAGAGTTTGATGGTAAGCACCAAATAAGGCAATTACTTATGCAAATCTTGCATAATGGAATTAGTATATATGAATGTCTTCATATATGTACTATTTAAAGATAGTATTAACTACATTGTTGAATCTATTTCGTGTCAGGTAAGTAAAAATGATAATAGTCCTGAACATTGCTCGCTCGTTCGATCGTTTATTTCCATTTTCAAATTTAAACAACAACAAAAATCAAATATACAGTGCAATACATATAAATAGATACATCATGCTCTTACGCAAAACATATAGTTTAATATCTAAACATAACCACTTCAGAATAAGTCAATAGCTGTGGCGCTAATAAAAAAGGAATATATGGAATAGTCATTGATTCCCTGTTCTGTAAAAGGACACTTATTCAGTCTGAATATATTTCTATCCACTTGTAAACCTGTTTCGTGTGTGATTGTTTCACTTTTAGCTATGGAGGAGTTAGATGCCGATCAGAAGGTTTTGTCATGCCGGGGTCATGTAGCACAGAGAGACATAGTACAGGTAGGAAACATTTGTAACGAATGATAATAAATAATAGATAATAATAACAATAATAATAATAATAATAATAATAATAATTATAATAATAGTAATAATGATAATGATAAATAATTATAATCATTAATGATAAATAATTATAATGATAATGATGAATAATAATGATAATAAATAATAATAATAATAAATGATAATATTGATAATAATGATAATGATAATAAATAATAATAATAAATAATGATAACAATGATAATAATAATAATAAATGATAAATGATAAATAAATAATAAATAACAATAATAATAATAATAAATTAATAATAAATGATAATAATAAAAACAGTACTTATAAAGCATTTACCACCAAAGTCTCTAAGCGCTAGAGATATATACATGAAGAGCAATTTAGTTGTTCAATATTCTCCTGTTCACTCAAGATTCAAGTTTTATTGTCCATAATAATACAGGACTTTGTTTCCAGTGATGTTACATGCAATGTAGGCATACACATGATATGGTATGCTGTGCTCTAAATTCTAATACTGAGCTATTGTAACATGAAAGCTGCTTTCTTTTATGAATGTGAGATAAGTAGAAAGATTTGGCATGAAAGAACTCAAATTAGAATTTTGTTCACTTTACAAAATATAATTTTTGGCTTTGAAGATAAGAGTAACGATGCCCTAAATTGCATTGTTATATTAATTAAATAACAGATGTTTATTTGTAAACTGAAAGGTATTGTTCCGCTTTTTGATAAGTTGAAAAAGAAAGTTTTACAATATTATAAAGATGAGAAATATATTGTACATCTATCTGGAATGGAAAGACATTTTGCTTTAAAGTGGCAGTTGCTACAATTGTTGTTTGTATAGAAAGATTATTTTGAATGTGTTTAAACATGCAAATATATTTGATTTGTTTATTTCTGTGAAGATGATTAATAAATAGCCTGTTGAGGGCTCAAAAATTGAGGAAAAAAGAAAAATTAAAGCTGCTTTCGTAATCTTCTACATCGGAACTTTATCTTGCATTTCCAGTTTGTACCGTTCCGTGATTACATCAACGCTACAGCAGGGAACGTGGACCTGAGTCAGGCCAAGCTGGCCAAGGATGTTCTAGCTGAAGTTCCAAACCAGGTCCTGGCCTTCATGAAGAGTAAGGGAATTCCTCCCAAGGATGTCCCTGCGTCACACCAATCTCTCAATGCTGCTGCAGCTTCAGCGCCCCCTCCTCAATAGAGGGATTAGCACAGCACTAGCACTGGATTTGCCCCCTAAAAATTTTTTTTAAAGGTTAATACATAAAACTGTAATAAGAAGGTTGAACAACCTTAAAGCTGAAGAAATAATAGAGTGCAAATAAATCAAAGTTTTTGGAGTGTCTCTACTATGATTTTGATTATAAATCATCATTCAGCAACATTTTACATGTTTATGAGAGTCTGGAATTTTATGAAAATTTTAAATCAGACCCCCGGGGGTTTATCATATTACTTTTAATACCTGAGTTTATTTTTTGTACTTTAGATTTTGTAACTCCTGTAGATAATTTTTTGTGGTATTTATGTAGTTACACTTTTTAACAACTACTGTATGTCTCAATATATGTGTCTTGAATCTTTATAACCAATGAATGTATATCACTTTGTAGATTGGTTTTCATATGTACCTTTAGAATGAAAATAGAGTCTGAATTTTAGGAATTCAATGGACAGAAAATATCAGCATTACAGTCAAACCTGTTTATAGCGACCGCCCAAGGGGAACAAAAATTGCGGTCCTTGTAGACAGGTGGTCTTTGTAGACAGGTGGTCACTAAAGCAGGTTTGACTGTATAACACATCATATTCATAGTTTCAAGGTGCCTTTTTTTGCTTGACCAAAATGAGCAGATAGTTCTGTTTTTCAACTTACTGGTACAAAGTACTTAACTTGAGTATCAGAAAATTGAAAGGAGATGGGATGACATGTCCATATGAGACACATGTATATATTTTCTGAAATATCTTTTTATTTGAAGTTCATACAACAACAAAAAAAGACATGACAACTATTTTTTCAGATACAAAGAATTCAGATTTCTAGATATGTTTTGTGATAAACCTAATGTCAGATCATTTTTACATTTGATACCAATAAATGTATTTTTTCCTTCATGGAGGATTTTGAAAAGGTGTTTCATTACTAAAGTTTGTTATATGTATTTAAGTTGTTCAGGATAGTTGAAATAGTTCATGTTCTAAATTTCCAGAAAAATACAGGAATCATGAATATTGCTGAAGTCATGGAATGTTATCTATACCAGTGTATATATACTTGTTGAAACCTTTACCCTTGTATTCTATGAAAGCGTTATGTGCTGCTTACATGATTCAATTATAATTCCAATTGGCAAACAAACTACAGAAAAAGTGTATCATTGCAATATATTCCTCAGGTAATTGAATTGCATTCTTAAAGAACCATAGAGCACAATAGGAAATAGGAAAATTTTTGCACCCTATACTAATTGCACTTTATTAAAAGCTTTCAATTTTTTGTTCTCCCTCCGTATGTTTTGTTGTGATCTATGACAGAATTTATCATATATATTTCTTTCTTAGCTATTTGTATAATATTTCTGCATTGCCATGTTTTGAATCAAATCTTTCATACTTTATATAATTTGTATTTATGGAAATAATCTTTTAGTGTGGTACATTGTACTATAAATGGATTAAATACAACCATTCATGTGAAGTAGGTAAGACTTGATAAATATTAAATTGGTATGTGATATGATTGTCAATTTATGTTGTTTATGGGTGTCAGTTCTACTTAAAAGTTATTGGCTATTATATATATATATTATAAGATGATGACGTGGATCCTAATCAAATGATTGGTTGAGAGCGTACACGTGACAAGGCATTTATTTTGCCTAACGTGTAATTTGGATAATGACATTCTAATGACCGGTCATAAGTAAAATCATGTTATAAAACATCATTTCATACAACAAATAAAACATAATCTTATAAAACCTTGTGTGGTCATTCTTACTAATGCCCTCACTGCTGTGTATTATTTGTATACAGTCAAACCTCCTTTAGCAACCACCTGTATAGATCAGTCTTTATATTCAGGTTTCACTGTATGTAATTTGTATAGTAGAAGTATTATGTACCGTATATACTTATGAATAGATAAGTGTTATTAGATATATGAAGTACTCTTTCATTCAGTACTCGTAAAGTGAAACATATAAACAAAAATATATATGAATATGAATTATAGATATATTACATTTTTATCTTAATATGACGGGGATATTGAAATTCAGAGAAAAATAGTCGGTAATTCGGACATTCTTATAGAAAAATGATGTATCATATGTATGATTGTAACAGTTGGTTTGTCAGTAGTGTTTTTACATTTCGATCAATAATTTTATAATAAATTAATGTCTTTGCTTTGATATGAAGTTTTTATTGTAACAATTTCTTATGTACATAACAAAAACGTTTATATTACATTCATGTACCGGGTATAAATATTTTGGATTATGAGATGAAAATATAAGGTGAAGCTTGGGATTCTAACGGAACTCTTAACTCTGCCTTTTGCTATTATAGCCTATACCTATACAAGGAACACTTTCCCAGCCATTTCACTGTATTGTTTTAAATAGAACTACATGAAAAGTCAACATTGTTCAAAGGCTCTCAAAACTGAATTCGCAAGAGGTTACTTTCCTCTGTACAAGGATGATGTGTGCATATTATGCAGAAATTCAGAGCCCCCACTCTATATTATTCTATTACAACATGGTGTGCCCTAGTTTTCATTCTATGATTCTAATCAACTTTTGTTTACCGCAGACAAAATCAGAATTGAGATAAACTTTTGTTTTTGGAGGACTTTTATAAATTGTTTCCACCTGAAAATCACACTTGAAATTTGTTTGTTCTTTGGAACACGTGTTGCATGTTCTGCTTTAAAATGCAGACCTACATTTTGAATGTCTTACTGATCATGCTGCCTCTTTATATCAATGTGTCTTCTTTCTAACAAAAAACTATGTTCTTTCTAATTTAAGTTATATGTGTATTAAATAAATGTTTAAGATTATCAGGAACAGTAAATTATTGCTAATATGGGAAGCAAATAGTTTTACACAGACAAATTAATGTATTTTATCATGTATTATGTTAACAAAATTAAAACAAAATTGAAATATGCTTGAAAGAAAATATATCAGTTATGTTTTGTGATATACAGCAGGGTATATTTAGTCTTTTTAAAGAAAATGTTAAAATGCATTTACATATTTGATATGGAATGAGAGTAGTGAGTCAAATATACACAGTGGCTTAGGATTGACAAAACAGCTAGCAAAGCAATTCTCGCTATCGCAACTACGGTTTTGGGTCATAGAGGGCAGCACCAGCCAGTGGTATACTTGATAAAGGCACTTTCGGTTCCCATACAAATACAATGGGTCTGATAGAAATTGTAGTTTTGGAACCAATAAACTGTAATTAAAAGATTATGATGGTGCCTAAACATAGATCTCATTTAAAATCATCGGGGTAATTCATGAAACCTGAACAAATAAGGAATTAGTTGGCATTGCTGTGTATTCTCTATGGTAGCAGGAAGAAACGTATTAGCGGTAGGGTCAATCAAGCTTCTGTTGGTTTTGTAGAGATAGGTACTTCCTTCTATTGCATAACCCTATATCAGTTTTAGTCTCGATTTAAAGATAACATTGAGTACTGGTCATGCGATTACATTGTGAAAGAAACGGTGTGGAATTGATCACAAAAATTTGATCATGTATTGGTGTGTATACTGCAAGTTATGAAGTCATCAAAATGATAAGCAATTTGGCCCTGTCTTGGTAAAGTAACAAGCACTGTACACAGAAAAAATGTATATGGGACTACCGTAAACAAACATGTGGCATAAAAATCGGGCCTCACTTTTAAGCTGTTACTTGTCATATTTAGAATATGAAGGCATTTAGAGAGCCATGCTTTTCAGTCAAGGAACTTTTTTTTCTCTGATGCTCTTCCACACTTGCATAATAACAATTATAACGCTCACAAATTATTTTTCACCTCTCCCCAGAACTCAACCTTCTCTTTAATCTAGCATGCCTCCAGATGATAGCATTTCAGTCAGGTTTCTTCTTGATTTGAGATATTGAATTGGTTGTTTAATTGGCATTAATTTGCGCTGACAACTTTTGATTCAGGTTCTATTATATTGGCAATGATAATTAAGCATTAACTTTTATTGGTTATAGACTAAGTCTAGGTTTAGGGTTAGGTATAATGTTTTAGAGTTTAAGTTAGAAACTGTAGAGCAATTGTTGCTAGAGTAGGTGTCATTTACTGTTCTGTTTTGTAAATCGTACAACTTTCTTTATATTTATTGAAATGTTCATATATCATCAATTTATTTTGTCATCGATCATTAAATGCAAACATTTTCTATTAATCTTGATTTCTTTGAATTTCATTCTTGTCCGTCATCTTGGATGTGATATTCTAATGTGGGTACTTCTTTATAAATGATGTTGAACACCCCAGTATATCTGCAAGAATCTTCAGTATTGAAGGAGGCAGATTATCCATAAGAAGAGAGAGAGAGAGAGTTGAACAACTGATATACATTTTTTTTTTTTTTTTTTTTTTTTTTGGGGGGGGGGGGGGGTTAAGCTTGCATTCATGAGCTTTCATCTTTAAAAGTGACCATTCATGAATGAATAGCAAATATAATACTATATTGTCAACTACAGAAATAAAGGGATGATACAATACCTCATCTAGCTTACAAGTTATATCTCATAGTTTTTGTTGTATAGAACCTTTATTAAAACAAAAACATCACATATACACAACATTATTGTGGTTATGATTAAATAAAGCTGTGTACACTGAAGCTAAAAATGTTAAATTTGTTCTAAAAATGTTTACTGATCATACACACGAAAAATTCCGTGAAATTTATCAATAATATATTTTTATTAATTATATTATTGAGGAATTTTTTTTGACATAAGTGCATGCGTAATCTTCAGTTTGTTTAATAATAACTTTGGAGTGACTGTTTGTAAACACCAATCGAGCCAGCAGCATAATATTTATTATCTCTTGAATATGATGTTGAAGTCTGAAATTTTCCATTCTGTGTCATTAATAGGCTGATCTGAGTCATCGTTTGAGTGCGTCAATGTATGATGCGGTCAAAATTATCTCTCGGTGCGGTGTACGTATTTGTACAGTGGGATTACCATACGGACAGTATTGCGATATCTAGAGCGGAGATGGGCGTGGCTTCTCGTAATCATTTGTGTTGACATATATCATCAACACGCACTCAGCCGAACTATTCATTACCTGAGACTACTGAGAGTTATTGCCGCTCTGTAAAAGCCATTGGACTCTGCAAGATGGCGGGTACTGGTACATTTCAACCGGGAACTGCTGGGGTAGCAGCATCACAAGTCGAGATTTCAGTGTCATGCAGGTATGATTGAAAATTAGTCAGCGCTTTCTGCACCTCAAACAATCACTTCAATCTGTTCGGTCCCACATGCTATAAAATGTGTATAGTCTACGAGTACGATTGATACATGTCTGTAAAAAAAAACACACACACACACACATAAATGACATATGGCCTAGCTACATGAGCAATCTATGCAGTCTGCTTGAAGGGGAAGTCCACCCTGGTAATAAGTTTGTTTTAAAGAGAAGGTTGAGTTCTGGGAAGAGGTGAAAAATAATTTGTGAGCGTTATCATTCTTATTATGCAAGTGTGGAAGAACATCAGATAAGACATGTTCCCTGAAAAGCATGGCTCTTCAAATGCCTTCATATTCTAAATACCGGTATGTCATGTACATCGTAAAACTCGGGGGGTAGGTTTTTTACGCCACGTGTTCGTGTAGTCCCATATACATCTTTCTGTGTACAGTGTTTGTAACTTTACCAAGACTTGGCCAATTTCTTAACATTTTGATGATTCCAGAACCAATACACACAAATTCTTATATGCTAAATGATCAACCTTTTCTGGTCGATTCCACACCGTTTCTTTCACAATGCAATCGCATGACCAGAACTCAACTTCATCTTTAATACAAAGAAGAAAATGAGAAGAACAGATCAGTGAAGCCGAAGGTTTGAGAAAAATCAGACAATACAGAAAGTTGTAGTTTTTTTAAAGGCACACTGTCCTACTTGTAGCTACTTGCTCCCTCTATATAGAAGACTTCCCCAATCGGTGCCTGTTGGTCCCCCATGATCCTCTTTTTGTTATGTTAAATGAGAGCTGAGTTAATGAGATAGCCACCTGTCGGTGACCTCGCTGTCTGGTCTTATCCCTCCTGGCTGAATTAGTAAAGCCTGCCTTTAAATCCATATAAATTATAACTTTTCATGAAATACTTCAAAGCTGTGAGTCAAATTGGCAACAGCAACGCAGTCTCTAAATATAACTGCTAGAGTCTTTGGATCCTGTGGATCATGTAGATCCTTTTAATGTATATACATTAATCATTTGTATGCTGGTCTGTTACACACATAGGAGCATCACTATCCTGGCTGTGTAGTACAACACACAACACTGGCACCAGTACATTAACGCAACTTTACTAAAAGACTACAGTACGATGCTGTTAAAAGCACTTATAATCAATTACATGGGATATAAGGAATGGAACTTACAAGTTTTGTTGGTGTAAATTTCCTTGGTTTCCAGACATCTGGCCTACTTGTTTGCTTATAGCCCATTCGTCTTCAGCTAACGTGCGCCATTTTCGGATTTCATGACGTTTTTTTTAAAGACCGGTCTCGCCCTCTACGCCCGAATTGAAATTCGTTGATATGGACGCGATCGGTTGTGTACACAGCTCAGCGGTAGGCTATTGCGTACGAGCGTTTTTAGAGTTTGGTATTAAATACATATACATTTCATCCCAACTAAGCCGACAGGGGTATAATATTCAATTTAGCAATTGTGGGGTCTTAATAATAATAATGATACTAATAATAGACATTTCTATAGTCTATCTAGAAATTCGTACGAAATAAGAGGCCTAGGTGCTTTAAACCTGCGATAAAGCAATAAATGAAAACGTCTGCGAGATAAGACAACTACCCGTCAGATATTGCGCAAGAAAGCGTCACATATGGTTTCACCAAATTCCAGACAACTTGCCACAAAGACAACTCGCCGCGCCCCTGAACAACTCGACACAATACCCTGGACATCTCGCCACAATACCCTGGATAACCTGCTACGGTCGAGTTGTCCAGGGTAGTGTGGCGAGATATCCAGGGTATTGTGTCGAGTTGTCCAGGGGCGATTTCTATTTGTGACGACTTGTTGGATGCATGTAGAATTGTATGGTGAGCGCAACGTGCGCAGTTTTAATGTCGTCGCAATCGAGGAGGGAATCATGCAGCCGTCTCTGTAAAAGAAGGAGAAAACGGTGCTTTAAAAGTGAGTTAAAAACAAATTCTTGCTATACTTACATTAAATTAAGATAGTTTAATATCATAAAAAGTAAGACAAATATAACATAACCTATGTTATGTTGTATTTGTCTTACATTTTATGATATTTAAAGTGGAAAAAATCCACCCCTCGCAAACCACATACATGCAGTGCTAGAGGGCCATACGCATTAGCATGGACTCTCTATGCTTTGCTGGAGTGGTCTGTTACACCTGCTGTTTATTAACATAGTTTTTGTTTTAAAATATTGATTAATTATTCAATGAAATATTATATTTACTTTGTCTTCAAACAGAAACCTCAAAGATAAAGATGTTCTTTCAAAATCAGATCCAAGTGAGTTAACTATATGTTTCATTTTATATTTAATTGTTCTTTTAGTTGGGCTAATGTGTACAGAACCACTAACTTCATAAGTATGCAAATTCATGCTTTTTCTGAATCTTCTCTTTCAATAATGTTCACATTTGGGGGGGGGGTGTTATTTTATTTGTTGTTTTTGGTTGCAAAAATTCATTAACACCTTTTCTCTAGATGATTTTATAGGGACTTGAATTATTTATAATTTCAGCTTTTGTATTGTCAGATAAAGCAGTTATGCTATCAACTATGATGCTTGTTGTTGGCGCTATATAAAAACTGAGTATTATTATTTTTATTATTATTATTATTCTGAGTAAGAGTTTACATAAATCTTTGTTTTCTATTACAGTGTGTGTTCTCTACACCACACAGATGGGATCAAAACAATTCTATGAGGTAATTGTTTTTTGTTTGTTTGTTTGTTTGTTTATTTGCACTTGATATAAAAAGAGAAAAAAATATATTACATTCATTAATATAAAGTTGTGCAGTCATTTTGCAAGAACTTCTGTTTAAATGCATGTTAATTACCTGGCACAGTGCAATATTTTCTCACAGTTACAGCCAGCAATGATTCTTTTTATTTGTTGCACTTTCACTTTTGATTTTTCCTTTCCATCCTGAGAATTTCTTGGAGACTGACCACACTCTTATTATTAGGTTTGATAATTACACATGAGTGCATGAATTAATCCTGTTATAATTATTGTTTATAAAGGATGTCGTGTTATTCAGATATTTTCCTAGCTAGCTCATAATTCATATCACAATTTCTAAAGTAGTTTCAATGCATGCAAAAAAAAAACAATTTTAATTCTGTAGTTATGCACAGTACCGAAAGTGAACAATTTGTAGATATCTGTTGTTAAAAGTAGTTTCTGTTTTAATAAAAAGCAGCAGATCCATGAGGGGGGAAATGTTTGAGGATTAAAAAAGCATTTTGATTTGTCTATCACATTTTTAGTTATAATTGTGTAAGTTTAAAAAAATACAAACGAGTGGAAAGAGGTTTAGCTTAGGAAAGCCAGCAAACAACTCCTAGGAAAATAAATATTCAAAAATTCAACAGCTAGTTCTTTATAAATCATTCTTTTTCTTTTGGAAATCCAAAGTTTTTAGTCTTAAGTTTGGCAATAATTTTTGTTCATGTACTTTTTTTAGCCGATGTTTTTTCAGCCCATGCATCTGTCATTATGATTAGCTTGATTCTAATCATTAAATGTTCTAATTCATGTTATTATTGATTTGTAAATGCTTTGCAGTATGAAAGGACAGAACAGGTCAAAAACAACCTTAATCCTGACTTTGTTCAAAAATTCAACATGACCTACCTCTTTGAAGAGTGCCAAAGACTCAAATTTGAAATGTAAGTCTCTCGTCCAATCTCCCGTTATACTTGATTTATGAAAAAGAATTGAATTATTTGCTATCATCTCATGAAATATCTACAGCGTAGTTTGTTTCATTACCTAATGTACCGTAGTTAGTTTTAGAGTGATAGTTTGGCTACAGCATTAAACCTGTTTGGAGAGTAATTTTTGTTTTTGATGGTGCCATATTATCTTGTAGACTTAGAGAAGTGACCCCCCCCCCCCCCCAAAAAAAAAAAAAAAAAAAATAGTGTTTTGTACTGTAGTGCTGTGGTATGAAATTGCCCTGTCTAAATAATCCATCTATTCACTATAGATCTTTTGTGATAGCAATACTTTTGCATCTAAAAAATAATGCATAATTAGCTTTTTTACTGCTAGTGCATCCATCTAAAAGGTCAGTTGATTGCTTTCAATGTTTTCGTAGTCTGATACAAAAAGCATGGTCACATGATACCTTCCCATGATACAATATACCTTTGAGTTTCAGACTGCTAATTTTGTAGTTATCAAAGACATATGATACATGTTGAAAATTTTTCTTTTTGCAACTTCATAAGTTAGTTTGTAAGATATGTGCATAGAGATTTGCCGTCCTCATTTTATTTTATGTAAGTTTTTGATGTATTAACTGGTATGTACTCTACATCTTTTTCCATTTTTCTTTGTTTAGATACGACATAGACTCAGCCACAGCTGTTCTGGATGCACATGTAAGACACTTGAATTTTTGCATGCACAAAGGAAGGCATAAAAATCATCTTACGACTCACATTTATATATTAAACATAACTACATTAACATGTCATAAACAAATAACTACAAATAACATAAATAACATAACAATGTAATATAATTTAGTCTCTCTTTTGAGAGCCAGAGGAATGTTGTATTATTGGTTCTCCCTTGGCTCTCAACAGATATTTACTTAAATATATTCTAGAAAATGTACAAGACAACAATCAATGGCATATAAATAGAACAACCCTTACAAAAAAATTGTTCAATGGTATACCAATGGTATACCATTCGGAATTACCACTGAAAATACCATACGGATACAATTTTTTGTAAGGGAGTGATTAAAGACCCTTTTCAATCAAGAAACAGTACTGTTTAGATGGGAAAATAGATGGTGGGTTGGGTGTCCCGACACTTCAGAAACATAAACATGGACTATATCACCCATTAAATAATTTTGAAATGGACCATACATCGATCTAGTTCCAGTCAGCTAGTGTCCAAATTTTATTTCTGTGCCCAACTTCTCTAGCACCTTGTTATTAGTTTCATGAAACAGATTTTCACTTCTATAACAGATTGCCATAGTCGTAATTAGATTTGTTATAGATATAGATATCGAATTTGTTATAGTCGGTCAAACGTCTTTTGATTAACTTACTCTTTTCACATTGATGTATATATTTCATATGTATTGTAATTTGTAAGTTTATTTGATTTGTTTTGTTTTGTTTGATATGTAATTGTTTATCATTGTATTTTGTTTGTCTAGGACTTAGAGATGTCCTTGGTAAGCGCTTTATAAGTACCGTATTTATTATCATTATTACCTTTGAAGCACTATTCATCATACAGACTGTACACTAAAACACCATTTACCAGTATAGTATTAATGACTGCTTTGAGAGAAATAGTTGTTTTATTACGCTCAAGGGAAGGTTAGAATTGTGCTATTCCCCGAGGCTTGCCGAGGGGAATAGCCCAATTGTAACCTTCCCGAGAGCGTAATAAAACAACTATTTCTCGAATATTAAAGCAGTCATTAATACTTTTATATGCCGAAAAAAAATAGACTAAAAAATAAAAATAAAAAAATATTTTTCATTTTTGTCGAAGACGGGATTCGAACTCTTGCGTACAACAAGAGGTGTATCGAAAACCAACGCTTAGACCACTAGGCTATTGCGCGTCGTTAACATGCTTGGCAGTTTTCTCCAATATATATGAAGGGGTGACCAAAGTTCGCGCAGATTTTAGAACAAATTAGAAAATGTGATATTCGATCCATGTTTTCTCATATTCTACACAAATTTATTTATTTTAATTACTACCAAATGGACGGCAAAGTATTTTACTACCAATTGGTTCAACTACAACATTTATCGTCGAAGGATTTCGGAGATATCGCGATCTAAAAATTCGATGTCCGATCGTGCATGCGCGCTGCATCTAAAAAAGTCATAAAAACAACGAGACCTAAGTTCACGCACGGGGGTTAACAGCTGATTTATACAAAAATACGATCCATCAAAAATAAGGTAATTTGATAATTTGCAAGGCAAAATATCATACAACCAGACGGTACCACTTATTACTTACAATTTTGAGGATATCTGCTCTCAAAATGAAGATTTCCAGACCCTTATCGGTAAGTTGGTAATTTTTCGGAACGGACGCAAATAACTGCAAAATGTGCCGATCTTTTGTCAATATTTTCACAATTTCGCACCCAATTCCAAAGAAAATTTCGTTTCTGGGTAATTTTATGATCCTCTTTCCATTGGTGATATCAGATTTTCGAAATCTTACCGATTTTTTGAGAAAGCGAACTTTGGTCACGCGCGAACTTTGGTCACACAGCCATACATTAAAATGGATTGAAAACGGCTCTGCGTGAGGGCCTCGCAAAAGCTCCATGAAACGGGCCCTTCTTTTACTTTTGCAATGCATATTGGCACGAACTTAGATCAAGATCTATCGGCAGATGTTGTTTTTTTGTTTTTGAGAGTTTATTTTCGTCTTCATGTCAACAATGCAAGATAAAATTGTCGGTAAGATCGATCGAGATTCAATTGTAGACCAATCCTTCGCACACATACGGTATTCTCCATCGCTCAAACCATTTTTTAACATGTAAACCTATGGGGTAACCATGGAGTAACCATGGTTATTAAAAATAGTGAAATGTTTTATGCATGGTTACCAAGAATTTTACAGGAACAGTTGAAGTTCATGAATGCAATTCGACCAATCAGATGGCTGGATTTCTTAAGTGAGGTATATAATCACTACTATTTACCATTAAGTAATTACCATTGAAATACCATTTAAAATTTAGTCACTACCATCGAAGTACCTGTACCAATTATCATTTCATCACTATACCATTGAAACACCATTTACCAAAGACATGAACCACTGTAACACCATTCAAGGTTTAGTCAGTATACATACCATAAATTCAAATTCAATTTATTTCCACTTAAAAAAACATTTACAAATCATATAAATAATAGTGGCGGGGTCATAACAAGCACTAAATTGGCTTGTCAAAAGTGACCCCTTTCAAACAAATAACAAGAATATACATAACATATTATACATTGTAAGAAAAATGTCAAAAAATTATTACAGAAAAATCTTAACAAAAACATCAACATTTGCCAGATAGGAAACATCAACAAAATATTATCCTTTATGAGTTCAGTAGGTATTGTTTAACTAATCGTTTGAACTGTTTTACTGTCTTACTATTTTTTAGATGAGTTGGGAGGTTATTCCAAATAATTTGACCATTGTAAAGAAAAACAAAAACAAAAACAAATCGAATTCTGAGTAGTTGATACGCGGTTTAAAGAGAGGTGGATTTTGAGCATTTCTAGTATTCTAATTATGAATGGAACAAGTCAAAGTAAAAAAATAATCATCATACATCTTAGGAAGAAGTTTATTAGACAGTTGAAACATGAAAATTGTAGTATTTAAGGTTAATAAATCATGGATAGGTAGGATTTGCATTTTTTTAAATAATGGTAGGGTGTGAGAAAGATAAAAAGAGTGTGTAATATGGGGAATCCCACGTTTTTCTGTAATTAATAATTTTGTTCAATATTTCTTTTAGAAGTAAAACCCCAAACAATATTACAATAATTAAAATGGGAAGAAATGAGGGCATGATATAACATTTTCAAAACAGTCTGAGGTAATAAATTCAATCTAAATAACACACCAATATTTTTAGATAAGTGTTACAAAGATGATTTATATGATGGTTCCAAGATAGTTTTTCATCTACAATTACTCCTAAAAATGTTGTACTTCACACCGAGTTATCTTTTTATTTGAATAATACAAATTTAAATCCATTGGAATTTTGGTTTTAGTTCCAAACATAATAGAAATAGTTTTATTAGTATTTAATATTAACTCATTCGATTTCATCCACATACTTAAATTTATTAATTGAGTATTTACGAAATGAAATAAAGTTGTTGATAAATAACTTGATAAAACTTCTAAAGGTGTGCCCCTAATAACCGTAATATTTCAATTTTTGTAATGAAATAGAATGATTTATAAGCTGCTTTAATTAATAACAGGCTGTTCAACTCTTCATGTAAGCAAATGTATAACAATGTACATCACATAATTATATGAGTGGGACCACAGGCACAAAACAGCATATACTCATGGTAAAGAGATACATATCAGATCCAAAATTACTCCAAATTGAAGAAAAAACTAAAGATCCATCATTGTTCCTGAGGACTAGGGTATTATTCCTTGCAGTTTGTCAGCTTTGAAACGTTGATCATGAAGAAAAATTCACGAAAAATAAAGCGAAATCACCTAGAGCAAAATGTAGTTCAAAGTATAAGGGACACCTAGTTTTCTCAAAGTCACTACAAGTAAAACACCATTCACCATACAGACTCTACCATTGGAACACCATTCACCATCGGACGCCACCATTGAAACACCATTCACCATACAAACTCCACCATTGAAACACCATTCACTATCAGTCGCCTCATTGAAACACCATTCACTATCAGTCGCCTCATTGAAACACCATTGGCCATACAATTCCACCATTGAAACACCATTCTCCATACAGACTCTACCATTGAAACACCATTCACCATCAGACGCCACCATTGAAACACCATTCACCATACAATTCCACTATTGAAACACCATGCATTCACCATACAGACTCTACCATTGAAACACCATTCACGGCCATCAGACGCCACCATTGAAACACCATTCACCATACAATTCCACCATTGAAACACCATTCACCATACAGAATCCACCATTGGCACACCATTGAAATACCATTCACCATCATACACCACCATTGAAACACCATTCACCATACAGAATCCACCACTGGCACACCATTGAAATACCATTTACCATTGACGCTACCTTTCAAACACCTTTCATTTACCATTAGGTTGTTTTGTAAGGGAAATCACAGCCAAGATTGAAAATCAATTATTTATCCATCATTAAAAATTTCAGATAAAAACTGTATATTTTTGCTAGCAGACATAGATTAACCATACATCATACTGGATGTCAAAGAGAAGAGACAAGAGAGAGAAAGAAAGAGAGAAAGAGATATTTAGCTAATGAATGTAAGCTTACTTCAATATAGCTGAAGTGAAAGGGAACAAGAGATGAATATTATACATGACTTCCGGATAAGAATCTCATGATGAAGCGACATTTATCATATGAGAGGAATCACTGTTTGATATACCATCAGTACTAGAAAGTGAAACAAATATTTCCCTTCTGACGCCAGTTTGAATAGAACAGAATGAGGATTTGTCTAAGGGTACTTCTGTTTTCACTTGTGAATTTCGAATGGCTGTCAAACAAAGCAATTGCCTACAAAAAGAGATAATTTGAGTTGTATGTACTTGATTGAAGAAGAAAAAAAATGAATGTTGGAATTGAGATGATGAAATAGTTTTAGGAGGGGGAAGACAGCAATGGAGAAGGAAAGAGAAATGTAATAAAATAGTTTTCCCACGATCATATCTACATACCTCTCTACTCTAGTGTAAATGTGTATCATCTTTCTCTTTTTTTCTCTTTATACGTGTGTGTATTTTTCCCCTTGATTTGTCTGTGTTTTATTTTCATTCATGTTCAATTCTCTCTTCTTTCACTGATTGCTTTACAACCAATATTTAAACCAAAAGTTCTTTTCATGTACGTCATTTACAATGATCTACAAACATTATTAAAAATTACTGATAGGTCATAAATGTTATTTTAGACATCTATATATATATTATGTCGCAAGGGACCAGCACCACATAAGACTTTTCTTTTTTTGTTGCTGGTTCCTCATTCGTACATGTATATATTTGTATTTTATGTTTATCTTTCGTTATGTTACTTGTATGTTCTTTACTTATCTGTAAATATCAATGTTATAATCATGTATGTTTTTATATGACAAATGGAATAAAATAAAATGAAATGAAATATGGTCAGTCTTTAGATTTTCCAAGTATGCAAGAATGATGTACATGTATTTTACATTTCATCTCTTTAGGATTTTCTTGGAAGGCTTGAGACAACGCTGGGAGAAGTCCTGGGCTCGATGAACAATAGACTAGAAAAAGATCTCAAGTGAGTGATAATCCCAAAATGGTCTGAATCTTTACTTCTCCCAGAAAATACAAATTGTCAGGGTCAATAAATGACTTCAAGCCTGATTAACATGAAAAGCTGAATGAAATGTTTTATATTCTAGTCGAAACAACAAAAACTTGTGATATAATAATAGAGAGAAGTCAGATTCTAATAATCTTATTTAGAAAATAATGTTTACACCCTCTGCACAGTTTTCACTTACCCCCCAAATGTATATTTGTAAGATTTCTAGTACTTATCCCATTGCTCACTGGAGCCAAGTGATCTCTGTGTTTAAGCCTATGGTAATCATATAATCCAGTAGTCAACAGGTAAAAGAAAAGTGAGATATTGCCAAGTCTTTTAAAATAGCCTTTATGTTGGATTTACTTTTAGGGAAGTGAATCAAGTAGAATATACAAAGTGAAAAATAAATCTTTATACATGGCCACTCTATATACACATACTCTTGTCAAATGGATTTTAATCTGTCCTACCAATCCATTATATTTGCTTATTTGTAATGAATTCATTGTTTATGTTTGTTTGTTTTTTGTGCAGAGATAATGACAACAAACCTTGTGGAAAAATAATAATAACAGCGGAAGAAGTCAGTGATTGCAAGGTAAAATAAACCCAAAAGAATTGAAGCATTGCAATTTTTATCATAATACATGGTTGCACTGATAAAAGAAGATTACATTAGCCTATTTTTGTAATGTAATCAAACTTGATGCACAAATCTTCGTAAAGTGCCTCATTACAAATTATTTCATTCACCTGTTACAAATGAATATATTTCATTCACCTGTTACAAATAATTATATTCAATAGTCCGAATGCAAATTACATGTTGTTAGGTAGGACAACATTTTTGTGTTTTCCTGCCTAGCATGCAGCAATTAATGTATCCCAATGTATCCAATTCACATTCTGACTATTGAAATACAATAATTTGTAACAGGTAAATAATTTGTAATGAGGCACTTAACAAAGATTTGTGCATTATTAAGTTTTATGACATTACAAAAATGATCTATTAGAGTAAAATATATTTGTATTCATGAATTCAGATCGAAATTAGACTCAAATAACAGAATACCTGGGGGTGTTTCACAAAGACTAAGATCGACTTTGAACCTGAACTATGGCAGGCCATTCATGCCATATGACAGAATTTACATTTTTGATAGTTCATTGTTGAAATAAAAAGGTTCTGACATTATAAATTAGAAATTATATAGTGTTATACTACGATATGCGAATTATGCCCTTGAACCATAAGTCTTGAACCAGATGTAAAGTTAGAGGAAAAAACCTTATAAATTATGATCTTTAGATATTTTTGCCTTCAATAATGAACTATCAAAAAATGTAAGTTTTGTAAATTATTTGTGACCACGATTTGTACGTCCCTTGAGAGACCAATGCCAGGAATGGCAAGAGCAACCACCAACCAGGGGCATGAACGACTTGCCATAGTTCAAGTCCAACTTAGGTCCATCTTAGTCTTTGTGAAACACTCCCCTGCGGCACATACATGTTTTACATTGTTTTATCAAATGAAACACATAACCTATACTTCTCTGCAAAACATAAATGTCAGTTGTGAGTACACTTTACATGATGATATGTTTGTGGTAAGGCCATAATGGTGAAGCAATAAATCATGAATAACATTCTTTTACAGTCAATTTTTTCATGAACTCTTTTTTTCTCTTATCATGTAGGATGAGGCCCACCTCAATTTCAAAGGAAGGAAGCTTGATAAGAAGGATTTCCTAGGAAAGTCAGACCCATTTCTTGTATTCTACAGATGCAACGAAGATATGAGGTGATTACATGGACTTTGAATGTTTGATTCAACATTAATGCTGCCGACATGTTTTTAAAGTTGTAAAGTTCCGGGATTGTTTGCGATTGTGATTTTGATAATGAATAATAAGGCACAATGCTGTGTTCTTGTATAGTACTCGTGTCCATCACACCGTGAGACATCTGGTGCCCCAGCATTAATTATTACCGCGTTCATAGCCACAAAATAGATATGTAGCGCTCCATGCAGCGTATTGGGTACCCATTAATTTATACCTGGATGGAGAGTGGAAGACATGAATTAACATATTGATTGCTTTCTTTGACTCTGTGCATGGTCACTCGTTGTCCACACTTGCAATTTTGCACAAAGCAGCATGTACCAAATAATGGAAGGATGCACTTATTGTAATAGAGGGAACAGACAGAATTAAATGTTTGAGGTAGGGACATATTTCTATTCAGTTGGGGAAAAGTACTGTTATGTTTATGACTACTGTACTGTGGACCCTAATGTAACAGCCATGTAATAATCATGTATTATCAATAGCAATAACGGGCTTATTTAACAACATTATTGACTTTATTTCTATTGATACTTTATGTTTCGAGAACTGATAATGAAATATGTTTGTTCATTGCATACCAATACAGCTTTACAATCTGCCACAAGACGGAAGTGATCAAGAACAATCTAGACCCAGTATGGCGACCTTTCTCACTCATGGTTAGAGTTCTGTGTAATGGTGACCTTGATAGAACCATCAAGGTCGAATGCTATGACTGGGACAGTGATGGAAGGTAAATTGTTTGACACGGCTTATTTAAAAAATACCTTTGAAAAGTGGAGTATTTGGAGGTGATTACTTTAAAGCCCCACTGCACTACTTATAGCTACTTGCGCCCTCTATATAGCAAACATGCCTTATCGGTGCCTGTTGGTCCCCCGTGAACCTATTTTTCTTATGTTAATTGAGAGCAGATTTGATGAGAAAACCACCTGTCAGTGATCTTGCAAGGAGGTCTTATCCCCCTGGCCAAACTAGTACAGACAGGCTTTAAGTTGTCAAGTGGCAAATGCATTATGTAAGAACTCTCAGTCATAAACCTAACTTGTGTTTGATACAAGGAATGGATTAGACATGATATCAGACTTGTGAAATCCTGACCTGTGGATTATTTCTTTGAAGATCCCCTACTCTACTATCTTTGTATAGTCCTTTCATCCAATTTTAACCCTTTCCTCCCAATCTTCTTTGTGTCTTTCTGCCAGAGACTTTATTTACCTCTATCAGACTTTTATGGTTGTAGGTAATTCCCTACAACCCCACTATCTTGACATGTCTCTGTCACCCATAATATTTCTTCCTCTTCTAATCTTTATTTATATATTTATGGACGCATGTTCACAATTCGTTAGGGTTAAAAAGAATATGGTATAACAAATCATTTTCAATTTTACAATCCGTTTGAATTTACTACACGTGAAAAAGAATATAACAATGTTTTATCAAAGACAAGTTGCAACTTGCAACTATTATACAGTTTAAAGAATGAACACACAAATGTGATGAAACATAAGAAAATAGAGCTTGAATTTTTACAACACCTTTCAAATATATAATATATGACAAATTAAATTCATAAAGGGCTGTGAACTATTTACACTATTTACAAAGAACAAGTCTAGTCAAATGTCTTTTAGATCACAAGAGAATTAAATAAATGTTCGATATAATGAAAACTGATAGATTTATGAATATGTAAGTAATATCTTTCATCTGTGAAATGATAAATACAATTGCATTCTGTTTGCTTACAATTTAACAGCCATGATCTGATTGGACAATTCAACACAAACATGAGACAGCTGACGGAAGGCCGGGGTTCCTTTGAGGTAACCATCATAATCATCTTCAATCACAATTTATAAACAATGATTAATGAAGTACATTATCATGAGGATGCAACGTGCTGAATCTGATACTACCAACTTCCAACTGTAAGATGCTCGAGCAGTCAAGGAAGTTTTCCCTATTAGGAATCTATTTACTTTATTACCTGGGTTGAGACCGGCAAATGTAAATTAACTCTTCATCTTCTTTGGTTCAATTACCAACTTCCCCTGTAAGATGCTCAATCAGTCAACAAAATTCTTCTTATTTGGAAACTATTTACTTCATCACCTGGGTGGAGACAGGCAAATTATGTAAATTACCTATTCGTCTGCTTTGATCAATTAACGTAACAAACGGAACAAAAAGTGGATCGCACAGGTACTGTTATCACAAATACAGTTACTATGTAACACATCAGATAATGTCGACATATTGGCGTGAAATGAAACAATTTTTTTTTTTTAAGATGTTCGTTATGGATTATTGCCAATTGATAAACAATTTATTGTCAAAATTTTCGGAATGTAAACTAATTTTTTTCTCTATAGAGGTTATGGAGGTTACCTATACAAAAATGGTATACCGGTACACTCAGAATGGTGTTCATGGTCTTCCAGAAGACATTAGTGTCATGCCACGACTGATTCAATTTTTGTAATCTTTGCACCGCTCTGTTTGCTGTAAAATAGTTCTTAGTTTGAAGCAGGTATATGTAACATTTATGTATTATCTGTCAGCTCATTAATCCTAAGAAAGCTGCAAAGAAGAAGGGATACAAGAACTCTGGTACAATTGAGCTTGTGAGTTGTTCTGTGGAAAAGAAGCCTAGCTTCTTGGACTACATCTCAGGTGGAATGCAGATCAACTTCACTGTGGCAATTGACTTCACTGCTTCCAATGGTAGGTATATACACCCGATACAATGCAATATTCAAAATTGGACATGAGTGTATTGTTTTGTTTTTTGTACCTGGTTTTGATAAGTCAGACTGAAGAAAAAAAGTAAATGTAGTTTCTTATATGCATTTCTGTTTGACAAAACATGTCGTACAAGCAAATGTTAAATAGAATTGAGTGTGCCTAGTGAGAATGTACTGAAGATGGATCTTTTATACTGATTGATAGATATTTGCACATTTTAATCTCTAAGGTGGTTTTAATTGTCCTTCTAGATTTGGCAAAGGTTTAGGAAATTTGTGATGTTGATCATGAGAATTTTTAACCATTTTTGTTCTAAGTCAGTTAACCGTTCTCATATTTCATATGTTTCTTTTACAAGGTAATCCCAATCGCACCAACTCCCTGCACTACATCAACCCCTACAGTCCTAACCACTATGAACAAGCTATCATGTCGGTGGGAGAAATCATTCAAGATTATGACTCTGATAAACTCTTTCCGGTCCTAGGCTTTGGGGCTAAGATACCTCCAAACGGGCAGGTCTCGCATGAATTCCCAGTGGTGAGGTATTTGATTGAAGTTACATGATCTGTCTACAAGCTGTATTTAAAATTAAAAAATTAATTTGACATCTAATTTCTGTCTCATGCTACAAATTGTTCTACTTATGACCATTTTCATGCCTGCATTCTTATTTGTACAGTCAAACCTGCTTTAATGACCACCTGTCTACAAGGACCACCTGTCTACAAAACGGGCCACTTCTGTCGTTTCCCTTTGTTGTTTACCTTGAAAATGGTTTTTCATTGAATCATGTACTGAAGGAACCTGTCTACAAAAGTACACTTTTTGTGTTTCCCTTGGGCGGTCGCTATAGACAGGTTTGACTGTAGTACGTATTAGAGATCAATGACTAAGCAATCTGTGATATCTCGATGCTTTCTTATTTCTTCTTGTGTATCCATTTTTCTGACAGACCTTCAATGCTCAGAACCCTTTTGTATGCGGTCTGCAAGGTATCCTTCAAGCGTATAAATCCTGCATCTCTCAGGTCCAGCTTCATGGCCCCACCAACTTCTCACCAGTCATCAACCATGTAGCAAAGTAAGCAAGAGAAGTACATCTTTTGAAGCACTCTTTGTTCCTTACGCTAGTGTTCCAGTCTGTGAATTGCCATTTGGTATATACCCGTTTGTCTGCTACCCAGTTAGTCTATTCCCATATGGTCTAAACCTAGCTAGTCAACCCACATGGATTAATAATCATTCTGTCTCTTTAATCAATTGGTCTAATGACCATTTATACTAATTTAATCTGGTATAATTTGGTTTAATCTCCAAGAAGTCTACTACCAATTTGGTCTATTTTTCATTTGGTCTATTGCTCATTTAGTCTAATTCCCAGTTTGTCTAATGCCCATTTTGTCTACTATCCATAAAGTCTAATAATTGTTTGATTATTTTTATTGTTTATGATTTAAATGATAATTATATCATGTTGATAGTAGACAAAATGGACATTAGATGAAATGAGAATTAAACTGACTGGAAATTAGACCAAATAATAATTAGACCAAATGAATAATAGCTTAAATGGTCATTAGACCGGATGATAAGTTAAGTAGATGAAATGATTATTAGACCACACTCATATCCACCAAGCTGTGATATAATTCTGATCTCCCTATTCTTTCCCTACCAGTATTCCATTTACCGCTCCCGGCCTTGGTCAAGATAGTGAATATGTAATATTCTTTAATGTGAAAGTCAAATACCTGTTGGAAAACTAAAAAGCTTCTATTTTTTCCCCTTTTTATAGGTTCGCCCAGCAGTATCCAGATGGTTCCAATTATTTTGTTCTTCTTATCATCACTGATGGAGTCATATCAGATATGGAGATGACCAAGATGGCCGTTATTAATGTAAGTACAGTTGATAACATTTATATCACAATGTTATCCAGGGTTATCTAGATTTAAATGTACTTTTGAAATAATTCATTGATTTTCAAATGTACCAATATGTTTTGAAACTTAAGATTTTAACTTTTTTGTTTGATAGTTTCATTTTTTTAATGTGATGCAGGAGGGGAAGGTTATACATTCATCACAAACTGTTGAAAAGATTACATAACAAATTATTGTTACGTTTGTAAAGGAATTTAATATTTGTAAAGGGGTATCAAACCATAATTGTATCCAAACCCTTGGCCTTATGAGGCAAGTTCTCTGAAACTGGTATTTACTGTTCGAGTGGAACACATTTTCTCATAATTTTAAAGGGCTGACATGATATTGAGGCTGATTCTCTTCTATTTCTTTTCACAGGCCAGTAGGCTACCCATGTCCATCATCATTGTAGGAGTGGGCGCAGCAGAGTTTGATGGTAAGCACCAAATAAGCAACGACGCACAACATCACATTGACATTAGTCACACTACCACTTCAGCCAATTTGAAGTGTCCACACGTATAGTGATTACAACTTTCTTACGTTTAATCAGATTTAATTGAAACTTTCATCAGTTTGCTTCTCAGATTTTTCTGCTTTCTTTTAGAGAAGTTGTCTATTGGGTTGATTTTCCTTTTAATACAAACGAAACCATTTCAGACGTTGAGCTTCAAACATTTTTTGTTTATGCACTGTTCCTACTATGTATTACATCTCGATGTAACCCACTGAATTGTATCTGTAACAATTATTTTACATGGTGAATAAATAAAACAAACAAACTAGAATAAGTCGATAGATGTGGCACTAAGAAAGGAAAATATGGAATAGTAATTGATTCCCTGTTCTGTAAAAATTCAGTCTGAGTATATTTCTATACCCGTGTAATCCTGTTTCGTGTGTGATTGTTTACTTTCAGCAATGGAGGAGTTGGATGCAGATCAGAAGGCATTATCTTGCCGGGGTCATGTAGCGCAGAGAGACATAGTACAGGTAGGAAACATTTGTATCGAATGAGAATAATAATTATAATTATAATAATTATAATAATAATAATAATAATAATAATAATAATAATAATAATAATGATAATTATAATCATAATGATAAATAATTATAATCATAATGATAAATAATTATAATCATAATGACAAATAATTATAATGATAATAATAGATAATAATAAAATAATAATAGTAATAATAAATAAATGATAATAATAGTCTCCAAGCGCTAGAGAAATATACGTGAAGTGTAATTTAGCTGTTCGATATTATCCTGTTCACTCAAGATTCAAGTTTTATTGTCCATAATAATACATAACTTTGTTTCCAGTGGTGTTACATTCAATATAGGCATAAAAATGATATTGTATGCTATGTTCCAATACTGGGCTATCATAACATTAAAGCTCCTTTCTTAATCTTCTTCATCTGAACTAATTATTTTGCATTTCCAGTTTGTACCGTTCCGTGATTACATCAACGCTACAGCAGGGAACGTGGAGCTGAGTCAGGCTAAGCTGGCCAAGGATGTTCTAGCTGAAGTTCCTAACCAGGTCCTGGCCTTCATGAAGAGTAAGGGGATTCCTCCAAAAGACGTCCCTGCGTCACACCAATCCCTCAATGCTGCTGCACCTTCAGCGCCCCCTCCCCAATAGAGGGACTAGCACTAGATTTTCCCCCTAAAGCAGTTGCTGAATATCTGCAATATTTGTGAAAGGTTGATACATAAAACTGTAATAGAAAGGTTGAACAACCTTTAAGGATACTATATCCCATTTGCAACAAACATTAAATTCTTTTGAACTTTGCAGGAATTATGAATATGTCACATATGTCCAATCTGTGAAATTTAAACGTGAGCAGTGTCCTAGTATTCAAATTATGCAAGGAAACCTGTTTACTTTCTAGACTTCACTGTCAGACACTATTGAGTGACTGACTGACTTTATTTTTTCTTTGGTAATAAAATCCATAAAATGAGCTGTAAAGGGTACATGAGCATTTGTCTACATCAATAACCAACTTCATGCAACAGCCAAATAAAACTGATTGAATCTTTGCGCTGCACAAAACATACACAATTCGGTACAAGGGTCTGAAAATCATACTATTTACTAAAAGAATTGCAATCCCTAAAGTTGATTCAACAACTAACGGTCGTTATTTTCCCACGAAAAAGAAATTTTCAAGCCCTTTCATTTTGAGGGAAGTTCTAAATTAGTATTATCTTTCAATGCCGTTGGAATTTAACCTTTTCATTTTTGGGGGGCCTGCAAATGGGACATAGTACGTTCAAAGCTGAAGAAAATAATAGAGTGCAAATAAACCAACGTTTTTGGAGTGTCTCTACTATGATTTTGATTATAAATCATCATTCAGCAACATTTTACATTTGTCTAGGTTATTGTGTATGTTAGATAGGAGAAGTTTATGAGAGTCTGGAATTTTATGAAAATTTTAATTCAAACCCCTGGGGGTATATCATATTAATTTTTTTACCGGAGTTTATGTTTTTGTACTTTAGGTTTTGTAACTCCTGTAGATAACTTTTGTGGTATTTATGTAGTTACACTCTGTCTCAATATGTGTCTTGAATATTTATAACCATAAATGTATATAACTTTGTAGATTGGTTTTCATGTGTACCATTAGACTGAAAATGGAGTCTGAATTTTAGGAATTCATAGTTCTGTTTTTCAGCTTACAGAGTACTTAAATTTGAGTATTAGAAAATTGAAAGGCGATGGGATGACATATCCATATGAGACACATTAGTATATTCTCTGAAATATTTTTTTATTTGAATTTCATACAACAACCAAAAAAAAGACATGACAACTATTATTTTTTCACATTTCTCAGATAGAAGAAATTCAGATTTCTAGATATGTTTTGTGATAAACCTAATGTCAGATCATTTGTAAAAACAACGTTTATTTGATAGCAATTACTTAAGATTAAAAAGACATACTCAGGTGTATTATTTCCTTCAGTTATGGAGGATTTTGAAAAGGAAATTCATTACTAAATTTTGTTGTATGTATTTAAATTGTACAGGAAATTGGAATAGTTCATGCTCTAAATTTTTTCCAGAAAATCCAGGATTTTCCAGGAATCATGCATAAACACTGCTGAAGTCATGGAACATTATCTATACCATTGTATATATACTTGATATGTGCTTATGGTAAGAAGAGGAATCTTAAAACAGCCTGGTTCCCCAAACCTAAAAGTGTACCAATCACCAAGAAATATATTTGTTCCAATTGTTGGGGGCTCCATGTCACTAAATATAAATATGAACTTCAAAATGATTTCTAGAAAGAGATATTACAAGTTTAAATACATTTTTCAATTTGCATCACTACAGTACCTCATTTAGGTTCTGTGGACGGGATTGTATGTATTCCTTTATTTTCGTCATATTTCGTATCTGCTAGCACTTAGAATGCCAGGTCAGTAAAGTTTTTAGAGGTTGATTTTGTACACAAATAATATTTCTAGCTGATTGGTACTTTTTAAGGTCACCATTTTTAAATTCTCATCAAGCGTAAAGAGACCAAACTTTTTTAAACAAATCTGTTTTTGGACAGATATTGCATTTATGTGATAAAATAAAGCTTATCCAGATGTTCCGTTTCTATACTATACGTAGAACAGGTTGAATGATACTCAATAGAGTCATTCTGTGAAAAATGATGTACAAGTTGAATTGAAATGAACAGTCTTGTATCTATTGTCAACTGGTACATTATATCACCGGAGCAGGAGTTTATGTCATGAATAGTACTAGTTGATATGTTTATGTTCCATCATATTCAGGTACAGCATGTATGTGAGCTTTTATTCAAAAAAAGATATTTGTGAGATATTTATGCAACTTCCTGATTCGATGTATAGGTATTGTAGACTTATATATGAATGTAAACATATTAGATAATTGTAGATGTGTAGTATATATTAGAGCAGTTAATGAATTACATACATTATATTTAAAATAAATTATACATGTATTTTCAACAGCACCAAGCTTTTTTATAATTCTAAACCAGATCATGCTATAATTTTCATCCGGTAATATCAAGATACAATTTTTAACCGGTCATAAGAGCTTCATATGAATAATAAATTAATACAATTGAGATAGTAAAGGAGATTTAGAATTTTGAAATGGTCTAATTATATTTGCATGAAGATTTAATATATTGTATCGATCAAAGTCAACTCGATGTGTATTTTAAGATTTATCTGCCATTTTGAACTGCCATTTTAAATTGTATAGTTTATGCTCGATTCCTTTGAAATCTTTTTTCTTTTTAAAGTCTTTTGCCCAACATAACGCTTGCCTTTCTTCTTCAAATTCAAAACGGGGTAATAGATTTCATTTAGAATTGTGTGTCAAGAACAATGGATAAACATGCATTTATTATGATTGGACCTACAGTGTATAGTACGAGGATTTAGGTCAATGAACTAATTTAAACCAAAAGAGAAAGGCATTATCTTCAAATTCAAAACAGGTTTATGGATTTCATTTATAATTGTGTGTCAAGAAAAATGGATAAACAGGCATTATGATTGGACTAGTACAACGGTTGAGGTCAATGAACAGATTTAAATCAAAAGAGAAAGAAATTTTAATTGTCAGTAGGTATACCTTATTACAAATTTTTCTTACATGTACTTGTATATGTCGTTTTGATTTATGTGCCTTTTCCGTAAATTTGAACTACCAGTACAGTTCTTTCTTGATCTTATCAATTTTTATACTATGCGGATGCCAGAAACTTCTGTCTGTTGAAAAGGTTTGACAATTAATAAGCCAATTCAGAGATACTATCTGCACATGGGCAGATAAAACCTGTAAAACCCACCAAAATAAAAGCTGGATATACATGTTCATGAAAGTTATGTTGTCCATTATTCAATCATGAACCTTGGTACATTCTATGATACACAGGAAGAAGAGTTCTTTTCCAAGAGGGCAAACAAAAGGTATTCATGAAGCACTTCCATCTCTTTGGCAGTGATTATTCTAAAATGACACAAAGTGGAAGTTTGGGTGTCATTTGTGCAAGTGCTATCTCTGAAGTGGCTTATACCTTTTTTCTGCCTGCTTTCTTTCATGCATTCTTACTTTTTTCTATGGTTGTGTAGAGGTACTTTTGACATAAGATGGATCTTTATTTCACAATATAGTGTAGTGAATGTAACATTCACACATGGGACCTGGATTGGATTCCATACAGTCAAAAATGCAAAACTATTTGCATCAAGACACAAAATATTGTATTAAGTAATGTTAAAAGAATTAAAAAAATTATACCTTGCAAGTTGTCAGAGGGCTCTATTTTGCCCTAGTTATTTGTGGTGTACCACAAGAGTCTCTTGAATTTTGTATAACATTTTTTTTACATATAATAATTTTGTGTACTATAGTTCAATGTACATGTAAAAGGTATCTCTCAAAGGTATATAAAAGCCATGAAATCATGTATATTAAACAGTAAGATAAATATATGGAGAATTTTTGTTTCTTTCTTCTTTTTCTTTTTCTTCACTTCATGAGTACCGGTAGTTAAACTGTTTGTATATTAGTCTCGCTATTTAGCTAAATGATTTTCCTTTTTTCCCCAAAAAAAAATAAAGGCAACTCTAGAAACAATATTTCTTTTCATTAAGAAGAGTAGTTATGGTGTAGGTAATGGGAATGAAACTCATCAGTCCAAAAGCCAGGCTACACAAGTGGGAAAATATACTTATTATGGTATTTTGAATATGGGATCTAACAAAGAATAAAAGAATACAAACATGCATTTCAGAATCAGATTATCACCTCATCATGGTCATTCATGGTTATTCAAAGAAATTCCAAATCTTCCCATTATAAGACCTATAAGACCTAGTCCAGATTCTGTCCGTTTTTATATATTTTTTTATTCTTGAATTATCTTTGTCCTCCCTTACACCCACCCCACACAGCCCAGTGTCTCCACTGATCACAGGAACCCCGAAAATACACCCAGCAAGGGAAAGAATGAAAGGCAAGGACTGTTTCCATTTTGGCATTGAGGGCGTGTTATTTTCCCAGCTGATTTAATTAGGCGAACGAGATGGAAACAGTCCAGGCAGTGGACTAGACCTTGACATGAATTTATTTCTTCTACTCCTGTATCTGTATATATTACACATATATATCATGACAGAGATATTCAACAGAACAGCCCGAGTGAAAACATTGCTTAAAATATCCCCCCCCCCCTCCCTCTCCACAACTCATTCACAATTGCATCAACATCACATCCAACTTGAAACCTGCAATCACATGGGCATTTAAAACCCTCTGTTCTATACTCTATATCAGAGCAATCCATTAGTGACACTTACACATAATTTCACCAATGTTCATATATACACAAACATGACATCAGGGGTATGGTGTATGCAGCTGTGTATGTGTGTGTGTTTTGAAGAGGGGAGGGGAGGGGGATGGTGACCTTTGATACATCATCCTCTTGCATACATTGTGTAGGTAACTGCAAGCATTCATATTAATTATCAAGTGATGAACTGGGTAATAGTATCCATTCAACTCTGGTGGTGAAACACTGATCGAGGTGATTTATTTCATTCCGGCATAGATTCCCCAGGCCCCTCCCTGTTTGCTCTCAAAGCCAACAAAGTAGCAGCGCCAGATCAATGCAGTACTACTCAAAAGGTGATACTCTGTTATCTGTTATGCTATTGATAGGTATTTTATGTCATGGCACAATGAAATCACTCGGAATGAATAATTATCATTGGTGTTTGCACAGATATACATGTATGTATAACACTGCCCGCAAAGTGCAGGCATTAACCAATGACTTGTTTCACTTTAGGTCTGTTATGTCATAAACACTGACTTTAATACATAAAAGATAACAAAGTTTTCAGAATACCATCCTCAGCTGCTACACTGCTGTCTTTGGTTTGGACAGAGGTTCAGAGAAAACACATTACAATTTAATCAAAAGTAATGGAATGAACTTTGAATAGTTTTGATTCAAATTTAATACCAACATAGGTCCACAGGTATTAATAACCTCTTTTCTCTCAAATGTATTTAAGAGCTCTGAATATGGGCTAATAATATCATTCATTCCAGTAAATCAAAATCAAAGTTATCTTCAAGCCTGTCAGTTTAATAATCAAGCATCAATTACAAAATTACAGAATTACTTTATATTCACCATGTCCATTTAAAATGATTGTTACATTACCATTACAATGACACATAAAAGTTGTGTTTTAGTTTGTCTATTTAATATTGCAAGATAGAGTGGCAATAACAAAAGGAATGCTGATAAAAACATTACCAAAAACAAAATGTAAACAAACATTGCACTAAACTCCACATTCTAATGACAAAAGCCAACAGACAGACCCTGAAATCCAATTTCAGTCACTGAAAATTATATGTACTATTTAGCATTATTAAACAATTGGTTTAAGTTTACATTAATATGTACCGGTATAGTAAATTTTCAAGCAAAATGACTACCCTCATAATTTTTTTCTGAATATTCAATATTTGTTACACTTCTTTTTCTACATTGTTTTGTCAAATGCACATAGAATGTCCATAAAAAAACTACATATTACTTTTATTTTAATGTTAAATACTACCTTGAAAAGATACTTTGTAAGTTTGTATCTTCCAATCAAAATGAAATTACATTCAAACTAGGTCTACCAAAGGAATCTCTGCTCTTCTGGACTATTAGGCCAATAAAATGGCTTATGAATAAAGAGGTACAACACACCAATATTGACCACACTGTAGAGGATAAATTCAGTGATGATGTGGAGATATGACCCCATGCTTAGGTTTAACCGGTATATCAGGTATGGAATGATGAAATAACGAAACTCCAGAAGCTGCTGAGGTATGGTAGCTGCAAGGAGGCAAATGAAGAAGACAAGCTGCCAGAGTTCACTCTTGTGGGAGAGAGAATCACGGATTGACCAGCCAGCAAAGATGTAACCGGGAATAAGGATAAACTTGACATACTCGTGCCTCATGAACACGCGCTGCCAGATGTAGAAGACAATGTGACGATTGTCAGCAAGCAGGAAGGGATGCACATAGGTACAGCGGTAAATAGCTAGGATCATTGCAGCGGTGATGCTAAGGTATGTGAGAGGGTGATAGATGAGACTCTTAAGGAACCTGTAAACTTTGCTAACAGAAACCGAGAGTGGCAAGGAAAAACCAGCTGTGAAAGCTGCAAAGTAAAAGAGCTGAGGAAAGTTTAGGGTTGCCTCGTGGTTACTTCGATCCCCAACAACAATGCCCTTATTTATGTAAACAAAGGCAGCAAAGCCAACGGTGACAAACGCATACGGCCATACGAGTGCTGCCAACTTGAAGATGTTGGTCAGTGATCCTATGAAGATGAGTCCTCTTTGAACCGCAGTCACAAGTGCATCCAAGACAGTCTCACTTACAGGGGGCTTCTGTTTGGCACTCTGGTCCATCAGTTGAGCTACCGTAGTGCCCGCCATGAACACCACCCACACAATGTTTGTCTGCCGGAAGAATAATGCGTCCACGGCCAAGATGGATGCCATCAAGTGGTTGCCACGGATACAGAAGAAGTATGCGAGGAGAATGAAGAAGGTGGAGCCAACATCAGTGTAGTACAGGAAGACGAAGAAGTAAAGGAGAGGAAACGATGCCAGCACCACAGCAGTTAAAATGATCTTCACCTCATCAGTACGCTGTATGAGAGCAAACAGTGAAAGAACACGAGTCAGTTTCATGTTACTGACATTTATATCATTCAGTCTCTACACTTAGTGCCATAACTGCAAAGTGACATTAAAAATATCAATATGTCATCTCCATAGAGGCAAATTGGTAAGGAAATTATTGATAAGCAAAAACCAAACCATTTACTCTTACAGAGAGAACATATATGTACCGGTACATGAAAAAACATTTAACTATTCTGAAAATAGGCTTATTAAAATTTCATTTGAGCTAGATGAACTGATAACCTTCTGACAGTATTGTCAAACAAACTTCTATCAAGCGAAACAATAGTAGCATGTGTAGTACCCCCAAAAGTACCCTTATGGCCAATAGAAATCATAAGCACCCTGCACAATTTTTAAATCTTACATTTTTGGGTTGGTGGATCACCCGTAGTACGTGGTAGATGACAAACAGGCATCCGACTGCAAACAAGACATTGAGGGAGCGAAGAACAGTCACAGTGCAGATTTCCATCAGACTACTTTCAAGGAGAGCGGCAACAGGTTTCAGGAGGCCCACAGATGCCAGGTACAGTCCTGGCAAGGTGGTGATCTTGGGGTCCCACTGTCAACAATTATACAAGGGGGAAAATTCATTACTGTAAATCCTGATTAGTCTACATTCAACATTGTACAAATACTATATCTTCGAAATGCGGAATACGTGACAGGGCTATAGTATAATTGAAAATAATTATTACAATAATTATACTAATTTTAAATAATATTGACAGTCAACATAGTCTACTGTCTAGTCGAGACCAGGCTAGTCTATTCTAAAAAGTAAAATTAAAAAAAAGGTCTAGAATCTAGACGTTGACCTAGAAAAAGAAAATAATATTAATAAAACAAATAATAAAATAAATACCAATACTACTACTGCTGTAGACCGAAAACTTCAGTCTCTCTAATCGTCGGTTGTTCCACTGAGACTACGTCTGGCTCCACTAGACCTCCGATTATAGAGACTGAAGTCTGGGGACCTCTTTCTGTACGGGACTGTACGGAACAAATGGTTCGGTTCGACCGGACCGCGATGAATGAGATATGCAACGAAATTTCACTCTTTACATCCTCATAACTGCTGCAATTATAATACAAATTAAAAATAACATATATATAGCTTATTTGACTTACGATAGCTTGCTCATTTAGATCCTAAATTAATGATTAATCCAAGAAAGTCTCGTCGTCAACATTATCCGTCTTGGTTTTAGTTGATGAATATTCATTTTTTCTTTTCGAACGTCCAATAGCTACCGTAGCTACGTACGAGTAGGCCCCAGCTTGACCAACGAACTCCCACGAAACGAGTGCTCTGATTGGCCATTGGCTATGTTTTGGTAGGTGGACCCGGAAATATATCGGCCGCCGGGTAATATTTCGAATGCATGAACGTACTGCTTCACAGTTCGGAGATACAAATTGGATAATTCATATAAGTAAGTCCCTAAATTAAACATTTAGTATTAAGTTATCAAATTTTGATAACTGTAATTAGGACAAATGACATACCGACATAATTTACATCTGATTTAGAAATCAGAAAATTAGATCTAAATAAAGAAAATCGGGGAGAAAATGTCGCAAACATGTCGTGGACGCAAATATGCACATAGCCATCCCCAGGGTACGAGATCTCTGGGTTACCATCTGTATTGGGGAATGACAACAAATGTCAGTTTTATTAAAGAAATGACCCAAATCAGATGGTTCTGTCTACTACTGCTGCTGCTACTGCTGCTACTACTTCTACTAGGTCTATTACTACTACTACTACTACTAGTACTACACAGTCTACAATATTATTTTTATCATTTACATTTTAGACTTATAGTTACAAACACGAATCTAAGCATATGGGACTGATATGAAGACATTACCTCTCCAAATGATCCATTGCAATACTTCTGTGCCTGAGGAATATGGAAAACTTCATCCATATACGGTAACGGCTGTGTTTTGTCTACTTCTGTGAATATCATAAGCGTGACAGCAACATGAAGAGAAGCTACGAAAAACACGAACACGTCGCTAAATTGAGCCATCTTGACTTCACTGGTAGTGGTACAGCGCACTCCAGCAAAGCATCTATATAGAGAGTCAATGCTAATGCGTATTGACCTCTAGCACTGGATACTTGCTGTGAGGCAGGTATTATTAGACCTATACATAAATATACACACCACACAATATTGCATAGACTGCACATAATATCACCGATTGGACTGATCGGCAAATTTGACACTAGACTTACAATTTGAATTTTGTAATTATTCTTTTTATCATCAGTAAGTTGAAAAAAATGTATTTTACTGCTATTTAGGTGTCATCAATTGTCACTAAAGTACCGATTTTGAGTGAAATAAGTTGAATTATGTACAGTGGTGTTTGAAATGTTGAGAATCAAAAGCACAGCTTTTACTACACAGCCAGGATAGTGATGCTCCTACGTGTGATACAGTGTACGTGTACAGTGTACGTGTACGGATCAATTTAATCGATGACCACACAGCCACCCCCCCCCCCCCCCCTCGCAACCGGTCCCCATGCACATTTTTATGCTACGTTGCACGTACATTATTTGCAATGACGACCTTCGTCATTGCCTTGTTTTCGTTCACATTCTGCCCCATTAATATTCTTCTCCTCCTTAGTGTTTTCCTTATCCTTATCGTCAGGAGTCGCATTCGTTTTGCACGTAGTGTTTGTTATTCCTAGTTAGGTGCTTTAATATCCTCATGTCCTTTTCCTTTCAAATTTCATAGGCATAGCTAGTCTCTAACATCTCATCAAGGTCACTACATTCTTCGATTTTTGAAATCACTCATGCATAACCATCCAGGCGCCATTTTGTCCGTTTCTGGTCCATTTTAAGGCCTTTCTTTCTTCCTTCCTATCTCCACTATCCTAGATCCTACAACCTTCTAACAAATTCCTCTAGATAGTCTAAGAGATGTTCTTTAATCTGCGACGTATAACCTGCCCTTCGAAATGCCATCTTCGTTCTCAAAATTCAAATCTGAAACCGACTCCGTCAAAAATCTCTCAAAGTCTTGAAAAATGGACCCCTAAATAAACTAAAACTGCAATAACTTTCTCATATAAATTCCGTTTGGTATTTAAATCTTACAGTATCTTTATCTCATAATTGCACATAGCCATGCCAAATTTCACGCTCAAATGGCTTTGCAAAACATAAATAGCGCCCTCTAAAGTTCTGGGAATTGGCTTTCTCTCTGTGGCCGTATTAGACTGTGGGGCAAGGGCCAGTTAACCATCTAAAAAAAAAGTTTCGTAGTCCCATCTTTGGCAGAGAAAACTAACTATACCAAATGATTGTGATGAAGTTGCTGATGAGAAAACACCTTTGTTCTCCAAATTTCGTACACCCGTTGATGAGATAATCCGCTAATTAGTTTTATTGGATTTTAACAAGATTTCCTTGAAAAAGACTAGCGCCAACTATGGTAAATAAGCCATTTTGCCGATTCAAAGTTGATATTTCTTGATTATTTTTTGCAAAATGTTTATTTCAGACCTCTATGAGACTGTTCAGGTGTGATTTTTCTGCGCAATTAATTTAATCCGCTAATTAGTTTTATTAGATCTTAACAAGATTTCCTTGAAAAAGACTAGCGCCAACTATGGTAAAACAGCCTTTTTGCTGATCCAAAAGGCATTCAAATTTGCTATTTCTTGATTATTTTTTGCAAAACATTTATTTCAGACCTCTATGAGACTGTTTAGGTGTGATTTTTCTGCGCAATTAATTTATATTTATGCTGTTGGTGAAATTGAAAACACTAATTGCAATTTTCCATGTTTTTTTTTTATTTCAGCACGTCAAGACGAGTTTTGTTAAGCCCAAGTTATGTAATTTCTGGCATCTTGTTTAAGTTACCATCTGTTTTAATATTCATGTCACTCATTTAACTCTTCCTTTTTTCTCTATTTCTCTCTCTCTCTCTTATCTGTCTGGCTATCTCTCTCTTTCTATCATCACACACGTTTTTTCTTCTCTTCATGTCTCCTCTTAAAAATCTTTTTCTTCCCCTGTTGTTTTCTCCTTACTCTTCCTCTCTCCTTCATCATATTTTACCTTATTTTATTCAACATGTCTTATTGAGTTTCATCAACTGTGCAAACTCCTTCCAATCAAATCAACAATATTGTTGCTTTTAGTTTCTTTTCCACTTCCCCGAAAAATATATTGCTGTTCAAAACTTTGTTAATACTAATACTAGGTAGTACTAGACAGCAACACTGCCCATGGTCTGCATAGCATCAGTTTAGAACAATACAAATTTCAAAGAGAAACCTAACAACAAATTCATACCAAAACTGCCAAATAAATTATATTCTTCTCGTTTAATTTGATTTCATTCATTATGTAAAATGTATTACCGCATTACCATTTTGTCAATGACATTTATCTACAAGTAGCTTATTACCGGGTACTTTTTCTAATACCGGTACTTGCCACTGCTAGTGAAATCAGAACTATGGTACATGTATGTTGTAATTTACAAATGCAATTTAAATTGAACTGCAAAGATTGTTAACAGTTTTTACATAAATATTGATGGAATTGAAATAAATTATGAAACATTGATAAGATGTGTCTAGTCATTTGTTGGTGTTTTTTTTTTTTTTGGGGGGGGGGGTTCAGAGAAAATGTTCTTAAATATGTTGATAGAAAAATGGCCAAAAAGCTGTTACTGTTGAGGAATTCATAAATTTTAAATATTTGGATTAGAACAAGTGTCCAAAGAGTGTGATGGAAAGTTTGAAACGACCCATACATTTCAACGTAATAAAGTTTTATATTTGACTATAAATCTTGGCAATGCTTCAACATGGCAAAATACATGTATGCATAATAAATAATAAATATCCATATTATTATTATTATTATGAAACAAATGAGCAGGCAATGCAAGTACAATAGTACATTACTGTAAGTGATTACTGGTAATATTACTGTTAGGGAAATAATTAATTTTGCTTTCCTTGATACAATTCTTATCAATTAATCAATATAATTATCAGGTCTGGAAAAAATAGGGAACTGTAGGACATCGTTTCCTTGACATTTGAAGGGAAATGTTTGCCTCTTGATGAAATAAAAATTGGAACAGTTTGTAACAATCAAACCTTGGGAGATTAATTTTGGCATCCCAGAGAAAAATTTGTATTGTATTCCTAGGAAATAAAAACATTTTTCCAGCTCTGAAATTATATTTAGTATATTCTTATATTACAGGTGCACATAATGTATATGTAAAACACCCCAGTCGACCCATACATTTGTATATGTCTATTCATGAAAGGTTGGTTATTTTGTACAAATTTACAAAGGAACCATAGGGATATAAAAATCGTGCTCAATTTTTTTTTTAATCCCCAAATTGAATAAGAAATATCAGAGAAAAAGTTTCCCAATGATCTTGCCTTTGTTCATTTTAATTTTGTCATATATATTTGTTGTTATCAATAGAACCAGTTAATGTTGAAAAATCTGCTGATCAACAGCAAAAAATATTGCATACATTTAGTGCTCAATATGAACGGCGTAAATGTTATACTGATGGTCTCAAATATGTCCAACAAATCAAAGCTGGCAGATGAGCGTCGAGATTGTAGACTCCTACACAGCTTCTTAGGTTGTGGAGGGATATCAGATGGATCTGGGGAAAAAAGAATATAAAAACAAAGCTCATATCAAAAATTGGCGATAGCTTCGCTGTCATTTCAAAAATTTCAGATAGCTTTGGCGTCTTTTGAAAATTCTTTAAATGTTTCAAAAACAAAAATTCATATTAGTCTATAGAGTCTAAGTTATTTTAAAAATTGGCAATAGCTTCGCCGTCTTTTCTATTTAAAAAAGTCAAAAATTAAAATTGGTGATACTGATAGCTTGACAGCCGCCATGTCTATCTTCATGTTAGAAAAAGTGCCCCTTGTCTAAATAGGCTTTGTATTTTGACCCCTAGTGTGCAACTATAATGGCTTAATGCACTGATTACAAAAAATGTAAACAACACAGCACATCCCAGCAGAAAATATAAACCAGTTTAAAATAATGCTGTTCTGACCAGGCCAATAAGTTAAACTAACTAGGAAGGCATGTTTAAAGTTAAGTAAAGCCTGGCTCAATGCGTCCAACTTGTCCGACATTTTTTTGTTTTCCATTATTATAATTTACAGCTAAGGAGGGTCTACATGTACGTACATGATTACATCAATGACATGACAAACAAAATTGATGTCAACTCACAGAGGCATTGTGAACGATTCAAACAACTGAAAAACTTCATCATTCAAGCTCCATCATGCATGAATGAAGGGCCTAAATCTAGGCCTAGCCCATAGGCCTGGGCCTAGAGCCTAGAGGGTCTAGACTCTAGATATCTAGGCCTAGGTCTAGATCTAGATCTAGACTAGACCCTAGAGTCTAGACTAGACCCTAATTAAAGTTTTTTTTTTAAATGAGGCTAGATCAAAGTCGAAGGCTGGGCCTTAATTTTTGCTGGGTTATCATGGTTATTGCAAACAAAGAGATTGAAACTCACCTTCAAATTCAGTCTTGTCAGAATCTCGAGGTATTTTACGGAGAAAAGTGCAAAATTGCGACGGATTTCCTTGCCAATGTCGCCCGTATTGAACCGTATACAGCGACAGTACCAGTGCACTGCAAATTGTCATTGTCATTTGCACTGCACTGCACTGGTACTGTAGCTGTACGGTTCAATACGGGCGACATTGGCAAGGAAATCCGTCGCAATTTTGCTCTTTTCTCGGTCCGTATTTTTCAAAATCTCAGCAGAAGCAAAAGCTTTGGATCATTTTTTGTCTGTAAATTCTTTCAAAACGACATCATTCACAGTCGGGAAGTGAATAAAACACCTCTTTATCTCTGTGACGAAACTTCATCGGCGTCATCCCCCATTATGGTTGTTAGATGTTTCTATGTAGCGAACGAGGACAATGACGTAGGGAAAATCCCGCCTCGTGATTGGTTGAATTGGACACACCTCCGATTTCCCGGCACATTACCCACGAATATTAGGAGGCAACATAATTATTATCTTTAATTAGTTTTCACGAAAAGCCGTAAAGAAAATGAGGAGAACAAACGGTAAATATGTTTGTAATAATTTTCTTTATATTTTCATACTGGTTTGGTCGACTGCCACTGATAGGACTACGAAACAACACAATACAGTGACTTGCCCTACAGTCTATATCTCCATTATGGCTTGGCAGAACCGTACCCTTTCTTGGATTTAGATACTTGAAGATATGCCATTTCCACCCATATACAAAATTATATACCCTATCGCTGACCAAATTTGAGAAAATTGCCCTCCAAATTCGCCATTTTCAAGAAAATTCCAAAAAACCTTAAACTTGCTCTAAAATGGCGATCGTTATACCTACATCAATGAAACTTGGCAGAAACATGTATCCATATACGTGACAACTGTCTGCTAAGTTTAGTAAATTTTAAAGCCCTCTTCGCAAAGTTATCGCCAAAAATGATGAATTTACATTGCATTACGTAATAGCGCGTTTGATGCGTGAAGTATGTTGCGCGCAGATGACAATGGTGTCAAACTGACCGCAATGAAGTGCTTTTTCGAATGATACCAAGTATGGTATATGTTTACACAGACAATTTTGAATAAATCGCATTTGAACAAGGGTCACTACACAAATTCCGCTGAGTTTCCGACCGATAATAACACTTATCGGCCATGACGTCATTTTTTCAGACTGCTTTTCGCCCCCTAAACATCCTTTTCTTTCCTTGAAAATTTGCAGTGACATTCCAAGTTGCAATACGCAGGGAACCTTGAAGGCGGATTTTTAAAATTGGTCAAGGGGGCCATTTAAGACGCCATTTTGTCCTATAAATTTATTTTATATCACGTGTTTCGATTGGATTATTTTAGAAAAAAGGTGAGTAGTTTACAATAACAACCACAAAAATCTCTTTCTAATGATACCAAATACGGCCTATAAAGAGAAATAAAGTGAGAGAGAAAGAACAATTTAACTCCGGTCATAATACAGATCCTGTACGTTTTCTGCCCATGCATTACACGCATTTTCTATGGGGCATATCGGGTTCACGCTTTTGGCCCCCAGAACGATCTTTATTGCAATTACGAACATGCACAAAATCCCATTGGTTTTTGCACGCAGTGCTTGCGGGCCCTTTCTAGGTTCTTTCCCCTATCCCAATTTCTTTCAAACTTCGTAGGCATAGTCACTACTATCCCATCAAGTTCACTGTTAAGGCCTTTCTTTCGCCCTACCTATCTCCCATATCACAGAAGCTACAGACTTCGTACAAATTGCTCTGGATAGTCCGAGAGAAGCTCTTTCGTTTGACACGGAGAAACATGGAGTCATTGCACGCACATCGTTGTGGCACGATTGCATTTCTAGTTTTCATTTGTTTTTGTATCATTTTTTAGAGTGAGTGCCTGGGTGTGTGTAGAGGCGGTGGAGCGACGTCCAAAATGGGGGGGGGGTGGGGGGGGGGGGTGGGGGCACCAACAAAAAAAAGGCTCTTTCTGGAGAAAAAAAAAAGGGGGGCACCTCGAAAGGGTAATTTTTATTTTCATTCACTGTAAGCGCTTTGGGCCTTATGGGGAAAGCGCGGTATAAGTAATAATAATAATATACACTTTTTTAGACATTGGTATATAATCCTATAATTGTGATTACATTATCAGGGATGATTTCAATATTTGTTTCTCTTTATACATCGTTTAAGATATTGCTTAAGCATATCATACCTTGTAGTTCTGTTTGATGGTCTGCGAGCGAGGAAAACAATTATGATCTTATAAAGATGAAAAACCCAATCCTGATGGGGTCATAAGCACATTCTCATAACAAAAGACTGAAAAGACCTTTGATAAGTAACATAGGCCTAATTATGACATCTATAAATGCGAGCGAGCGTAGCGAGCGATATTTGGGGTATATTGCTTTTAGTCGCTTGAAATTAGGGGCATGTTTAATGATGAGAGGGAAAGGGGACACTTATCGAAAAGGATGACACTTATTAGAAAAGAAAAGGAGCACGTGTCAAAATACAACAGGTAATTATCAGAGGTGAAAATGGGGCACTTCCTACACCTTAAAAAGGGGCACTCACCCGGGATGAAAAAGACACTTATGAGAATGAAAAGGGGGCACTAATAATAAAGGGAAATGTGCATTTGTTGAAAGAAAGGGGCACCGATCAGATTTTAATAGGGGCAATTACCAGAGAAGAAAAGGGGCACTTATGAAAATGAAAAGGGGCATTTATGAGAAGGGGAAGAGGCTCTTTTTTAAATGGAGGCACTTATCATAAGGAAAAGGGGCACTTATTAGAAAGAAAAGGGGGCACATGTGAAAATATAAGGTGTGCTTATCCGAGTTAGAAAGGGGTAGTTATTAAAAGGGGGAAGGGGCACTTGTCAAAGTAAAAGGGGCACCTCTCAGATTTGAATAGGGCAATTATCAGAGGTGAAGGGGGCGCTTATCAAAAGTGAAAGGGGCGCTTCTCGTACCTGAAAAGGAGCACTTACTAGAGATTAAAAAGGGCACTTATGAGAATGGAAAATGGACACTTATTGCAAAGGAAAAAAAATGGGAACTTGTCGAAGGAAAAGATAAGGAATTTCACGATGCACAACAGTACTGTCCATATTTTTCATATTTAAGAAACTTCATAATTTATGTAGGCTAAAAGCTTAAATCTACCGCTATTCTTTAACATTAACACCATTATCGTCTAAAATGTCACGAGCATGGATGCGCATGCATTATTACGTCATAGAAAGAATGCGCTAGGTTTCGCGTTGTGTATATGGTGATTAATTTGTTTACTAAACTGTATGACCAGTGAATCTATTCAATCACTTTCGAATATCATCGGTATATTGAGTTCTTTACTTAGTATTCGAATTTGCTTTGTTTGCTTTAAATTAAAATGGGGTGCATACGCAGCAAACCAATTCATCGTCAGGATGAAAACGAGGACGGTTACGTCTTCGACGACATTGATGAATCCCAAAGTACTGGATTCAAGCTGGACATCGTGGAAGAGAGTAAATCTTTCGAAAGGATTGGGGACGGTAGGAAATGCAACTTGACAATTCGAAGATCGTAATATATGGATATAATAAACGCTTATTGAATTATAGTTCAGTACAAATAGGGAGGATTGGGTTGGGGAAAGAGAGAGAGAGATAATCAAAGAGTAAGGGAGAGAGGGGGAAAGAGGGGGCACTCCCAAAGAAGTAATATTCGTATATAACTGTTATATCCATGGACAAGGAAATGGTTCTTTCTTCAAAAAGTAGAAATCAGCTTTTCCCAACCTTTTATTATCAATTTTTTTTTAACAAATAGAATTTCCCATTTTAATATTCATATTGAACAAACTTGCAAATTGTATAGTCGAAGTCAAAAATACAAAATAATTTAACTTTTAAGACCAATCGACCTTGACCAATTTATTCATTTGTTATTACTATTAGTAGGACAAAATAATGTCAACAAAATAGAGTACGTGAATCCCCATGGGCTTCTTTTTTAATAAAAAAACAAAACAAACATGTTATACATGCATGGGTTATAAAGGTTTCTAAACCGATAGCTTTAAACATTGCACTTATTTTATAACTTGATAATGTAAGAGGATTTAATTTATTTTTCTCAAGGAGATGCCGTTGCGGACTTAGATTTGGGGGCCGGACGGACAAAGAGTTTTGATGTCGACAACACAACGGAGAAATCAGTTGATGAGTATGCTCTGGCAAAGAGAATGCAACTTTTGAGGGTATGTTACCTTTATCCCCTTCTCCGATCTCTGGTTCTTTATTTCTCCATCTCTGTTCCTGTCACTATCCGTTTTTTTTCCTTCTCTTTCTATACCTATAGCTTTCTTTACTCTCTTTGTCTGTCTTTGCTCTTTGTCTTTACTTTCTAAGGCGCTCCCTTTCTTTCTCTTTTACTCTATTTTACAACTTTTTCCCTCTCTCTCTCCCACTCTTCATTTCTCCCATGTTCATATATGAATACTTTTAGGTGGGGGGGGGGGGGGGCGGGAGACGTCAAAACAGTGGGCTTATTTTCATTCTGTTTCAAGGTCATTATTTAGCCCGTTTTAACAATTCTCACGTGAAAAATGGAAATAATACTGGTTAAAAAGATGATTAAGTAAACACCGTGAAAAACCGACCTGAAATCTCTCATCTCATAGACTTAAACAAATCGTATTAAAGTAATCGTAAGAAATCGTAAGTTTGAAAAAAGAACATTTTAATTGATCAAGTGCTCGTATGGCTTTTTTTCAAAGATAATTCTAAAAAGTTATCATTACCTTTCAAATGATGTTATTCCACAGGATATTGCAGAACTTTAGATGACATAACATACTGGCCCGTGACAGGTTACACTGGTCCATCATCCAAAGGGATGCCAGGAGAGTGGTTGCATCGCTGAAGAGCCATCAATTCTACGATGAAGAGTCTGAAGACATCCAGACTAATGGCGATATGTTTTTGACGGGGAATACCGCTACCGAGCTGAAAGGTGAACTTCAAAGAAAATCACAAATATGTCAACTAATGTATGACTAGAAACTGGTAAGCTAACAGATGGTCATCGTACAAGCATTAGGTCAACTACATATCGGGTGATTTATAAAAATACAAATACAACCACCTTCATAGCAGCTGGGATATACGAGAGATTCGCCGGAAAAAATAACGACGTTTTAATGACGTCACTATATGAACCAATACTGCTCAAGCAGACGACATCCCATAAAGAATGAACATAATTGCAAAGCTTTTATTTGTCAAATTATAATGAGTTTAGTGTATATAAATGTGATGGCATGTCAAACCATTCAAAAGGGGATATGATCCGATTCCGATAACTAAAATCTTTTGCTTGTAAATACACAGGATAGAGGTTAATTAACAATCGAAGAAACCAGACTTTCGAATTGAAAACCCCCCAGAATGATATCAGGACGGCATTTGTTCCCTCTTGAAACGCCGAACATACCGCGCTGTGTGCAGCTGAATATTTTCAATACCGTCTTATTTTGTTTACAAGCGACAAATTCCTTTATTTTTGTATCGCTGCATTTGTCATCAAAATAAAACCGTGTGCGGGGTTTAGAGTGAGGCAATAGATTATAATTTTAGCCTGACGGTAGTGAAGTAAGAGAAAGAACTCAAGAGAAGATGTAAACACAGGCACTGAAAATGTGTGTGATGTCATGGGACATCGTCTGCTTGTGCAAATCGTGTCCATACAGTGATCTCACACATCTCAGGAGCGTTCGGAGAGCTCTTCAGGTGCTATGCCGGGGCTGTATTTAAGCGTTTTATAATTTATAATAATAATCACCTCGAATGTTTCCAAGCATTGAAGTTTGATAACCTTGTCGAATCACAGTTTCAACTTTGCAATAATGAAATTAAGTTAGTTTTTAAAATCAATGAACATCAACTTGAAGGAAACCGAATCAAAGGACAAATCGCCTGCCAAGGAAGATTCAATCTGGCTTCTTGACGTCGTTCTCAACAACATCGATTATGACGCTCAAAAGGTCGAGGACGAGGAGGGGCAGGAGGAGGAGCAAGAGCAGGAGGGGAAGAACAAGGAGAAAAGGGAGGACGAGGAGAAGGACGAGATTGAGAAAGAGGAGAAGAAGGATGAGGAGGAGATGAAAGAGGAGAAGAAGAATGAGGACGAGGAGAAGAAAGAGGAGGAGGAAGAGGAGGAGGAGAAGGAAGAGGAGAAAGAGGAGGACGAGGAGTTGGAAGGTGACGACAATGATACACAACTGCCAGATTTGGGATACTTCCAGGTTTGTTCTTTATCCTGTCCCCTTGCTTATTCACAGTTTGTTTCTTGAAGAAATCTTTTGATAAGAAAAGTAAATTGAAACTGACATGTTCGAGGCACGAATCTGTTCACAATTTTGGTTTAAACAATAATCGTTAAATCTGTTTCGGGCTTATGAATTTAAAAAGTTATACAAAATGTAATAACAATCACACTATAGTTCACAAATTGGAAATGACTATTCGCAGAGAATCGTATTTTTAAGTAGAGGCAGTTCAGGCGGGATCAAATTTTATGAAATAATTTTACCAATTTTTTACAAATTCATAAAAACAAATTTGATAATTTTCTTTCACGAAATCTGCAAGTCTTTGCTTTTCACTATAATAATTATCAACCTTCCTTTTGTATGTGTTCGTTTATCAAAACAGTTTAAAAGATTAGACCGAACCAGGATGACCACCCGAAAACATAGCAGGTTGCCGCCATCATCGAGTGCTATTATTGACCAACCCATCGAAAACGAATTTATAATTTTGGAAATAACAACCTTGACGCACCACACCAAGTTTATTTCCATGATATGATAACAGACTTGAATCAATCACAACCAAATGATGAAGAAAGCAGTATTGATGAGGACAGGGAAAAGAGGAGGCTACAATGGCTGGCGAATAGGAAATCAACTAACCCTGCTGTCCATTGCCAACAAGAACTGCGGACCGACACACAACCAAGAGAGATTGATATCGATTTTGTAGTAGCAAGGACAAAATTCCCGTGGATGCGCTAAAGCTTTGGGTGGGGGGGGGGGCTGGGTCCAACGTTGACACACTGCACAATGCAGAGCAGAACATGGGATATGGTCACCGTGGTCTTTAAAGCATCGATGAAAATAATGAACACCAGATTTGGGAGAGAGAGACAGAGAGAGAGAGGGGGAGGGAGGGAGGAAGGGAAAGAGAGAAAGAGAGAGAGAGAGAGGGGGAGGAAGGGAGGGAGGGAGAGAGAGAGAGAGAGATAGAGAGAGAGATATATATATAGAGAGAGAGAGAGAGAAGGGGGAAAAGGGGCTATTTATCGGTGGATACCATATGACTGGGCCAAAAGATATATAAATGAGCTATAATAATATTATTAATAATATATCAACTGTTTACTATCTAAATACGCTCCAGGATATAAGGCAGTGGTTGCCCGAATACCGATGAAATAAAAGTTTGGGCTGCATCCTTCACAGCTCCACCTTGTATGCCTATGATTTTAATGATGGCAGACCATCTTTCAAATGGGATGCTGTCGCCCTCATTTGTCAGAAATACATCTTCTTTTTGCAGGTGGCCAAGAAATACGAGGAAATCACATTTTGGGCCACAGTGTATGACACAGACATGCCAGTGTCCCGTTTAGGTGCAATGTAGGATCTTCAAAATACCCCCGCTTCTACCAAATGCTCTATCACGAATAATAGTCATCCGTATTGGTTCCTCCATTGATGTAACCACACGTATATGGTACAATTGTTTATGTTAAATTGATATAATGATATAATTATAATGGGTTGTTTACAAGAGAGCGAAGCAATTAGAGAGCAAAACGTTTAAGTCTTTAATTCGTATCAGTAGTCAATGATAATATATTATGTATCACATGAAAAAGGGCTCAAATAGATGTGAGGATTGTTTGAAGTAGAACGTTAAATCCATTTTAACAAAGTATTTTAATAATGAGGGGATAAATAGAACTTGAATCGACTCACCGGTGTTCACGATTAATACAATCATCAATATCCCCATGATCTGAATATACGGGACAAAATGAGAACATAGAATGAACTTCTCTTAAAGGCACACTGTCCTACTTGTAGCTACTTGCTCCCTCTATATAGAAAACTTCCCAAATCGGTGCCTGTTGGTCCCCCATGATCCTCTTTTTCTTATGTTAAATGAGAGCTGAGTTAATGAGATAGCCACCTGTCACAGTGACCTTGTTGGCTCGCTGTGTGGTCTAATCCCTTCTAGCTGCAGTAGTAACGCCTACCTTTAAAGTATTGAGACTATATAAAATGATGAAAAGGAAATGATTTGAAAGAAAAAGGAAGATATATAGCACTGAATCTGCTTTAGGAGCCTAGCCCCCATGCAAAAATATGATCGTCAAACGATCTATTTCTATCTTAAGACTGAGGTGTTTTTTTGTTTTTTCATGTATTTGCTTTGAATACACACAATAGAAACAAAAGTATAGTCTACAGCAATGAGTTTTCTTCTACGAATTTTGAGAGAAGGTAACGGATGTAAAGTGATATTATCTGATTCCTAAATTATATACAAAAACTGTGCCGAATGAAAGACGTACTGCATACAATGTAAAGTAATGGAATACATAAGAATATATTAAATGTACGTTAAACGAGTAATTTTGAACAGTTTCTACACATTAACTATAAACGTGAAAGTGAATCAGTTGTCTTTAAAACTCGATTTAAACACACCAGATACGTCCTCAATACCTCCTCGTACATGGGCAATTTCCTGGAAAGTAAAGATTGAGGGCACCTTTCCGATTTTGACATAATTTTTTATGGTAAATGACGTAAAATAGTATTTTGTAAATAATATCTTAAGGAAACCGCTATGACTTTGGTGTTGTATAAAAGAAAATTAAATTATCTATTTTACTATCAATTTCAACGGAATTGAGATTAATTAACAAAACATGATATTTTGTTTTCTCTGGAAATATTGAATTTTATCAACGTTATTTACCATAAAAAATTATGTCAAAATCGGAAAGGTGCCGTCAATCTTTACTTTCCAGGAAATTGCCCATGTATACGAGGACGTATTAAGGACGTATCTGGTGTGTTTAAATCGAGTTTTAAAGACAACTGATTCACTTTCACGTTCATATATAATGTGTAGAAACTGATCAAAATTACTCGTTTAACTTACATTTAATATATTCTTATGTATTCTATAACTTTACATTGTATGCAGTACGTCTTTCATTTGGCACAGTTTTTGTATATAATTTAGGAATCAGATGATATCACTTTACATCCGTTACCTTCTCTCAAACTTTTGTTACGCCTCCTCCGATTTAGGGGTGTTCGCTTCAAATTATTAAAAAATACCTCTGAAATATCGTGTATTATAATAAAATCTTTCAATTTAAACAAGGTGTGCTTAGTTTGTGAGCTAATGGCAACCATCTCAAAAACTTAGCATGGTATTTGACTTTGGCCCTTCGCTTATCATACATTATCGTGAGAAAACACTGACCTTGGTTTATCGTTGTTCAATTAAGGTTTATCTGCGAACAAAATCTTACTAATACAATTTAAAAAAATGATTAATACTAAGCTTAATTTGCCAGATATGCACCGATGACGCGATTTGTCGTATGCGAAGAAGATGAAGAAAATATTATTGTTCTGATCTTTCTCTCATGTCTAGAGACGTATAATTATGATGACGCCAACGCTCAAGATCGCATCTTTTGATGAAGAAGAAAAAAAAAACAGTTGTGTTATACAGCCAAAGTACCAACCAAACTTTTTTTGTCTTACTGTGGTTTGACAAAAATTTGTTAAATATCTTTAGATGCATGAGAAAATGAAATGCTTGAAACCAAACCTTATTATAGTGCAATAACCTTTTCCCCCGCAATTTGCACTAGTACAATAATTTTCTCCATTATCGTCTTTGATCGCCTTGTACATGTTCTTAAAAGTTCAACTGACATCATTTTGATGTTGATATCACTTGATATCACTTTAAAGATATTCCGTGATACGTGACTGCAACTGTTTTCATGTATAGCGCTCGTGTCTGCACTCCTGACGCTCCATCATGCATTACTCTGGCTTTATAGCACGGCTGCCATAACAGCGCTCGAGTATTTTAAGGAATTAATTCCTGCTGGTTACCCATTTACATCACGTAGGTGGAGTGTGGCAAAATAATGTAGACTAATGTCTTTGCAAAGGACATTAGTACTGCGACAATTCTAGTTCATTACAGGCTCAGTGAGTGATTGTCCTCTTTTCATATATTTGTATTTGTAAGCGCTATGGTACCTATTGTTTTTAGCGCTCCTAAATATTCGATATTATTATTATTATTATTGCTCTATTTGATTCAGATTCAAGATATTTTATTTAACCATAACCATGAAATCATACAAACAATAATACAAAATACACTATAATATGGAATATAATTATAAAGGACCAATAGAAAAGCAAATGATTGTGAGGATGACCCTTAAATGTACTGTGTCTCACTTTGCAGGCCAAACAAATGAAAGGTTAAATTCCAGCGGCATTTGAAAGACAATACTAATTTAGAACTTCCCTCAAAACGAAAGGGCTTGAAAATGTCTTCTTGGGAAAATAACGACGGTTAGTTGTCGAAACGACTTTAGTGATAGCAATCATTTTAGTGGTCTGATTTGCAGACCCTTATTGTACCGAATGGGCGTACGTTTTGTGCTGCGCAAAGATTCAATAAGTTTAATTTTGGCCATTACAAGAAGTGGGTTATCGATGTAGACAAATGCTCATGTATCCTTTACAGCTCATTTTATGTATGTTATGTTATTACCAAAGAAAAATAGAAGTCAATCAGTCACTCAATAGTGTATGACAGTGAAGTCTAGAAAGTAAACGAGTTTCCTTGCATAATTTGAATATTAGGACACTGCTAACGTTTAAATTGCACAGATAGGACACAGATGACGAATTCATAATTCCTGCAAAGTTCTACAGAATTTGATGTTAGTTGCAAATGGGACATAATACCTTTAAGTGACTAAATTACAAATTAATGTTGACTTTTGTTGTTCTATAATAATGTATATATCCCATTTCTTTTGACTTTTTGATGTACATTGATGTCTTATTATTCTATCATTTTTTCTACTACTTTTGTTCGACCTGCTAAGCTCCACCCCAAATAAAAAACCTCCCATTTAGCAAATGACTTTTGTGACATCATCATGTCAGTCATTCATCAGTCAGCTAGATGAACACAAGACATTGTTATGTCTCTTCGCATCAACTGACCACCTGTTCACTATAGCATCGCATGTTTTTATACAATGCCCACTCACAAAATTCAATTACATTTTAGGCAGTTGCTATGTTAGAAATCCCTAAGCAACACCATGAAAAAGAAGGGTTTCAGTGGGCTATTATATGAAAACATGCAATGCTAATGCAATAAGGTACTCAGTGGGTGAGGATATACCACTGTCTATTGTTTATTGGACAAACCACTGTCTATCCTTAAATTAATTTATTAAGTATGTTCCATCAACGAAATTTCACCTTGATCAATATACATCCAGGTCCTTCTTTTTATCATATTTCTTTATTCCTACGAATCTCACCTTTGAAAACTGGGTGACTTTAATAATTCCTTGTCTTCTCTATTTCCTTTCTCTTATTCTTTTATTCGCCTTCACTACCCTCTCCAATTTCTATTACCCTAATTAAACATTCCCCCTTAACCTTCTCGTTCACTGCACATGTATTCATGAAATATTCGGATTGTCTTCATGCCTGAGGTATTCATAAAGGTAATATGATGAAGGTTCGATATTAAATTGTCTGACAGTGCATAATTACTGTCTATTTTTTGTAATGTATCATGACTCTTTCTATCGTAACGTGCATCTCAACGACCAGCCCCCCTCCCCCCAAAAAAAGTCTTTGCTATCAATATCTTTCTTATAAGGTATCCAATAATTTCTATTCACTCAGCATGTTTTTTAGTTAACGTGCACTTCCCCAAACAACAAAAATACAACCTTACTTCTCTAAAAATCATTGGCGCTGATAGGTATTCCAAATCTCATAAATTCGAAATGTCTCAAAATTTAACGTTTAGGTGTATAATGAGAAATTCCATTTCAATTAGTCATCTTGTGAGCATGATAATTAGTTTGTTTATTTTGAAGGACAATTAAGAGCAAAATTATGATGATCAAAATGATGTTCAAAATTACTCATTAATTTGTTTAGGCTGAGTGTAACCTTATGTAAAGTAATGTGATGAGGCTCGATATCAAATAGTCTGATTGTCTTCTATCTATCATTTTACCTATCAATTTAATCAGCTTGTTTCTAACGAAACGTGGATTCCAACAACACTATTTGGTCGATGCTATAAATATATATTCATTAATAAATGCTATCCATTAATTTCGATCCACTCAGACAACATGTTTTTAAGGTAACGTGTGTTTTCCCAAACAAAATGATACAACCAATCCCTCTAAAAATCATTGGCGCAGATAGGTATTCCAAATCTCATAATTTCCTATCC
>JAVYIG010000192.1:600000-774473 GCA_035222895.1 Strongylocentrotus droebachiensis | reverse complement strand
GGCGAATTAAACAAATAAAGACTCGTGTTTAATCCAGCGAAGAAGAAAATACTAACGCGAACGATTAAATAAGCCGGGAATACAATGTCGCAAAAATCGTATCTATATATGAAGTAAGGAAGTACGAAATGATGTACTGACAAATGACTAAACCGTGAACACGTGTATCTCTGATGAGTACAATACGGATGAGTGGCGATAATCACGCTGCTAACCAAAAACACGAGACTATGGAACGCCGTGATTGGCGCTTACAAAAAAAAAAATAGGGGACCACGAATGTCTTATCGCAGGTGCGAGGTTACTTAAAATATGCACGTAATTTGCAAGACAAAAAGGAAGTGCCGATATAAATGAAGGTAGGAAATGCTGATATCTCGCAATTTCTGAAAGTTGTTAACCCCACGCCCACAATAACTGGGTGTATGGAACACTACAGAGTCTTAAAAAATAACTCATTCTAACTGTGATTGTACTTCAGCTTCTTCCAAACACGTGGTAGGAATTAATTGATAGAGCAAAATTACATTTAATGGAGTATGTTTGGGCACGCCAGGGGAAAATAATTCGATTTTGGGTTGAAGGGGTCAAATATGAAAGGTCACGTGATTTGTATGTATTTGAAAATACCAGAACATGTCTCACAATTCTGAATACAAAATAAAAATGTATCCGATATCAGCCTAGCTGGGCTAAAGTACGCGAAACCGCTGCAAATATTTAAATGATAACCATTTGAGTCCGTGGGGTCAGATTTCAAACAACACACTATCATCGATAATGAATGTATATGTAGGCAGAGGCAATTATTCTTCTTGCTTTTTATTTTATTTTGTTTTTTGTTTTGTTATGTTTAGTTTATATAAGTTTTGCTTAAAGGTAAAGACCAGTATTGGAAACGCCCCAATTTCAAAAAAAATAAATGGAAGCTCTCATTACCAATCATGTGAAAGAATATGTTTTGACTAATACATGATGATAAAAAATTTGCCGGGGAACCGCCTACTAATTCATATATTTGGTAAATTTGTTTCTCTCATGGTCTGTGAGAGATATAGGGTAGTCCCATATACATCTTTCTGTGTATAGTGCTTGTAACTTTACAAAGAAAGGGCCAAATTTCTTATCATTTTGATGATTCCAGAACCTTGCAGATGCTAGATGCTAGATGATCAACCTTTTCTGATAGATTCCACAACGTTTCTTTCACCATGCAATCGCATGACCATAACTGGTCTTTAGCTTTAAAGGGATCAAGTAACTTTGTCTCAGATTCTGAAACAAAATCTTGGATTTTGCTCATGATGCAATGATAATTATAAACCTTTTGGTCAGTCAGGAACTCCATTTCTTTTACAAGCCGATCGCCTGTCTGATTATCAAGATGTTTATGATTGGAATTACAAATTTTGAAAACCGTTTGTCAAACTGTTTTCATAACACTACGGTCTATTGGGGAAAACGAGTATGGTAAAACTGGTCATTTAAAGATTTTTACTTTTTTGAGGCCCTTCTTAATCATTTTGAAGCTCGTTTTTTTGGGGGTAGGGCTTCAATATTACACCATATCACAGACACTGATAACACGTAGGGCCGTGTATCTCATATTTAACATTGTTAAACGATCCCCTTAAAAAATTTCGTTAAGTTTAACTTGCTCAGTTTAGATAAGTAAACTGTAGTTAAGTTTATATTAGTTTAGTAGTTTAGTTATTATATTGTGTGTTAGTTTACTATATTTCAATTATATTTTCGTTTACTGCATAACCACACAAAGATACAGAACTAACCAAAATGAAAAAGACAAATAAGACATCTAGTCAATGTGAGACTAGCTCTAGCCCGGAAATGGAAATGCTTTATAATGGGCATGTCCAAGGTATGTCCCATAGGTTGTCAAATATTATTTGACTCTAATGGAATGTTAGGGTATCGACGTAACACTGCTTTCGCATTATTCTATTGGATATTTCGCTTATTGAAGCACTAGTAACACTACAAATATAATGCAGTAAGCAGATGTACTACAATCTTAAAAGTGCCAGTAGTTGGTAACCTACAGGATAAACAAGCACGGACCTGGCTTTTCAACACTTGATCGTGTATATCATAAGATGTTTGACATATTGGATTCAAATTAGCTTTTTAGCACACTATTTCATCTGTAAAATCGGTCCTTTCTTTATCACTATAAACTTCACACATGTATTCAAAAATAATCACGTGGTTTCTTACATCCGACGTATGCTTGGTATTTATAAGTAGCTGTATCAGACGTGCAGTTTCGGTGGTGCGCAACCCCGTAAGCGCAAGAGTAATGTATGTTTCACCCCCTTTCTATTTCAACTCACGATATTGCAGTGGCGGATCCAGGGGGGGCCCGGGGGCCCGGGCCCCCCCCTTGAGAAAAAAATCATGTAAAATCACGCGATTTTTACCTTTTTTGGGGGTTGGGGCCCCCCCCCTGGCGCTCAAGGGGGGGGTGCAAATTAAAAATTTTAGAGGACCAAAAAAAAAAAAATGTGCTCACTACCCCCCCCCCCCCCCCCCCCCCCCCCCACTGAGCGACTTTTCGGCTGGCTGAGTCGTTGCGATTTTTTTTTGGGACTTCAAAAAAAAAAAAAAGTGTCCGCTTACCCCCCCCCCCCCCCCCCCCCCCCCCCCCCCCACTGAGCGACTTTTCGGCTGGCTGAGTCGTTGCGATTTTTTTTGGGACTTCAAAAAAAAAAAAAAAATTGGGCCCCCCCCCCCCTAAGAAATCCTGGATCCGCGCCTGCGATATTGACCTCTACCTAGCTTGAATATAGATTATATTTCTAGTGGGTGAGGTCAGATATTAGGAAATAAATCAAAATCGAATTGTTTCCGTTTATCTTGATTAACCTTGGTAATGGGCGTAAGTAAAGTAAACTTATTCGACCCACTGCATTTTCTGGTTTGAGTTTCCTGTAGGTTATGTTTCTACTGTCACATTTATTTGTGCATGTCTAGAGCGGTCATTTCAGCAACAATGAAAACTAACATTAGGGTCGAGGCAATTACATTTGATTTCCATGCATTTTCCAAGTTGGAATTAATTGTCTTACTGATATAAAAGGCGAATGTGACATAACTGTTAAGGTCGTGCTTTAGTTCATTTGCTATCCTGTATCATATTTGCGTTTCCTCATCCTCTCTCTCTGTCCCTCTTTTCTCTCTCTGACCATACGTCAACCCTCCCCCTTCTTTCTCTGAAGGAAGTCACATCCCGTGCTTCTTGATTGCAAAATACTCTAAGAGGTAAGATCAGCTGAAAGAGGAAGATTGGGATAGTCGAGAGTCAAATAAACCGAGATTCATGCATATTGACGTAAATAATTGTTTTGAGTGCGAAAGCTGTTCTCATTCGAGGAGGGTGAAATTGGTTCGACCTAATATCACTTCGCTGTATTGCAACGTACTCCACCTCTAAAGATCGTCTAAAGACTTACCTATCTCAGCTGTAACCCAGTATTTCCTTGTATAAGTTTATTTTACTAAATCCATAATTAATATTGTGTATACATCTGAGCTTAATTAGTTATCACCCTTTAGTCACAATGGCTGCCCGAGTGGGGCATGGTAGCCTCGGATGTTACAGCTCCTGTGAGCTTCACCGGGCGTATTGAAATGGGTGTTGCAAAATTGTTTTTAATGTTTTGAATTTCTGATGGTATTATATCTCTGTTATCAAGTAAACATTTACTTTACTTGTATTAAAGAAAACTGTTGCTGAGCTAGCGCCATGAGCGTCCCTTGGACGGTGTGTGCGCTTAATATTAAGTTTACACTATTATTAATATTGTTATTAGGTAAGGTAAAATAAGGGTTGTGTACAGTGATAAGACATGTAATGGAGATGTATTCTTAGCATGATTTATGACAATCATTTGTCTAGATGATAATAATATGCATCAAGTGAACCCTTTTCGTTTGAATTAACTGGTGTATGATGAGAGTCATATGATGAAAACAGTGAGACGTCGTCCTGTAAGATATACGATGGGAATCTTCTTGAAACTACGTTTTAAGGGGAACATTAAATGGATTATCAGTTTCAGAGAGGTACTCAGATGAGTGACTCTCGGGAAAGAGAAGCTAGGGCGAGGGAGGAAAAGGGTGTGTCCTTTGAAGCGTACAGAGATAAGAAAATGATAGCAAAGAAAAGCTAAATGAAACAAAAAGAAAAATACAAATACATGTTTGGTTGGTGAAGACCGAGTAGTTTTTGAAGAACAGGAAACAGAGGGAAGAACACAATCGCTATATTCAAACGGAGGAGAAAATACAATCTCTGATTAACAAAACGTAGATTTCTTAAAAAGCCCCATCAAAAAAATCGGATCAACCTCATGGTATACCTAATCAGGTCGTACCTCAGTTTTCTCCTGACATTGTATCCTTTAAAGATAGTTCCGTTATCGTTGAAGTAAAGCTTTACATGGTTCCGAATCTTGGATAGGAGAGGAAAGCTAGGTTGATTGACAGTTTGGAAACGTGGCTATGGAGGGCAATATTCTTTAGTCTACTGAATCAACGTTTTCAACTTTTTTTTTTCGGTCATGGCAATGATTTTTAGTTAAAAAGTTTCGCATCTACCCAATCCAAAATCGTCAAAGGTATTTGTTTTCCTCGTACACATAAACGTACGGGCTCATTTTCAAGTAAATGCGATGATAGTGTAAATACTCTCTCGAGAGGTTCATATGTCTTTAATGTATACAGTGTATCCATACATTATGACACTTTACTCAATACGCGACCCGACCCGTTTACTCTCTAACGACCCAAACGCGGTATGTTCCAATTGCCTTATCAAAGGGCATCACCGCTCCACCTGTAAGAGTGAAATGATTTGTCGCTTATAGGTGAAGAACATGAAGAAGATATAGGTTTTTTTTTTAAATAAATTGTAAGAGGTCTGGATGTTTTCAGAAAGAAACAAATATATAAACTTTGAGCTACTGATGAACTCAATTGGGTACTGGGTGGGAGGTAGATCTTCCTTTATGTGTTCTGATCAAGTGATAATCAACGTTATGTTGCACTTTTTCTATTTGAAGTAATTTACTTTGCTGTTTTCTGGTCAACATTCAGGTTTCTTTTTCAACATGTTATGTGTTTATACAGTGTCATGCCTTTGACATTTCGTGTGAAATTTTCCCCCTTTGACCCCCTAAATATAGACCACATTTATTGACTACATTATAAACTGTTTGTAGTAGAACCCATTGACTACACAATGTACTTCCTGTATTTTGTTCCCTTATGCATGAGTGATTTTCCATACAAAGTACATAAAGTACCCACCACTGTAGATTGTTGTCTCATTGGCTTTTGTATGGCTGTATATCACAAGTATATCAATAAATGCTAGGAAAGAAATATCAATGTTATTGTAAGATGGTGAGAAATACATGGAACAATGTTGAATCAAACCAAACAGTGTACGCAGAACCTTACCTGTGGGACCAGTGTCAAAATCAGAGTCACTATCACTGTCACCTTGTCACTGTCAGTCTATAACGGGCTTCTGAGTCTGAATTAGTCATCACCATCTCTCCCACCAGATCAGGGTTGATGAAGCAACCCCGTTTCTTGCGACGGGGAGGCATAATGATGGTAATGATGGTAAAGGTACTCTCATAAACGTGCTGTAGTTAATTTTGCATTAAATGTAAAGTGATCTATTATAGAAAAGAAGAAGGAGGCAATTTGGTATAACATTAATAAAATTTAAAACAATCAACATTTTAACATTTGTCTTTGCGTTAGATCTAAACTAAGATTCATTTAAATTGTGTAAGGCTAAGTTGATAAGGCTAATTAACCTAATGTATAATATTAACAATTAATTATTATTTCCACTGACACAAATGTTCGGAGATTATTATACTGAGTAAAGCATTCATAATACAGACCCAGTTTAATATAACTGCAATATTAAAATTCGACATAAGCATGATGAAGTCAACTGACGCAATTTGTTTTCTTCTTCAAATGTTTATTTGCTTGTTGTTAATTGTTAACTAGTTCGTTTGTTCGTTGTGTTTAGTTTAGAGTTCTGTTAAAGATAAGATGCAATTTTTTTATTGTAGACATCCGATGCTTATTCATTTCGTTCAATTCAGATGTACTTTGAAATAATTATAACACGAGTCGAATACATTTTATTCTAGAAGTTGCATGGATGAAGCGAAGCCATGTCCCAACTTAAAGTCTACACGAATAGTTATATAGTTATAATATATTCATTTGGTATTGGTATTGGTATTTTTTTCCATGTCACACTATTAAAAAAGCAATACAAACAATTTGCATTAACAAAGTAAAATCAATGTTAAAGTGAATGACTGGATAACCCATTCAGCTTTGTTAGTATATCAAAACTGTTCTTCCCTGGGGTCCAGGAAATGAAGATAATAACAGTAATTGTACAACAAAGAGAATAACAATACAACATACAATAATATAATTTAAATACAAATAAAACCTAGAACATATTAGAGAAGCAAAAACACCCCCCCCCCCCACATCCCACGCATGGAGCAAAACTGATTACTTAAATTTAAATTATGGCGATTTTTTTTTAAGCTGTAGGATAGCTTAATAGTAAATGGTATGTAATTTTGTACTCACGTGATTGACTCACGTGAGCCTTAATTTATTTACATCGATGAATAAAATAATTGAACATTTGTTACTGCAAAGCATGTATTATTATTGAGATTATCCTTTATTCCCGACAGAATACTTCAAGCAATATTTATTTATTATGTCTCACATCGACGATACTACAAACAGACAACCACAACAAACCAAAGAAAATCTTTATATGTAATTAAATTGGCCCAATACACATGTAGCACAACGCTTTCTTTGTGATATGGACACGGAATTATTAAAGTGCTAGGTCGGATATTCATAAATGTTTTGTAATACCCAAGAACCAAACTTTCTTTTTACTATTATCGCTCTCTCATCATTTTGTTTACTTTCTTGTAGCTTCTCCCTTTCAGATTAATTTTGGGAGAGGAACGTGTGTCCCCATAGTGCCTTTTTTACTTCAGATAAGAGCCTTTTCTTACTATCTTATATGTTGAAGTTCAACATTCGAATAAGCGACCATTACGACCTCTGATATTTGCCCCTTTTACCTCTGACAAATGCCCTAATTAAAATATGATAGGTACCTCCTTTTCCGTTAGAACAAGTGCCACTTTTTGTATATGGTAAACACCCCTATACACCTCTGACGATTGCACTTTTTACTTTAACACGTTCCCAATAGTTCATTTAAACTAATGTTTTGTATCATCATCTATTTAAATATCATTTACTTTCATATTGCTCCGATTGTCTCATTTTCGCTCTCTGGATCACTGCAGCACAAACATAGCTCGTTCGACGTCACTACCAAACTAGCCAATCAGCTGTCAATGACGTCATATTGAATGCGGCGGCAAACATATTTTGTGAAATTATCGAGAAATTGACTATTTCTAATTGCAAACTAATTTTATTTTTGGATGGAAACGCAGCCATTGTTATCTTTAAATTCATTGAAGTCATCAGAATAGGGTAAGTTACGTCTCAGATGATTTAAGAGGTCTATTTGGTAGATACATTTTCAATTTCTTAGAATGTTCCACTGTGTTGCAGGGTACCGGGTGTATGCCATTGGGTGTGATGTGTTCGCGCGCAATGGCGCGAATTATACATTCTTCTTCTTCTTCGCTACAAGTACAGGCCACCGCGCCGTCGGGTGTGAACATTCCGTTCCTTCTCAATACAATAACTTTCACCTGCCTAAGTTATTCAAACCATACCGAATCGTGGCGTCTCGCCACTTCCATTACGTAATCATTAGAAGGATCCGCATATACAACATTTTCCTGCTATACGTTGTACCGCAGGAAAATACAAATCTCCCTGGTATACCTTACAGTCCAAACGATAAATATGTGCCTTAAACGAAGCAGGCGACAATCGGCGTAGCAGACGACACGTGATAGTAATTTTGTATGTGAGATTGCTTTGCTAAATATAAATTACTTTGTTAATAAATATCAACTAAAATTAATTTTACATATCTTTAAAACATCATTGATACTTAATAATTCATGAGTGAGTAAAAGAAACATACCAAACTATATAATGATATGAAATACTTGGTGGCAATTAGGGGAGTTTGACGTGATGACCGATTGCACCCCTCTGTTAATAACCGAGTAGTTCATGGTGTGTCATGAATATTCATGTTTTTGCTTACCTCGGCTAAATGTTTGCTTTTACTAAATGGAAAAATTACGGTGGGGGGGTTGGATGAAATGGACATAATGAACATAGCAGAAGTGATAATTGATAATTCATGCTTCTTATCCTTCGTGTGCTTGACCTATAATCTTACAATCGCTTGGCAGACTGAGTCCAAAGTTCGACTTGTTCCACATGTGTATTATAGGCAATGGCGAGCTTGCAACCTTTTTTGAAAAAATACGGTGGGTGAACTTTCAAAGGTCAATGAGACATGAGGGCTCCAATGAAAGAGCTAGTGATAACGTACGTCGGGGTGGATGTTTTTTTAACGATTTAAAAAAAAAAAACGTCCATAGGCTAACATGTTAGGCTGCTGACTCTGACGATAGGGGGCGTTGTGAAATGAGACTAAACGGAGCAATATGGCTTTAAGAATGCATATTCCAGTTTCTTGCTATTTACCCAAGTTATTGGTATTCGTCCGGTCTATTACACTCTCTGTGATAGGTTCATTTTAAATTGTCTTTGTATAATTATCAATGTTAAATGTTACGTTTACGTATTTTATCAATTGAACAATGCGAATCGCAAATCAGGAAACCCCGATTTACCCCACCATTTGAGGTAAAGAGTATACACTAAAAATGAAAAGATATTAATACTGTATCGTTTAATAAACATTTGCTCCTGCTCTTTTGTTATAATTTACTTTGTGGTCAACGCGAGGTTTGCTGAAATATTCGAAGCATCCTGTCTGCTTAGTCATCCGTTATTGAATTTTATTTAGCATTCTGCCATATTTAAGAAGATATAATACTTATCAAGTATCATACCACTACGATACATTTCAATTGAATTCAGTTATTATTGTGCCATCTACCTGGAACAAAGAATAAGGACATTGAATTCCCAAGAAAGAAGCTCGTGAATGTTCGAAACTAATAATGAATTACCCTTGTCAGAGAGGTGCAAACAGGGGCGTCGCCAAAGGGGTGGTGTGTGTGGGGGGGGGGGGTGCGACACCCCCCCCCCCCCCCACCTGTCAGGATATTGTCGGTAAAATTGCGCTGCCGTCGGGAAAAAGAAAAAGGGGGAGGGAAAAAAAAGAGAGGGAAAAAGGGAGAGGGAAAAAACGAGAGGGAAAAAAAGGGAAAAAAGAGAGGGAAAGGGAAAGAAAAGAAAAGGAAAAGAAAAGAAAGAAATGAAAAGAAAGGAAAGAAAGGAAAAGAAAGGAAAGAAAAGAGAAAAAAGAAAGAGAAAATAGAAAAAGAGGGAGGAGAGGAAAGAAAGGAAAAGAAAGAAAAAAAAAGAAAAGGAAAAAAAAGAAAAAAAAGATTAAGAGAAACAAAAGAAACGGGGGATGAAAGAGAGGAGAGGTAAGAGTCTGAGAGAGGAGGAGTGGGAGTAAAATAGAGAAGGGGGTTGTTGGGTAGATTCGTCTCGTCGAGAGAGCATGAAAGACACGGGTAAATGTGTTGCTGTGTCAGGTCAGCTGTGTCGGTATTCTTGCTCGATCCTCGTGTACTATATCAATGCAGAAGTTTGAAGTCGGTGTGATGTATATTGTCGGTCGGCCGACAAGTTTTTTCCCCTACGAACTGTGACTTCTTATCCGCTGTGACGACTTCGAGAGTGACTACAACTACAATACTTGTATTTTCTTGAAGAATAACTTGCCTGTAATATCAGCTAAAGAAATCAGAGGTTTAACATTTTCGGGGAAACTAAATTCAAACAAGGTTTAAGAGTCAACAACGGTACGACGAATCGTCGTCCTTTCTTTATATTGTGATGAAACGCCCAAAATTCCGCGCTTCGCGCGGAAGGGGGAAACTTCATTTAGCCGAGTCGAGAACGGTACAACGAATCGTCTTCTTTCTCTAATAATTTCAGGAAACGTCAAAGCTTCCGCGCTTTGCACGAGAGGGGGAATCTGAATTCAGACAAAATCAATAGGGCTTATTTAGAGTCGAAAACGGTACAACGAATCGTGTTCTTTCTCTAATGATTTGAGGAAACGTCAAAGCTTTCGCGCTTCGCGCGAGAGGGGGAAACTGAATTCAGACAAAATTAATAGGGCTTATTTAGAGTCAAACGGTACAACGAATCGTGTTCTTTCTCTAATAATATGAGGAAACGTCAAAGCTTCCGCGCTTCGCGCGAGAGGGGGAAACTAAATTCAGACAAAATTGATAGGGCTTATTTAGAGTCGAAAATGGTACAACGAATCGTGTTCTTTCTCTAATAATTTAAGGAAACGTCAAAGCTTCCGCGCTTCGCGCGAGATGAGGAAACTGAATTCAGACAAAATTAATAGGGCTTATTTAGAGTCAAAACGGTACAACGAATCGTGTTCTTTCTCTAATAATATGAGGAAACGTCAAAGCTTTCGCGCGAGAGGGAGAAACTGAATTCAGATGAATAGGGCTTATTAAGAGTCGAAAACGGTACGACCAATCGTCTTCTTTCTCTAATAATTTAATGAAACGTCAAAACTTCCGCGCTTCGCGCGGGAGGGGGAAGCTTCATTCAGATAAGGATTAAGAGTCGAGAACAGTACACTGAATCGTCTGCTTTTTCTCATAATTTAAGGAAACGTCAAAGCTTCCGCGCTTCGCGCGAGAGGGGGAGAAACTGAATTCAGACAAGGATTAAAAGTCGAGAACAGTACACCGAATCGTCTGCTTTGTCTCATAATTTAATGAAACGTCAATGCTTCCGCGCTTTGCGCGGGAGGGGGGGGGGAACTGAATTCAGAAAAGGATAAACAGTCGAGAACGGTACAGCAAATCGTCTTCTTTTTTATAATAATTTAATGAAACGTCAAAACTTTCGCGCTTCGCGCGGGAGGGGGACTTCATACAGCCAAGGATTACCAGTCGAAAACGGTACAATGAATCGTCTTCTTTTCCTAATAATTTAAAGAAACGTCTAAGCTTCCGCGCTTTGCGCGGGAGGCCCATCACCCACACCCCACTAATGGCCGCGCTTTTAAGTGATTCTCTTGCTCACTACCGCCCCTCCCTAAAATAAGATCCTAGCTCCGCGCCTGCATTAAAATATATAGCTATGATACCGACTAAATTGAAGAAATAATTCGTATATTTATGTCGTCGAGGAAAATGACCATTTTGCGCATATGCAAGTACTATAGGTAGTAAATAGGAAAACCAATTTAGCCTTCGGCCCCAGGTTTATAAGGTTGAATTTGTAGATATTGGACATTTAATTTTGTCGGTAATTGGTGGCTAGTTTTGTCGGTAATTGTTGGCCTCTACACCCCCCTCCCCCCCCCCCCCCACACTGAAAAAGGTCTAGCGACGCCCCTGGGTGCAAACGGTCTTTAAAGTAAAGCTCCGATTTGTCGAAGGTTATTTCCTGATGCGATACAACCAGTCCTCCAATGCGGCGAATTATTGAAGTAGCACTGAGGTTTCTGTCGGGTATGTCTTGTCCGTCCGGTGGATGGTTACCATACTTGACACGAGGGATGACATCGGACCAGATGACCTTTACCTGAACTAGGGCTGCTGTGACGTAATGAAGGCAATTCGCTACGTCAAGCAGTAACCTTCTCTTAGGAATCACTCCACGTCATTAATGCCGATATGAGTCGGCTTGCTTACCGAGTGTTGAAAGCTCTCAACATAGCTTCTAATACAGGCTAGACGGAGCCCCCGTTTACCTTTCCAAATAAGCCAAAGTGGTAGGTTGGGATTTGTGCCACCCCTTTCTCTTACCAGCAAGATGGCCGTATGCACTATGTAATCCCCAAAGACCGAGATGGTGTCTCGTATGGATCTCGTATGGATGGAGAATCCCTTGGCTGGCTTCATTAATCTGTATAATCTGTAGATTCAAGTTTGTGGAGAAAGGGGGGGGGGGGGCCGCAGACGGTAAAATGGATTTATAACATTACCATAAACAACATGTATTTTAAGATTCATGTCATTATTTAAAGGACCTCATCCATATGACCAACCTATAAACAATAAGACAAGTGCCGAATATAAAGGCATACATGTAATATGTACATACACCAGTCATATGATATTAAGCAAGATTAATAGTAGGTGTTTGTTTCTTCACCCCAAATCGGTGAAATCAAAATTGTAGTTACTAATACATTACCAAAGTGGGTTAGGTCTGATACAAGTATAAAATCAAGACGTAACCAGAATTAAGATGAAAAAAAAAAAAATTAACTTATAACCAGCCGAAGTCTCTTAAACTTCACCTGTTGGTAGTCTGATATAATCCTGGTATGCCCCAGATACCTATCTCCCCATTTCTAATGTGGGAGTCTGAAAAAACCTGCCATAGCAGCAGACGTTGCAGCTCTTATTCAAGAGGAAAGGGCCGTGTAATAGTGAGCTGTTAAACCTAATAATGAAGTACTCCTATCTAGCACCCTGTTGAAAGCTTGCCAGGTTAGGGGAGAACCATCAATTTGCCAAACCCATGCAAACCCCTGGTCAATGCCGGGAGTCGGGACGGGTTTAGGACAGACTTCCAAACACCCAAATATTGCTTTAACGGGTCACAATGACCTACTTTCTGGAAGCACAATGACGGACCCTTTACCCCGCTGATCTGTTTTGGAAGACCGAATTCTAACACTTACTTTGCGCTGAGGGGGATTTCCCTTAACAACTACGTCTGCCTGAAACCTACCCTGAGAAATAAATTCCCCAATGCGTAAAAAAAAAAAGGCCAATCAAAGGCTGCAGTGAATAATTTAGTATGGTAGGACGTTTTGCATATCAATGGCAGTGTTGGGATTAATTCATGTAATACGGGTATGGTAATGGAGCAGCGCCCGTCTTGGCGGGCATGACGCCAACGGCAGCCTTAACTAATCGCCTTATTGTAAGAGTCTGAGTTATATCTTCTATATTATGACTGCGCTCATGAAATGACAGAGCTAAACAAAAGACGTAGATATAGTGTTTGCGAAATAATTAGACCAGCTCATGTTGAAATGAAAAGGATTACCTGCTCGATAGTTGGTACATTCAAGGCATTACAAATTTAATAACACACACGGAATTTTTGAAAAGATTTCCATGCCTTGTGATAGGTGCGCGTAGTGTTGTATACTCTAGAAGAGATTAGCAAGACGGCACGCTCCCGACTAAGCTGCTCCTGAGAGGGGTAGGAATGGAGGGTTCCTTGTAGCTCGGCATCGGGGCCAGGCGTCTAGCATAGCCCAATGCTTGCTGCTGCGTTTGTATATAATTGAAGGCAATTATTATCACGCCAAACATTATCAGCAAACATAACGGCAACATTGAATGCTCTAAGAATGCTTCCCATGCTGCCATTTCAGCATTAGCCTCACTTGCAAGCCTTATATGGTGGGGCCGACTTATACCCTCAAGCCATGTCTATTAGCCTCCTCAGAAAGGCCCTTCCTGGGCCGACCGCCCTACATTCAAAATTGAGTGACCCAATTAGAAACTGTATCCGGCGCAATGTCAGCTTACACTGCATGGAAAAGCTGCAAATCATGCAACATAGCGCTTCTAATTTATCAGCTGAATTTTTTTGCCTGACATAGCATTGTATTAATCTCCAGACCTAAAAGTGTAACTACTCTCATACTATGAGAGTAGTCACATATTACATATTATTACACAGGTCCTTTGGTTTTCCCCAGCGCTAAGGGCACACCAAAATCCATGCACATATTTTGAAAGCAGAGCATTATGCGCTGGCATTCCTCGAAGGAGGAAGCGGTAAAGGAGAGATTATCTTAGTAGTGCAGCACTTTTTCAGTAACAGCTATATGCCGTCAACAATCCGCGAGAAAGAAATTAAGCGCTCAAACATTGCGCACGAAATCCCCCCCCCCCCCACTCCGAGAACGGACGGACCCCATGCGTGTTACCGAAATGTCCGGTAAAGGGGTACTTTTCGTGCGACAAAGTCCGGCCCGAGAATTGTAAAAAAAAAGGGGTGTATTAACTTTTCACCCGGAGATTTCTTTAAAAAGGGGCTGTTTTTTCTTTTTTTCTCTCATCTCTTTGGACTCCTGAGAAATTATTCCGAATTTAGGGGGGTACATTGAGCATCTTTCATGATTTAGGGGGGTCTCCAAGGCAGGAAAAGCCCGCGAAAGGGGGGTTCGGAAATGTTGGCAGTCCTCAGATGGGGTCTATTCGCTATTCATAAGGACCGCTATTCATAAGGTCCGCTATTCATAACGTGCAAATTCCCGTACTTCCGGGTCCGCTATTCATAATGGCAAAAGAGGGTCACTATTCATAATGAAAGAAGGTTCGTTAATCATAAGGACCGCTATTCATAACGTGAGATGAGGGTCGCTATTCATAATTCATCATATTAAGGGTCATTAATCATAAGGACCGCTATTCATAATATGAAATCAGGGTCGCTATTCATAATACGACGAGAGGGTCGCTATTCATAATACGAAATAAGGTTCATTACTTATAAGGGTCGCTATTCATAACACGGGAAGAGGGTCGCTATTCATAATAGGAAATGAGGGTCGCTATTCATAATAGGAGAAGAGGGTCGCTATTCATAATAGGAGAAGAGGGTCGCTATTCATAATAGGAAATGAGGGTCGCTATTCATAATAGGAGAAGAGTGTCGCTATTCATAATAGGAAATGAGGGTCGCTATTCATAATAGGAGAAGAGGGTCGCTATTCATAATAGGAGAAGAGGGTCGCTATTCATAATAGGAGAAGAGGGTCGCTATTCATAATAGGAAATGAGGGTCGCTATTCATAATAGGAGAAGAGGGTTGCTATTCATAATAGGAGAAGAGGGTCGCTATTCATAAAAGGAGAAGAGGGTCGCTATTCATAATAGGAGAAGAGGGTCGCTATTCATAATACGAAATGAGGGTCGCTATTCATAATAGAAGAAGAGGGTCGCTATTCATAATAGGAGGAGAGGGTCGCTATTCATAATAGGAAAAGAGGGTCGCTATTCATAAAAGGAGAAGAGGGTCGCTATTCATAATAGGAAATGAGGGTCGCTAATCATAATAGAAGAAGAGGGTCACTATTCATAATAGGAGAAGAGGGTCGCTATTCATAATAGGAGAAGAGGGTCGCTATTCATAATAGGAAATGAGGGTCGCTATTCATAATAGGAGAAGAGGGTCGCTATTCATAATAGAAGAAGAGGGTCGCTATTCATAATAGGAAAAGAGGGTCGCTATTCATAATAGGAGTAGATGGTCGCTATACATAATAGGAGAAGAGGGTGGCTATTCATAATAGGAGAAGAGGGTCGCTATTCATAATATGAAATGAGGGTCGCTATTCATAATAGGAGTAAGGGGTCGCTATTCATATCATATATTCATTTCTCTTCAAATCCTCTTCTTTCTCTAATAATTTAATGAAACATCAAAGCTTCCACGTTTTGCGCGGGAGGGGGGAAACTGAATTCAGACAAGGATTAAGAGTCGAGAATGGAACAACGAATCATCTTCTTTCTCTAATAATTGCATTAAACAATGAAAGGTCAAAGCTTACGCGCTTTGCGCAAGAGGGGGGAATAGAATTCAGACAATTATTAAGAGTCGAGAACGGTACAACAAATCGTAATTTTTCTCTAATAATTAATGAAAGGTAAAAGCGAGGGGGAAAACTGAATTCAGACAAGGATTAAGAGTCGAGAATGGTACAATAAATCGTCTTCTTTTTCTAATAATTAATGAAAGTTCAAAGCTTTCGCGCGTAATGGGTGGGGGAGGGGAGGGGGGGGGGGACAGCAAGCTGCCCGAATATGAATTTTTGATATCTTTTCTCGTTTATCTTGGTGATAAATAACACTTTCACAAAAAACATATAATGCTCAAATTTTTGCTCGCTCGTTTCGCTCACAAGCAGAATTGTGAACTAGAAAATAATCGGGCAAGAGGCTTTAGCCCCCCCCCCCCCAGATGAAAATGTAAAAAAAATGTATATCTTAAAAACGGGGAATGTTGATATCGGACAAGAGACGTGAAGTGAGCTTGCACCCCTTTCCAAAATTGTTCCTGCTTCTAGGTACCCGTATCGTGCTTCTAATATGACCTTGTCAGTATTGGTATGTTGAGTTGAAAAAACGGTCTGCGCATTTTTCAAATTTCCGTCCCCCCCCCCCCCCAATTGGAAAATTCTGGATCCGCGCCGGGGCGTACTGATGGGGGGGGGGGGGGGGGGCTGAGGTCCAATTGTCAGGTCCAATTCCGCTCAGTAATTTGTAGGTCCATAAGTCCTAATAAAAATTACTTTCTACAACAACATTATTGTCGTATAAACAATTACTAGTTTCTTAAATAGCAAGCTAAAATGGATAATGGGCCTGTTTGGCGTACTTAATATCTCAGTGGCGTAGCCTGGATAAGATCAGTCGGGGGCAGGGTGATGGGGCAAGATTTCCAACAAGGAGGAAAATTTACGATAGGATTACATGTGTGTTATGTTTTACTTTTTTTTCGTCACCACATGAGCGGGGGTTGGCTCTATATAATTATCAAAGATAACAGATAAAATATAGTTGCTTTAAAAAGAGACAACTATTCAGGGCTATATATCGCCCCCCCCCCCCCCCTACAGGACCAGGAACGTAGCCGAGGGGGGGGGGGGGGCGTATTATGAATAGCGAACCTCATTTCGTATCATGAATAGCGACCGTCTACTCCTATTATGAATAGCGACCCTCATTTCTTATTATGAATAGCGACCCTCATTTCTTATTATGAATAGCGACCCTCATTTCGTATTATGAATGGCAACCCTCATTTCATATTATGAATAGCGACCCTCATTTCTTATTATGAATAGCGACCCTCATTTCTTATTATGAATAGCGACCCTCTACTCCTATTATGAATAGCGACCCTCTTCTTCTATTATGAATAGCGACCCTCTTCTCCTTTTATGAATATCGACCCTCTTCTCATATTATGAATAGCGACCCTCATTTCTTATTATGAATAGCGACCCTCTACTCCTATTATGAATAGCGACCCTCTTCTTCTATTATGAATAGCGACCCTCTTCTTCTATTATGAATAGCGACCCTCATTTCTTATTATGAATAGCGACCCTCTACTCCTATTATGAATAGCGACCCTCTTCTTCTATTATGAATAGCGACCCCCTTCTTCTATTATGAATAGCGACCCTCATTTCTTATTATGAATAGCGACCCTCTTCTCCTATTATGAATAGCGACCCTCTTCTTCTATTATGAATAGCGACCCTCTTCTCCTTTTATGAATAGCGACCCTCATTTCTTATTATGAATAATGACCCTTATGAATAATAACCCTTATGAATAACGACCCTCATTTTGCATTATGAATAGCGACCCTCATTTCTTATTATGAATAGCGACTCTCTTCTCCTATTATGAATAGCGACCCTCTTCTTCTATTATGAATAGCGACCCTCTTCTCCTTTTATGAATAGCGACCCTCATTTCTTATTATGAATAATGACCCTTATGAATAATAACCCTTATGAATAACGACCCTCATTTCGTATTATGAATAGCGACCCTCTTTCTGTGTTATGAATACCGACCCTTTTGTAATATTATGAATAGGGACCCTTATGAATAACGACCCTGTTTTCCTATTATGAATAGCGACCCTCTTCTAATATTATGAATACCGACCCTCTTCTTTGATTATGAATAGCGGTCCTTATGAATAATGACCCTTATGAATAATGACCCTTTTCTCCAATTATGAAAAGCGGACCTTATGAATAGCGGACCTTATGAATAATGGACCTTATGAATAGCGGACCTTATGAATAGCGGTCCTTATGAATAGCGACATTGACCCCCTCAGATAGGGGGTGCTTTCAAAAAGAGGGAACAATCATATACGTACCCTAAATAACACTGAGTGGGGGGGGGGGGGGCGGGACGAAATCGAGCACCCCATATGCATATGCATCTATCATGTTAACAATTTTCATCAATGCACATACAGAGCAAATCGAAATCACCTGGCTGTAATCTAAAGGCAGACTTGATATCGGCTTTCCCCATAAAAATACTTATGAACAAGTTTAATAATCATGTCCACCGCTTCGTAGAAATTTGTGTAAGAAGCGTTGCACTCATCATTATATGCTATCATTTACAGTGGAGCCGCGAGGAGAGGATATGTGCTGTATTAACATAAATTCACCTGGTGTTCATTTTGAAACAACCCCGATGGGGGAACAACGAACATTCGGAAATGGAATTGAAGTAAAGGGGGCTACGGTTCTGCCAAGTAACACCTCCTTTACTATCTTTTGCATAACGATTTCTTGATGAAGAATAGCAGACTTGAGATTCTTACAACTCATTTGTACCCGGGTGCCTTTAAAACTCAGAGAAAAGATAAGTTGAAGACTAATGATGGTGCGCCACTCACCAGCACTCGTGAACTTATGAAAGAGTTATATAACTTTTATTCTAATTTATATTCCTCTAACCGGACTGAAAATTCAAGTAATGTCACCGATGCTTGTGTAGACAATTTAGAAATTTTGTTCTGAAGAACAAAAGAGAAAACTAAATCAGCTTTTTACCAAATATGAGATTTTTAACTCCTTGAAATCTATGCCTTCAGATAGTTGCCCTGGTCTGGACGGTCTACCAAAAGAATGTTATGTTTTATGCTTCAATGAAATATGTTAATTGATTCTTATAGTTATGCTTTTACATCTGGTATTATGTCACAGACTGAAAGAACAGGTGTGATAACCCTTATTCCCAAAAAGGATAAAGATCATATGTTCATTAAGAATTAAAGACCAATCTCCCTTTTTTCTGTTGATTACAAACTTATCGCTAAATGTTTTGCTTTGAGATTAAAATCTATTTTGTCAGATATCATACATAGAGACCAGTCAGGATTTTTAAAAGGTAGAAATATAGCTCACAATATAAGACTTTTAATAGATTTAATTGATTATACAAACACACAGGATATTCCTGGAGCTCTATTACTTCTTGATATTGAAAAGGCTTTTGATAGCGTGGAACATGAGTATCTGTATAAAGTCTTAGAATGTTGTAATGCCGGCAATTATTTATTACTTGGATTAAGAGATTTTACAATACAAGAAATACATATGTTATAAATAATGGTCATTTGTCACCAGTTGTCAGCATTAAACAGAGGGATATTTCAAAGCTGCCCTATATCACCGTAATTATTTCTAATGGCTATAGAGATTTTAGGCATTTCAATCCGAAATAACAGGCTTATAAAAGGAATCCAAATTGGTAATCAGGAATACAAGATCAGTATGTATGCTGACGATACCACCTGTTTTTTTAATGGAGACTTGGAATCTATTAATCAATTGTTCAATACTTTTGATTCCTTTAGAAAGTTTTCTGGCTGCAAAGTTAATATATTGAAAACTGAGGGTATTTGGCTTGGATCCTTAAAAGATTCACATGAAAAACCGTATGTTTAGCTCTGCTGCTGATTCTGTTGTATTTTTCTGTCATGCATTATAATCTGATTGGAAATTATGCCATCTCTCCTTCTCTATCTCTCCTCTTTCCCTTTGAACCCCTACCAACTTTCCCTATATTTCTCTCTTCTATCAGTCCTTCGAGCTTGAGCTCTCTTTTCCTTTCTCTTTCTGCTCGTATTTCGATTGTGATGCTGCTCCTATTCTACTTTCATATTCTATATTCATACCTAAATTTATTTATGATGTGATTCAGAATTGTATTTAAAGTTCTTGCTATGTATAAGTCATACAACTGTCTTGTCATGTTTTGTGCTGAAAGCCGGAGGACCGTAACTGCTCATAGACTTTTTCTTATAGAGTCTTGACGCCCTTCTGGCTTTCAGCACCATGTTTTTGTCTTATTTTTATGTATTACATGTTATACCAATGGAAAACAAATTTTTGTATTATATTATGAACAATCAAATCTTGAATCTTGAATCTTGAATGTCTTACCAAAGGGCAACACCACATCTATCCCGGGACCTACCGGTAACGAGACCACTGCTATGGCATGCAATGCGTTAATGTATCTAAAATTATTCCAGTCAAACGTCTCACCTGGTTTGTGGTATCCGATATATGCTTGCAATTGGGATGAGTATGGATTAAACGTGTAGGTATGTTGTGTCAAATTTAGTAAGGACAAGTAGACATGAGTGTCATAGTATTTGTGGTGATAATATAATTTAGTCATAAATCTGACCCACAAACCAAGTTGTATACAAATGTTCGGGATATGTTGATTTATATCATCATAAATTTTGCCCTATATATACATATATATATATATTTTAGGTCCAAGTACCAACTTGACCACTATTGCTTCTTAGATGTACAATGTTCCTTAAGTCTATAGAAGATGAATGACAATGAGACAATTTTTTCTCATAATTTTGATTTCTAAAGTTTAATTTCATTTGACATAGTCAGAATTACTTAATAGAAGAATGACAATTGTATTTTATCTATGTAGTCGCTTTAGGCTGGAAATTTAGAAATGAAATAAAATTGATTTCTTAGCATACGCCTTGAAAAATGCAATGTTGCATAGGATACAAAATTAGTTGCATACAAATAGGTAAATTGACTGGGGATGCCACATTAATCTTAATAATGTGATGGAAGGGAATGACATTGATCTAATAGAACTCTTTCTTTAAATTTTTGGAGTAATTGAGCAGACTGTACGTGTCAATAGTGTTAACATTCTTAAATTCATCTAAACGCGTGGGTCATAGTGTACGTGATACCATATTTAGGAATATCTCGTTACCAGCGAACTATTGTACATACCGAAACACACACACACACCCACACGGAAACACGCGTACACACTCACATTCTGCTCCATCGTTGTTTAGTTATATATACATATACATACATATATATTTTGTTTTCAAATATATATATATACATGTATATATCTAAAACGCGAAAAAGGTGAAGAAGGAGGTTCATGCTAAAATTCAAACAGTATTCATCGAGTCACAAATTATCGACGTACCTTACATCTATATCAAGTCATATATGTATTTGTGTGTTGTTGTAAATATAGATTTTTATATATCTATAAAATATATTAAGTTCACGTGTTTGCATAACAAATGTCCATGATGCAAAAATGATCAAGATCAGTAGTATCATGCCTCAAATCCAACAGCGTTTATTAGGTAACAAATATTCACTAACATAACGTATTTATCAAGTGATATATATTTACACACTAAGAGCAGGGCGGGGAAGGGGGGGGGGGGGGTGCAACGCCTTTATTTGCATAAAGATGCACTAAGTATCATGAATATTGGGACTACTCTTCTCAACTATCTTTTTTTCCTTCCAACTCGTGCATTTTTTTCCATGCTTGTCTTCTACATAAATTGATGCGGATGCAGTTTTATAACAATTAACTTATGTAGGATCGGGATTGAAAACCATGGGATAGACTTATTGTTTTGACAAGCAATTATTATGCAGACTGTCTCTCGTAATCACAGAGGATACGTCGTGTCTAAAAAGCTAAAACACTCTTAATTTTCTACATACCTAATGTCTGGTCTATCAAGCGTGAGCGCAAAAACATGCAATCACTAAGGATGGGAACAAAATCATCACAGGTCAACGTTATTACTGATCATTTGTTCCCTCTTTTTTTTTTTGCCTGTATTTACTAACGAATCAGTTACATAGTTTACTCCAGAATCACTGCAATTTATATTTTTTGTTAGAGAAAAAAAGAGAAGGGCAATTGACTCTCGCTCATCGAAATACATTAAGTCAGAGTATTCATCATTGGCTTTCATTAAAATAAAAATTGTTAATGTGATTATTACTTTAAGATGCAAAGTCGAAAATCTTATTTATCTCGTTTGTGTATATACGAACTATTACTTTATTTTGTGTAAAGAAATTCCTTCCATTTCTCGAATGTCCTTACATAGAAGAAATTAAAGGTTAGTTTTACTATTCATTAAATATTTCTGAACATCAATATTCAGTGTTGTCAAACGCCTCACCTGGTTTGAGGCATTGGACATTGGTAATTCTAAAATTGAGGATCAGGTTCGGGGTGTGTAATTTAATGTGGAGCTCCCCACTGCAGTCATAGTGAACACGGTGTCATATTAAAGATATTCCATCACCTTTTAAGTCCATTCAAGACTGAAGACAACAAATTAATGGTTTTTGAAGACAAGTAAACTGAACTGTCTACTATCAAATTGATGTCTTTATCTATCATATGTACTGGTCGGGACTGTCGATGAGCTGGAAAGAGCTTATCAAATTAGATGAATTCATCCTAAAAAAATCACCCTTTCCTCATGTTCTTGTATACCTTTTTCTGAGATTAAAATCGAATACAACGGCTATTAAGCATATAACTAAGACTAACATCCAGTCATCCATCCCTATTTGTTAATCTATAATTGTAATGGATATTAATTTCAGCGGTAGATGGTCAAAGCACGGCGAGGCAAAAGCTCCATGTCCGGATCGATTTCACTCTTCTACCTATATCAAAGCTGAAAAACAAATACCAAGAAGAAAGTATTCTAATTAGCCCTAACACTGAAAAAGAGCAGAATGGCATAAAATAGAGATATATATATGCGATGGTTGACGATGGTTGACGGATGATAATTATTATCTGAAAGTATCGAACTTTGTGGCATAACCAAATTATGTAGGGCGAAAAAAAAAATTAGATTAGGATTTACTGGAGCTATCATCTTTTACCTCCCTGCTCGTTTGCCCCCCTCACACACAGACAATCGCACCTTTTTTCGGGGGGGGGGGGGTGTTCCTGAAATGTAAAGAGATTTTACATACAATGAAAATGCGATGACGATAACCAAGTAGTATTACAATTGCCGTTTGCCGGCTTGATCTATATCCAGCCTGCATATTAATCAGGTCCTTGCCAGAGTTCAATAACCACTTTACTTTTGATCTATAAATTACTATGCTACTGCATACCTTTCTTCCTAATATTATTATTTTGTTTAATTTTAAGGGAACAAATATTTTAACCAGTGTTGTTGATTTTAAAGAAAAATTATCTAAGGCTGTTTAGGAAACAATGCGAAAAAAAATCCTGTCGTAATTTAGCTCCATTATTATGACTATATTTTCAAGGGCTTTCATCACTTGTTATGCTTTTTTTTATAATGGTCTTTACCAATTTCCAGCTGATCATTCGTTATTCAGTTCTGTATGATGAAATTGTTATGTAGACTTACGAAAGAACATACATGATGAGGCGAAGGAGAAGCATTCTAGATTTAAGACAAGGTAAGCGAAAATTGACTTGTTTCTTAATTTATTTCGTAATACATCAATTACATCAATTACAATACGTTAATGAGCGCTGCACAAGATGTAAATTATATTATAAAAGCATAGCATTGTTTTAGAGTTAATTGTACTTTTATTCTGGTATTTACCAATGCAATTAAACGGAAAAAAAAGTATCTACTATACTTCCGCGTAATTGGTTTTTAGTAAAATAATCAGTATATACATAGTCAATAGGTTATTATCTTCTTTGTTTTTAACTGAATAAGTTTGGCTCCAAAGGAAGGCATATACACGTGACACTGGACATCCTTTTGAACAATCACGTGTGAGTATATAATATGCTTATATATTCTCTCGAATTAACCTTCATTATGAACACCCTGTACGCAATCTTTGTGTTGTGAAACACCGACATAATTATGTTTGATGGATGCTAATTCAACATGTTTCTAAAATAAATAAATCGAGTAGAAATATTTAACAAATCAATAAAACAAAACACGAGATTGTTCAAAAGTAAAATGAAAGGAAATAAATACAAATATTAAAATGAAAGAAGAATACAAAATCAAATAAAATAATATTAAAAGGAAGACAAGAATTAAAAAGAAAGAAAATGAATTTGTATTTCCAAACTGTTTTGTTAGAAAAAAGGTACCAAATTGAAATAAAAATAGGGTTAGGAAAACCATAACAAATAATTGTTAGTATCCCAATGTAGATTAATAAGTGAACATGTATTTTGTTATATTACCAAACTCTTTATTCAATAATCCTAATGGATTTTTTACTAAAACCTCGTTTAGACTCCAAAAATAGAAAACAAATTAAACAATCAAAAATGGAATGCAACCATTTATACATTCAAAAACGTCGGGGCGAAAAAAAAACCTATAGCATGAACATTTCCGTATGTTAACTCAATCCAACATCATTGAATTAATTGTATTTCTGGATATCAATATAATATTCCATCTAAATGCCTTTCCTACATCAACAAGTTATACTGTCTTTAATATCCTCATTAATCTTTGGGTTAAAAACTTATAAAAAAAATGTCACCATGCAATGATCATCATCAACTACTGAAGGAGAAGAAGGTTGAAAAGGTTAAGATTTGTTTGCACTTTACTTCATAGAAAAGAAACCTACCATCCTTTTTGACAAAACAATGATAACAAAACACCACTTACTTTGAAGGCTATTCTTAATGGGAAACACTTTTTGCCTTTCAAACCATGTACAGTATGATTATATAATGATACAAGTCGATAATGCATTGTCTAATATCTTGAATAAACATAAATAAATTTCAATATTGCCCATAACTATATTTGCTATTATCCACCTAACATATTCTTTTGTATTTGAATCGAAATAACTGAATTATAAACGAAATATATGTCTATAAACGTGTGCAGTTATATCTCATTGCATTGAAATAAATTATACAAATGGCAAAATGTTGTAAGGATGCTGCAAAGTGCTAAATTAACAACCAAAAGAAGATTATACGTCCTAAGAAATAATAGGTCATCTCAGTGCATCCTGAGAAGTTATACTTTTTAAGAATCGTTTACTGCTTTCTGAATAGATGTGTAACCGTTTCATCATTACATAAAGGCAACATGGGGAAATACATTCAATATCATATCTGTGTAAATGTGTACCGCTTTCATACTCTTTTAAAAATATTCAAATAAAACTGATGAATATAGATTATCGGAAGCTTTTCCTGTTACAATCTAATTATAAAAATGAAAAGTTCAAAAATTAACTGGTAATTACTGGTATTGTTATTGCTCTGTCTTAAGCATAGTATGCGATTTGTTTTAAATTACAATAGGGCTACTGTTTCGAACTGGTCATCCATGAACATGATTAACGCCAAATTGTAAAGAAACTTAAACTGAAATTCATGCACTATATGGTGACATGTCAACTCTCTAAAGCATCACACCTTGGTTAACAACTGTTGGAAAGGCCCGGGCAATAGGGCAATTTGAATGCACAGTCGAACAAGAGAAGTTAATTTTGCAACATTTTACTTTTGACCTCACCTTTATTTTCATCTACTACATTTCATGACTTACAAAAGTCATAACCATTAATAACCCTACTTTCTAAAAAAAAAAAAAACATAACCGTGATTATGCAACGAAAAGGAGACAATCATACTTAAGTTTCCATTTGTTTTAATTTTATTATTATTATTATATATATATTTTATTTCATTTTATTTTTATTTTATTTTTTTGTTTTTGTTTGGGGGGGGGGTAGAGGGGTTTGTTTATTATTATTACACAAGCTTGACAAGTAGGCCAAGGGACATTGGACGTAATAACTGAACCATGTGGAAAACATGACCTTACGTTATTGCAAGGCAAATTAAAGGAATAGATCTGTTTCATAGTTCAGTACGGTTCAGTTTAGTTAGTGTCAGTAGCATGAAATAAAGAGTAAGAAACTTCATTTTGCACTGTAAATCGCGAAGATATTTGTATATTACTTGTCACATTCATGACCCTTAGTTTGTGAATAACACCCCTTACACAATAGAGACCAAATGGTAACTGAGTATTTGTTCCAAACAAGAGCATGCTATAAAACTAAAATTTTAATAATTGGTAAATAAAACAAGTTTGCACTTAAAATTTCGGTTCCTTGTTGGTTGAATTAGTATAAAGAGAAGAGTCCGGTGACTTAGATTGGTTTCTCGTAGGTCTCATAGCTATGGTGAATCTCGTCTGGTTTCAAGTATGGTGCAGTGTACAGTGACTTATCACCTACAAGGTAATCAGCATACCCTGCCGGAACATCAGGGAGTGGTCCTCGGTCAGTTTTCTCATCTTGTAAGGAATGTTTCGATGGTCCAAAGCTCCGACTGTCATTAAATAGCAGATTTATGAAAGTAACAACATACTGAAATTAACACGAAGAAACATCATAACGATGACGCAAATATCAAATTCATTAATATATTAGTAACTCATTTTTATTTCTCAAAGAATAAATAATATGTCGTTAGGAGTTAGTGGTGCTAAAACAATAAATTGGCTAAAAGTACAAATCAAACATGAGAAATATCGTAGCAAATAGCAAATCTTCTGATGCAGTGAAGCTTCCAAAAAGAAATTATGTGTTTCAACATAATATAAAATTACGAATATTGGCATTCCCTTGCATACAGCCACCCACTACGCCCATAATTTATCTTATTGTTGTCATCTCCTCTTAATACAAATTATACCCACAAGTAATCTGTTTTGATCTTACCCTTTTTTTGTTCAACATTTTAACGCCCCCAAAAAATAAATAACGGAAATAAATGATAGCAACGTAAACTGACATGCTAACTGACAAGCGCGCGAAGAATTGACGGGTTGTGATTGGCTCTTTCAATGCGTTAGCTACAATATAGTCCTTTCGAACTTTGTTCATTGATTGCAACTTACTCCGATTGAGGGAAAGACAAAAATCTTAATTATGTATATGTTTTCGTTGCTATTTTCGATTTTGCAGTTATAATAATAATAATAATTACATTTATAGGGCGCTTAATACGGGCGTTTCCAAGCGCACAGGTGGTATTGTCTTAGTCATTTTTATTAATCAACATGTTCAATGGCTTAAAAGCATCAAAATATATATATATATATATATATAAACAGTACAAATAATTTCTATATATAAAAAAAAAAGATTAACAAAAAGAAAGAAACTAGATGGAACTTCGACTGCGCGCAGTCGAAAATGATGCATCCGCCATAGAGCAATTTTACAAACTAAAACAGAAACAATTTTTAAAATTCAAGTTTGATCGGTATCCATCTGTCGGTTTTAGATATGATGCATTCACAAGCATTTTAGAGGCATACATAATGTGCCACATGACCTTTTACCTGATGACCCTAAAATCAAATCAGTTCATTAGCTCTGCAAGATACATACATGTCTTGAGTTTGATAGTTAGCTGTCTATTGTTTCTCATAATAATGCGATCACGAGCTATTTTTGTATACATAATGAGCCCTGAAACCTTTGACCTTGTGACCCCAAAATCTAATCAGTACATTGGCTCTGTAAGATACATACATGACCCAAGTTTGGCAATCCATCAATCGGTTCTTGAGATAACGCGATCACGAGAACGGGACGTACGGACGGACGGACAACCCGAAAACATAATGCCTCCGGCTACTTTGTAGCGGAGGCATGAAAATATTTTCAAGTCAACTAAGGACCTTCTTACCCTTTAACGGAGATCGAGAAGGCTACCATGGACATCAGGACTAGAACGAACATTATCACAGCTGCTACTAGTAGGCCTGTGATGAAGACATTTCGCCCGTCTTGCTTCTCTTGGGGCTCTTTATTTCCAATTCTCCCTGTAAAGAGATTATACATAATTTTCCATTAGAAATGTCCGTAGTCAAATATGGGATTTAATAAACTTTTTCTTAAACACTCTTCCTTGTTTTAAGCTGAAAATAATTTCATATAAATATAAATGATGTTATTTTATACGGTAATCTTTGATTACCAAATTTGACTTAAAACAAGAATCCGATCACACTACTTTGTTTAAAACAAAAGGGTGATTTTAACACGTCTTTTGATAATGAACCACATATCAAATAAATGCAAATGAAGTGAATTGTTGTCTAATTAAAACAGATCTACAATGTTGTGAAGCCTGGATCATATTAAACCAAAAATAGTGTTGTATCCCATCCCAATATGATATAAATCTGAGTAAACTTAAGGAATAACTTTTTGTTTAAGAAAACAAACTTTAAGCGGAAATGGCCAAGGGTTTTTATTTGGTCTTGCCCATTTTCATTGTCTTTAACTGCGGTTACTCAACTTCCGTTGTGAAATATTTGTCTAGGTCCAATGTTTTCAAATTTCTAAATTGTTATCCTTTGACTGTTAAATGATTATAGTTGGGGGAAAATGAACAGTAGGTACCAGCTGCACATTAGGTTAACGAATGTCATCCGTTGTTAACAACCATGACTATTCAAACAAAAACATCAACACAGCGAAGGCAAATATACTTGTAAACACTACTGTACACGTGTTTGCATTATACCGACAAAAAGGGATTGATATTGCTATCATAAAGAAAACAAAACACGATAGGAGCATTTCGTAGAAGTGAAGACAAACAAATAAATAAAGGGTACGTATCCAAACAAAAAGGGTAATTTTGTTAAGTAGCAGTAAGTATATACCTGCTGCAGCACCACCATTAGGTGGTTGTGAAACCGGGCACGAAGCGACCGCACCGCGCCACAGACCATCCTTGTTGCATATCCAAACGAACGAAACAAACGCACTGTTACATGTAATGTTGACACTGTCACCAATCTTGTATCGAGCCCTTATCATTTTAACCGATGCATCAGCTGGTAGGATTGGTTGGTTGCATTCTACAAAACAATGAAACAATGTATGAACAAATGAATAAGTAGTGTGGATTATAACAGAATCATGACAAAATGAAATATGGGGAAATCAAAACCAAACAAGAAACATATGAAAACACAATTTTAAAGTTAGAATGACTCCTGTGATATCTTCCTGAAAGTTGTATACGGTTAATGTGTGTCAAATGCTGAGCTTCGAATTATAGAGTTAAAGAAAAGGTTTAGTTCTGGTATTGCGATTGCATTGCGAGAGAAATGTTGTGGAATCGATCGGAAAAGTTGATGGTGTATACTGCAAGGTTCTGGAATGATCAAAATTATAGGAAAATTGGCCCAGTTTTGGTATATGTAACAAGCGCAATACACAGAAAGATTTATATGGGAATACACAAACGTTTGGCATAAAAAATGGTCCTTATCTTTTAAAGCTGTTACATGTCATATTAAGAATATAAACGCATTTGAAGAGCCATGCTTTTCAGGGTACATTTTTGCTCCGAAGTTCTACCACACTTGCATAATAAGAATGAAAACGTTCATAATTTTTTGTTCACCTTTTATTAGAAGTCAACCTTCTCTTTAAGGTCTTTATTCGATGTAGTTCTATTCACTCTTGTTTCTAATGATGTGTCGGATGACATCACTTTTGTAATTTAATTAACCAAAAGTTTCGAAAACGGCCATAATGTCCTTTAAAATATTTTGCTATGATAATTCGGACGAGGATAACTCGTTGAGCGAATGGGACGTTCTTTTAAAATAATTAAGAAATTATTTTTAGCAGACTGTTCTCAAGAATTGTAATTTTTATCATTAAAATGAGTCTTATAACTAAAGGGCAACAAGCCCAGTATATTATCTCTGTCCTGGCAGTTCTATGTTTGTTGCCTCAATTCAAATAGTGGAATTTCGGTTTAAAAATCTAAATTGTATGTTCTTTAATAGCCAACTAGTTAAATGACAGTTCTCATCTGGTTTTATACGAACAGTGCAATGATCTCTCCGATATGCATTTTAAAAAATCTGTGTGCGTGTTTGTGTGTGTGCGTGCGTGTATGTGTGTGCGTGTGTGCGTGTGTGCGTATGTGTGTGAAATCACACCGCGGCCCATAATTACCTATCACGGGGTCAGGGCAAACTATATTTTGTCCGTTCCAAATTCCGCTGACACATGTCAATTCGAACCATTCAGGAACCCCGTTAGTTACTTCGTTACATGTCACATTTATCTTGTCATAATGTTTGTAGGCGAGACGAAGATTCTGAATGTTTGAGTCAAGAGGCACCGCCGGGGCACTGCATTGGGCTTTGCCAGCAGCAACTGCATGGATGATATAAATATATGACCATAGGTTATCCTCATCAGTACATTTGTCATCCACTTGAATCATGAAGGGGTACAAATTAAAATGTGCTTGAAAATGTGAATCATTACTATCGACTGTTTGCGTTATGCAAAATATGGGATAAAATATTCCAGAAGAAAACAGACTCATTCCCATGGTTTTCAATATTTTGTTTTTGTATTTTGAAAAAATGTCGATTCACCTCAATTAATTTCAATCCAATCAAATTCAGTTAAAGACATCTTGGCATCTTTTACAACTTGCAAGTAAAATACAATGTTAATACTGATTGTAAGATTCGTAACACAGTAACAATCGGATGTAGGATGAACATACACAAAATTACACGAAGACATTTTCGACGAGGGTAAAATATTAATTATTGAAGTAAAAAAAGAATTTATAATTCCTATTATACGGTGGAATGTGAAAATATATGAAAAGGTAAAAAGTGATCATAATAATGATCATTATTATAATATAATTATTTTGATAACCAACATGCAGTCCAGATTATACTCAAAAGTGCGACAACATTCACTTTCACTATTACAGCAATTTAATAGTTGCTTTGCGTCAACAGATCATCTTGTTTATGTTATTGTTAATCGTAAAAGGGCTATATGTGCAGCCTGTGACAAAGATCTGTTGTCGATTGCCAGTTGTGCAAGTCAGATAACGATCCGATTGCGATACTCCACCAACTCCTTTGATGATTAATACTAAACATCCACAGTCAAATACCTGCAGCGGGGGGTTCGAGCAGGGCGGGCGGTGGACAGGATACAACGGGTCCGCTCCATAATCCTTTGTTGTGACATTGAAGGGTGAAGGTAGAATCGATGGCATCACACGTCACATTCACTTTGTCTGTGAAGTTGTAATTCAGACGGAGATCTTGCACCGTGGAATGGGGAGGAACATACGGAGCACTACAAGGTATGGAACCTGGAAGGAGTCAAAGAGAAACATAACAAGATGTGATATTTAGTGAATATAAATATCTTTCCATTGGTATCTTCGTTAGAAAACATTTCGTCTGAGGGGTAGAGGTGGGGGGGGGGCTGCCGTTATCACGGTAGACCTGAGTTCTAAACAAACAGGTGCCAAAATAACCCAAGAGGCTGAAGGGATTTTAAATCTTGCATTTAATAGAGAAGCACAGTAATTCAAACATGGGTAAAAAAAGATTAATCAAAGAAGGATATACGGTCGATTGATTCATGAAAGTGTTTATACAATGTATTTTGTCCCGATTAATGATTTGTATACAATTAATATTTTTCGTTCAAACACAGGGACCTAATCGGTCATAATTAATGAACAATGCATTCAGCCGTCATGACGCTCCGCCGACTATTGTTGCGGGCTTTATTTCGTCAAAGATAAGGTGATAGACTTAGAATAAAGAGATTATGGTTAGCTACAGTGTTTGGTCTAGAGTAAGGTTTGCAATAGGGTTTAAGGTAGGGAGGTCTAGGATTGGGGCTAGATTTACAGTACAGTTTTGGTCTAGGTTAATGGTTGTTGTAGGGTTTGAGGTTAGAAAGTCTAGGATGAAGGTTTCGGTCGGGGTAAGGAACAGTGTGTGGCGTAGAGTTTGGAGTCATTAAAAATGGTTTATGCAAATGCTTTCCTCGCGGCCACAATGCCAAATTGCGAAAGTTTACAATTACAATGTCATTTCAAGATGTACGTTAAAATCATTAACAATAAAAAGCCATTATTTGAGTATCTTGTTTAGAATAAAATCAACAGAATCGAATGGTCAAGAAATATGCATTAAAATCAATGAGACATGTTGAATTAGATGAGATAAAATATGACGATTTGATATTCAACAATGATGTACGAAGGAGAAAGGGAGAGCAAGGAGAAACGAAAGGGGAAGAAAGGTGAAAAAATGGGGACATGAAAAGATACGAAAAGACGTGTGTGTGAGGAGAGAGATGGGAATAGATAGATAATAGAGCGATAGAGAAAGATACAAAGAGGGACGGAGTTAGAGAGAGAGAGAGATAGAGAAAGGAAGAGAGATAGAAAGAGAGAGAGAGAGAAAGAGAGAGAGAGAGAGAGAGATGGTTGGAAACATATAAAAGGGGACAATTTGTTATCTTTAGTGTAATCTTTAAATACACACAAATGTTAATCAGTACGTATATAATTTCGAAAAAAAAGCATCCCAATGAATTATTAATATTTCATTCAACAATCTACTAAAATACAAAATACTCATAAGTTTAAACATTGATTTCTTAATTAAATCATTATAATTATTTCTTTTTAATGAATGTTATTGTAAAATAATAGTACTACACAAGTAGCTAGAACAAGCTGAGCAATATCAGGCATAAGGTTTAATGTTAAGACATCTCAGATGGAGGTTAGGGTTAGGGCTGGGTACATCGTTTGGTCTACGGTAAGGGTTGCAACTTCTGGTTTGATGTTAGGACGTCTCAGATGGAGTTTAGGGCTAGGGTTAGGGTTAGGTACAATGTTTGGTCTAGGGTAAGGGTTACAACTTCAGGTTTGATGTTAGGACGTCTCAGATGGAGTTTAGGGTAAGGGTTAGGGTTAGGTACAATGTTTGGTCTAGGGTAAGGGTTGCAACTTCAAGTTTAATGTTAGGACGTCTCAGATGGAGTTTAGGGTAAGGGTTAGGGTTAGGTACAATGTTTGGTCTAGGGTAAGGGTTGCAACTTCAGGTTTGATGTTAGGACGTCTCAGATGGAGTTTAGGGCTAGGGTTAGGGTTAGGTACAATGTTTGGTCTAGGGTAAGGGTTGCAATCAGATTTAATGTCAGAACGTCTCAGATGGAGTTTAGGGTTAGGGTTAGGGTTAGGTACATCGTTTGGTCTACGGTATATAAGGGTTGCAACTTCTGGTTTGATGTTAGGATGTCTCAGATGGAGTTTAGGGCTAGGGTTAGGGTTAGGTACAATGTTTGGTCTAGGGTAAGGGTTGCAATCAGATTTAATGTCAGAACGTCTCAGATGGAGTTTAGGGTTAGGGCTAGGGTTAGGTACAGTGTTTGGTCTGGGGTAAGCGTTGCAATCAGGTTTAATGTCAGGACGTCTCAGATGGAGTTGAGAATTTGGGTTAGGTACAGTCTTTGGTCTAGGGTAAGCGTTGCAATCGGGTTTGATGTCAGGACGTCTCAGATGGAGTTGAAAATTTGGGTTAGGTACATCGTTTGGTCTAAGGTAAGGGCTGCAATCAGGTTTGATATCAGGACGTCTCAGGTGGAGGTTAGGGTTATGGTTAGGTACAGTGTTTGCACATCTTTCAAATTCATTCTTCTAATTGTATTTGTATGAAAGGTCGCTGCTTCACACAACTTATATATTTCGATAATACGTCAAAAACTTAGATATTTAAACATTGTAAGAATGGTTTTCCTCCAAAGGTATGATATGCAGGGCGCGAATGGGCAGGGGAGTTTTGATTAACTGTAGATTATATGTTGAGCTTTGTTTTGTATATTCAATACTTTCGCGCCTTGACCCAAAGTTTCGGATTAGTGCGCATTATAAATTTAAATATTTGAATGTTTCATGTCTGGCAAATTTCCTCCTGTGTCAAGGGTTAATGCTTATTCGGAAGTTATACCAGAGCATGGCGATTTTTCAAACACCTACACCTCCTAATCCATTACCCACTGTATATCACTGGTGTGTACCAAAGTTGTACGGAATTTATTCTTAATGATTTATTCTTAACATGAAAACCAAGTTCAATTGATCTAATGCATGCAGCCATTGATCAATTTCATTTTCTAAATTCCATACAGTACTTAACGTTTTTAACCCGTTGACTACTGAATTGTATAGGTCCAATAAGCTTAACACAGGGACCACCAGGTTCCCGTAAGCAAAGGGTTAATTACGCTCCTCATATGTTTTCTACTGATTAATATAGGTGATAAGAGATCCCCTACATAATCTGCAATAATTTTTTCTTTTTTTTTTTCTTCAAGGTATCATATTGCAATAGCTAGATATGTCCAATGAAATAAATATTACTAAGATAGTGGATTAAACAACCATAACAAAAATACAATAAAAACAATTAAAACAACGTGATACATTATCATACAAAAAATTACATTATGTTATTTCGTCCAGGAAAGGCTTGTTCTTGGAATTTAAGAATTCCGTTGGTCCCTTTTCCTTTTTTCTTTATTTTATATATCTATTTCTTTAAAATATTTTTTTCGGGGGGGGGGGGGTTCCTATAATAATATATACTTCGGAGTCGTTAAAGCAAAAGAAGAAGCCCCAAGATGGCCATATTCCAACCGATAAATTAAAAACAGCCACTATCACATAATAAAATATGGCATTTAAGTTTTCTACCCATTCACCAATATGATACTAAAATTAATGAACACAATGCCATCGTAGACTTCTCTAAGAATAAGAGGCTCGGACAAAAAATCTACTTACAATGCACTTCAAATTTTATTCAATTACTTAATTCGAATAAATTCACTATTTGGATAAAACAAAAATCCATAACGATTTTCTTATAGTACCTTGTCTTTATATGTTTTGTGAGCTACCAACGCGAGCCTTGCTTCGTGTGTATCACCTCCATCTATTGTAGAATGTCTAACACTACAGATCCCTATGACAACTATATTGTACAAGTACTGAGGACAGTAGATAAAAGTGATTTTCAAATCGAATTCAATTCCTATGTGTAAAGTACGTTTTGTTCAGTTAATGTGATTATTGTAACGTTTGGCGAAAAATCAAACGCCTCACTTAGTTTGTGGCATGCGATAACTGCTTGGAGTTTGCTTGACTCTGTTTGAAACGTGCACATTCGTAGTATGTGATCTGTAGCGCAGATGTTCAGTTCAGTCATTAGGTATTCGCTGCTGTATGCAAATGTATTTCAAGCCACCCAATCCCTCTACCTATCACGGATTTTTCGTCAGATGTTTTACAATCATCCCATTTATCACAAAATATTCAGCTGCTTTAATTCCATTGTTTTCCTTTAGTGGAATATTAAAACGAGAAGTAAGCAATAGCAGTAACTGTGTCACGCATCGTTTGACAGAGTGGGTCAAAATAGCAAGGGAAAGCCTGACCAGGGAGGTGAAAGAACAGGAGGCGAAACTCTTGTGATTTATTCAAACGCATTCTTGAGTTCTAAAGCGTAACAATGGGATGTGTAACATTCCACTTGGCTTTGAAGTTCCATGCTCCGAACCGCGCTTCCACTGCGGGGAATTTCGGAAGCCAGGCACCAGTTTTACATTTATTACAAAATATTAAATTACCGGCAAAATTACAGTGTAAATTAAAAACTTTATATGGGAATTTTATTGGGAATAGTGCATCAAACAAATTTTCAAATTTAGAACTCCGTCCTGCCTTTAAATTGTGTGCCATAGTTGGTAAAAGAAAAATAACATCCTGTCAAAAACTCAATATTTTAGGATGATGCGCTAATTTGTGCATGCTTTAATGTCCTGTTATTTGATCCATGATTTACAATCTTCATTAACATTAAGTTTGCTAATGCGTGTTTTCGCGTGTTTTTTGTATTTTTCAAGTTTAAAAAAGAATGAAATTACACAAGTTTGTGTTCGCTTATTCTACTCTTTACACATTCAACAATGGATGAGAAATCATTGGAAGGGACAGCGAACAGTTGCTGTGATACCATTTGCTGATGTAGGAATTCTAAATCCTAAAATGTCATGCGCTCTTTTATCTCACCACCTGGTCAACAGCTGCAGATTAGCGCATAACTTTCCGGCGGCTTGGAGCATGGGGTCAAAGGAGAACGGCTTGATTCAAGTCCTTCTCTATCACGTCCCTGGCCTGACAGAATGGTTTCTCAATGTCAACCTCACCAAGACTGAGCAGCGCGTAGGCCCACACCGGTGATATTACAACTAAGCCGAAAAGGAGTAGTTTGAGAGATGACGTAGATTCTTCCCTGTTTTTTTTCCTCACCCGTTTCAAGCAGCTAGCTAATGGAGCTGTTCACGAAATTAAAAAAAAGAGACTGCGGCGTCATAATTCAAGAAAATTGGTTATCGCCTTTTATCAATGATTCACGTCTACAAAAGGTATGATGCGAAGCACCGCAATCGAGAGGATTCATGAAGAATATGGTTTCTTACAATATTGAGCGATTTACATATCATTATCATGATAGGAAACTGATTAACAAAACAGACATTAAAGTGAAATACGCTTGGTACGTCTAGCTCACCCCCTTTCAAGTCCATCAAAAAACTCAAAGTTAGGAATAACCAGAAATAAAACAAAAACATCAAGTTACAACAAGTACGCTTTCGAGAAAATATTTTGCAAAATAGCAAACGAAGAAATATACAAATGAAGCACAATTTTGAAACTCATCTTTTGTTCACTGCACAGTAACATTTTCAGAATGCCGGCCTACTTATTTCTATAAAAAAAAAATTGTAAAGATTAAATGATAATATCATACCATAATAACAACAGACTCATGACGTATGATCAATATTGTGCTATAAATTTCGGTGACAGGACAATATTACCGTTAACGTTTTTACTTATCTTTATTGTGCTAGAACATAGCTCAGCCATTCCCCAAAATAGTCATTCTCGGATGCCCGGATATATATTTGGAGGCAAGTATTATAATATACTTTTCCCTTTTTATCAGTCAAACGCCTCACCTGGTTTGTGGCATCTGATAATTGCTTGATTATTATTTGTCAGTGTATCAAACGAGCAGATTAGGAGTTGTGAACATCAGTAAGTGCACTTAGCCACCAGTTATACTTCGCGCGCTGATATATTTATGATTATTATATTCAGTTGTCCCTTTTCATAAACGTCAAATGTTGTTTAATGTTGGTTGTGTTTCACCAGAAAAGAGACAGTTGAGCCCAAATACCACATGTATGCTTTACCTGCAGTAAACTCCATATTTATCATATTTTCCCCTCTCAATTAAGTGTTGGGGGGGGGGGGTAGTTGTTATGTTAAAAATGAGGAGGCAGGTATTACATGCGTACACGTGCGCGCGCGAGCATGTGTGCGTGTGTGTGAAAATGAAACATCACCCACATTTTCGCGGGTAAGGGGGTAATCACTAAAAACAAAGTGTTATTTGAAGTTATCATAAGTCTAATCTCAGCCCTCCCCACAAACATGCAAACAAAAATAAAAAAAATTAACTAAAATAAAAAGATGAGAGATTTTACAGAGGAAAATAATTATTTGTGGTAGGGCTTTGAGAATATTATGTGAATATCCATGTAGGACAAAATAATTCAAAGACTAAATAAATATGAATTATGGGAAGATGGATATTTCCTTATTTTATTTTGCTCAATTTGAATGCCACAATTCTGCACCTATAAAAACTTTATCCATAGCATAACAGAGCCTTCAAATTTTTAGTAAAGCGGCTCACCTGATTTTTAGCATCTAACGAATGCTTGGTATGTGTTTGTTTCCAGAAAACCTGCAACTCTGGTGGTTGATAATTCCGTAAGCGCAGCGGTACACATGTGTCATGGTGTACGTGCTGTTGTGTCCAGTAAGCAAAAACTTTATATTTGAGGGGCACCGTTAAAAAATATTGCCCAATGGAATCTCTAAACTTACTATGCAACGAGACGAAGAAAGAGGGCATAGATCATCGAAGAGTTACAGTTTCAAATGAGACCCGAAATAAATAACCACTAATTATTTGTGCCATTTGCTGCATTTTGAAGAAAAAAAAATACTTGTCAAAGCACATTTGAAGAGTAAATTTACTCGACTAAAAGCGTCTGTTTCACTGCGCATATAAATTGTACTTTTTCAAGCGTATTAAATGTATTTTAGCAGTCTTTACTTGATTCATCAAGATAGGAAGATATGACATTTACAAACGCCACAACCCATAATGCAGGTGACAGGAGCGAATACATTTGGGAGGGGGGGGGGGGGAGGTGGGGGGGGGGGGGCGACTGGTCCGGCCCTTTTTCCCTGGCAAAAAAAAATTGTCACGAATTGGGCCAATTTTTTTAGTTCTCTCATCCCCCTCTCCTCTCCCGCCTGTTCACCTGCTGCCTCACCTGGTTTGTGATATCCGACGAAGGGTTGATATTTGATGTGGAGCAAACATGTCGATTCAGATGGCATCATATACCGTAAGAACAATCGGTCACTCTTATCATACTGAACGAGCTGGGATGTTTATAGAGATCCGACTAGTTTTGCCCCCTCCCCCGTTTACGTCTGTAATAGTTGGACAGGAGGGATTAGACCACCCAGCGTGGTCACTGACAAGTGGTTATCTCATCAAATCAGCTATCAATTAACATAAGAAAAAGGGGATCATGGGGGACCGGGGACCAGCGGTCATCGATTAGGCATTGTTTGCTATATAAAGGGCGAAAGTAGCCATATAAGTAGTGTAGTAGGGTTTTAAAGTGTGTTGCTTTTGGGTGTCACAAATTATAGAAGGTCAGTGCACCCCAACTATACTAAAGATATGTGTGCGTGTTTGGGAAGGGGGTGCAGGTGTTTTCGTCTCTTGCCCATATATACAGTAGAGTATGATATATTGGTGTTTTTTGGTGAGCATTAGGTAACGTTATCGGTACGATGAGACTATGGTGGTCTGGATCGAAAAAGGAAATTAGCAGAAGTGCAGATACTTAGATTGCCAAATATGATTTTTTCGATCAAGATTTTCGAGCTCTTTTTAAATCATTGCATTGTTTGACAACAACTAGAACAATAGGCAAAAACTAAAGAGACGGAGGGAGAAAGAGAGAGAGGAGGAGGGGGAGTAAAAAAGAGAGACAGAGGGAAGGATAGAGGGAGAAAGGGGGAGAAAGGCAAGAAAGGAAGAGACGGAGAGAAAGAAGCTAGTCTTTAGAAATGATACTTTAGTCCTCAAAATGGTATGGTCATATTTCAAATGAAAAATGTCCAATCCGTTTAGTTACTTCGGCGTTTAGAACTATATAATATTTCACAGATTTCACAGAAATCAAAATCCACCTTAGATTGTTCCAAAATCGTCTGACATTTTATTCAAACGTCTCACCTGGTTTGTGGTATCCGACGAATATTTTGATATGTTTCTTGTATTTAAACGTGTAAATTCGAAGATGTCATACCCGTAAGGACAACTGAACACTTTCGTCATGTCGATCGAGCTGGCATATTAAAAAAAAATCCCACCAATATGTTCAACGTATCTAAGTTGTAGATGCGCCTTTGTGTTGTGCCGATATTAGAGAGTGTACGTGTATGCTGCATTGGAGTACAGGATATTCCAACTGCCGTCTGCTATATTGAACTTTACTGATTTTACCGAGACTCGTTATAGTGCTCTGTACATGCCAGCAAACCATTGTTTCACTGCCTTTTGCGTGCTTGCACACATTCGTAATAACATATATTGTTCATGCTCATTGGACTGTACTGTGTGATTCACATGCGCTATACATAGAATCATTGCGTTAATCAGATTATCTCTCCAAAAATCTGGCACGGGGGGATTTGGGGCTTGGCAGAATGGGGATTAGCCCTGTGGTACGATAAGAGGTAACATACCTCTTTTGTATCCAGCCTTACCAATTATCCATCTTAATAATTAAATATATATAATGGCAAAGTTAGACATGCAATGTGTTTATTCCAGTCTCAAAACTCGGTCAATCTTCAGTATTCAGTATTATATCTAAAGGTTTCCTTGTTTTAGTTCCATGCCGGTATAAAGTGATTATTCAAGGGCCATACACATCAACTACCAACCAGTTTTCTTCAATCTCTTTTTTACTTTCCCTTTTCTCCTAAACTTTCATTACCACCCGTACCCTGAAGCATAGTATATACATATCGATACTGTTTTCGTTTGTATGTAGTATGCGAATCTACGTTAAACATTTAAATCCCAATGTAGACTATGCCATAGTATGATTAAACATTACATTACGAAGACCAAACAATGCCGTAAACACTATCACGGCAATACGAATGACAAATGCCTCTAGAAAGGGCTGATTTTGAGCCTTACAAAACAAATTAAATGACATACGTTTTGTATGCGAAATATGTATATGTGATGCCGTCAAATTTCAAAGACAACAAGTAATTTCAATAAATTTATTTACATATGTTGTTATCGTTCTTTCTAGTACCTTATATGACTTGAAGATAAACTTTGCGCAATGGGAAAATTTTCTAAATAAATTCATTGATTTTGAAAAAGTTAGCTCGCAATCTACAAATCCTACTTATCACGTGTTAAACTATTTGTCATTTCCGTGTGTACACATTTCTTTTTTTAATCGATGCCTTAAACATCCCGCATACTCTTTTATATCGTTGCTCTCTTTTACAATGTAAATATATGAATATAAATGTCATTAACATTATGTACACTGTTGGTGGCCTTTCTAGAAAGCGTCTTTATAAAAGTGAATAAGACGTATGAAGTTTGAGAAGATTTTTAAGCTCGAATGTACTTCTGCCTTTTGTCAAACGTTTCATTTGGTTTGTGGTATCCGAATGTTAATATCTTTGACTTGGAGTAAACGTGTATAAATTCGGATGTTTTAATGACCATAAGAATAGCCGAACAGTTTGGTCATCCCGACCCAGCTGGCATATTTAACCCGTTGAATACTGAATTATCTAATTTCCATAAGCTTAACACAGGGACCACCAGGTTCCAGTAAGCAATGGGTTAAAAAGATCTCACAATTAAGCTCTCAGCGTCCAATGTCGTGAAAGAGGTTTGACTCTGTTCGAATTCCAATCAATTAACCGAGGTGACGCCTTATCCTTTTATATATACATCTCAATATATTAACCTTAAATGAACGGTAGCGTATTAATTTTGTTGAAGTTTCGCATTTTTCAAAATGAAATAACGTTTATAATTACGAATGCAAAAAATATTTCGTCAAGTCAATGTTCGTAATTTCAAAAATGGCTTAGTTCATTATCAGGACGATAAAAAATGGAAATTTAGAACCTATTTCATTGTTGGATTTACGAACCCTGTCTAATTTTTGGAATTATGATCCATATTACATACAAAACGAAACTTTGAAGTAACAGAGCTTTGGAACAGCTATCTCAATAACGAACATTCATGCTAACTTCGGAAATGTAAACCACTATACTCTCAACGCAAAACGCTCAATTATGTATTTGAGCATTGAGAGTATAGTGGTACAAAAATATTCTACCACTGTGGTAGAATATCCCTTCGCAAGGGAGGGGAAAAACTTTAAATCGCAAGGGAGGGGAAAAACTTCCCTACCCCCTAGTGAGCGCGCTTCGCTCTCTTAAGTAAAATCCTATCTATACGTGGTTGTGGTTACTCACGGAAAAAGAGATTTCCAGTTTTTAAATGTTTTTATTCCATTCAAAGCCACGATTTAATATGAAAATCCAAACGTTAGAATGGGCAAGGCATAACCCAGCTGAGGGCCAGGTCTCCACAAAACTGAATTTTGTAAAATTTCAATTTTTACATATAAGCTGCGTAAATAAGAAAATCGTTGCGCTGTGCTAATCAATTTGACGGTATTTTTTGCAGTGGGGAGCCTCTACTTTAATTGATTTGAAGGTAAAGTTGAAGAGAAAAAATTATTTTAATAACGCTTAAATGATTTGTTTCTCCCCCCCCCCCCCCAATAAGCTCTTAAAACAAGTCTTTGATTTGTACAAATGTCTTCCATAAAGGGATAGTTGAGTTATGTTGCAGAGGGCGCTACACAAAATATTTTTGGGTGAGATAATGACAAACTGAGTGTCAAATTTGAAAGAATATACAATTAAAATGACGAAATCATCTTCGTTTGATCAAAATCGGTTCAGAGACGGCTGATACATCCATACTGTGTAAGACCACAAATATTAGATAATTTGAAGAAAACAAAGTTGAACAAACGAAATAGCGCCTTTTACGTCGTATTTCTGCCCATGCCGAAGATGGCTTTTTTGTTGGCATTTTCGTATTGGTTATATTACGCACAACCAGCCGGCCTATGTATTGATATTTTTAATTAAATAATTCATTAACGTCATCGTATTTTGTTGAAAGTGGAGCTGAATTGGTATGATCGTATCGGCTAAATTTAACACATTTTGGGTTCTAAATTTACCAAAAAAGCAATTTTAGGTTCTAAAAGGGCACTAGAAACATCATAGATAAGAATAAGAGCAACAACGAGGCACTTTGCGGTCTGAAAACAGAACTCAACTATCCCTTTAAGTACCTTAATACTACATAAGTCACACGAATTTAAATATGAGCGTGGGTTTTTATAAGAATTTTTCCCATCGACACCAAGTGAAATACGGACGCATTTGCTGTCGCAAAATATAATACTACGGAACTAATTTCAAGTAATTGCCATTGACATCTAGAAAAAAAGATCGACACCTTAATCATAGAGGGCTTAACGTTCATCATCTACCTTAAGGTGGATACCAATCTTACGGAAACGTTCAAATTGATTGTTCTCAATAAATCGTCATCCGAATGGGATGAACTCAGAATCGGCGCAAATGGTGCAAATTTATACTCTTAACCTACATCAATTAATATTAAGTTTGAATGACTATTTATACATCAATATATACAACAATATCATAATCTATATAATGCAAAAGTAGTTTCTGCAAACTTAGTGTCTGTTAAATAGAAACAGATGGTTCATGTCACTACAATCTTGCGACATGTCTACTGTTATGCAGATGGGGATTGTCTAAAAAACTAGAAGATTTCATGATCTAATCCATGAATATAACTATCCTCTTTCTCACAGCTTGTAACTAAGCCTATTATAACAAGCTGTTTAATATCAACTGACCAAGCCTTAACATTAATATTCAGTTCTTGTACAGTGCGTCCCACCCAAAAAATGAAACCGAGAATTATCGATGTTTTATCATAACTTAATCACAACTATAATTAATAAATGACACATATTTGTAAAGCTTATATCCTCTTCTTTCATTTGAAGCAACTCATGTGATGCACATTTCACGCATTAGTGAATAAAACAAAATTGAAGAGAAGGAACCCCAAAATCATTTGGCTTGCGGTATCTGAATTTCAAACAGAAAATCACATTTCTAAAAAGTTTACTTTCTGCCCTTTTATATGACACCTCAATCAGGAAAAATGAGTCAGGAATAACAACATTCTGTTTTTTAAAGTAATGCTTGCATTTCCACAATTTGATTAAACGAATTCGTTTTCACTGGCTGCCTGTCGTAGCAACAAACAGACTTAACAAAAGACTTAACTCGGTTTCGTTGACGATCAGCCATGCATCAAGTATTTCGTCTTATTTGAGTTATTAATAATAATTGTGATTAAGTTATGATAAACCATCGATAATTCTCCGTTTCGTTTTTTCTGGGACGCACTGTATAGCGCATAATAAATTATGATAACACGTACATGTACCTAGTGTGCGCTTCCAAAGAGCTTTGAAAATGATTACCCTAGCTTTAGCTCCGGCAGCCGTTATCAGCGCACAGTGCAATTTTAAGGAATAATCCTACAATGTACCCATTTACCTCACCTGGGTCGAGTGTGGCAAATGTAGATTTATGTATTGCCGAATGACATGAGTGCCGCGTTGGAACTCGAATCACGGACCTTGTGATCTACAGTCCGGTGACATATACACTCGGCCACGACACTTCTACAAGCCTTAGTGGTAAAACTTCCGTTCAGCTCGATTGGAATGACAGAGTAGACTATAAGAGTCGTGATCTAGTGGTTTAATCACTTGAAAGAGAGTTAATAGGTCGTGAGTAGGAGTCTCATCATATGAAGTTGCCCTGGACAAAGCATTTCATATGCATTGCTCCTATTTACCTTCTGGTGCTAAATGCTTTCCCGGTGTGATGCCAACATGCGCGCCTGTACAAAAGGCGACATGCTGCAATGCTCGCCGGGATTGGAGAATGGACACTCATTTTGGACACTCATCTAGACTTGTAGTATTTAGATTGACATATTAAATCATTCAAACCTAATATCAAGCAGTGTAGGTTTAAGATACACATGTGCATATTCTGAAATTGACAATATGCCATCTGTGACGTTCAGTGGATAGACGCACTGGTTATTTCTTTAGTGCGGGGTTATCATATTATATGCACATGAGAGCAAGCACTATTTGACCGATGAGCTTCGAATTGCTTTTCAACCGAACTAGGTGAGAAACGTTAATTTATATTCAAGAAAATGTACCCGGATGCATATGTTTAAATGTAACTTGACGGGTGCGAGTGTGATGCATAGCAAATCTTCAGTGATACATTGGGGAATAACGAATAACGAGAAGCAAGGCTATTTCCTTAAATGAATGTCATTACCAAAACATAAAAATATAACATTCGTTCCTTTCGATAATACAATTTCGGTAGTATATAAGGGGGTATATCGAAAAGCTTCCGGTCACGAGAAGGGGCAACAAACAAAACGCCTCACCTGGTTTTTGGCATCCGACGAAGAGTTGGGATTTGGTTGACTCTGTATTGAACGAGCAGATTCCGTGTAGAACTATCCGAAGAACAAGGCAATCTAAGCACAGGCCTACTGAACGTGTTACCGATATCAAAATAATCCCATCTATATCGGCTCAATTTGACGACAAATTTATTATAAATGATAACATCCAATCACATCAAAATAAGCATAAAGTCTACTCCAACTACTATTTACCAGTTTGACCTGAATCTTGCTTCCATATTTAATTTTGAATTGGTCCGTAGGTGAGACGAATGTCTGCTCCATAGCAACATGTTTGATAGAAATTATACCTCTACCTCTACACTGTTGGTAATGACGGCGGAGTAATTATTTTTACCCCAATTTATTGAATGATTTTGACAATGATGTATTCCTAATAGATCTAGATAATAGAAATTGGGGTAAAAATAATGATTCTACCTTTATGACCAACATTGTAGTTCATACATTGTCCCGTTCTCAAAACATTGTAGTTTGTAGGCGTATTTATTGTATTTTATTTTTACAGCTTCCTTCCTGACAATATTTTAAACACGTTAGAACTAAAACATAACATTGCCCTAGAGACCGACACAAAAATACAAAAATAACACAGAAATTACTATTTTCCCGCAAAATACGCCAACGACGACGAAGGCTCATAAGGCGTTGGCTTAACATCCAAAGTAATGCTGCTGTTCATTTGATTTTTCTATCAATATTAGTTGCAATGTGGTATTTTGAAGAAAAAAAAATCGTTCATTTAATACATTAAAAAAAAAATTGAATGCAAAACAAGAACAAAACATAATAATACTAGTAATTGAAAAGATCATCATTAAAAATACAAGCCGTAGTAATTCAATCAAGGAATGCTGTGGAAATGATAATAACACTATTTTAAAAAATATTGATGGAAAAAAATCAGTGAAGACTGAAAATCCGTTCACTTTTGAGCTGGGTTGAAAGAAAATATGTTAATATATCAGTTTGTTTATCTTTCGAAGATCTTTATTAAATGAAACAATTGAGAATTTTGAGGGCAGTGATTGGAATTTTCTCATTTAACAAACTATATACCTAATCTAGATGGTTATAAAAGAAAACTTTGTTAAGAATTCTTAATAAATTTCTTGAGGTTCTCAAGGAAATAAAGTGCAATAAAACTCCTAAAATCGATGGTTTTACAGCTTTATAATTTTAATGTAGATTTTTGACGTTAGCACCATTAAATGAAACATACATTACAGGTTACACAAATTTATAAAAGATTTGCATATACTTTTGATTCTGTTTCGCATTCACTTTTATTCAAAATTCTGAAGAAATCTCGTTTGAGGACGTCGTAAAGAAAATTGGTTAAGAGTATTATATTCACAAGTACATACTTGTGTTATGAACGGGTGGCATTCCATATATTTTTGAATAACATTTTTGGTGCACCAAGGTGATCCTTTCTTGCCTTATTTATTTGTAAAAGTAAAAGATATTTTGGCGAACGCGATAAGAAAGCATAATTGGGTCAACAGATTCAATCTGATAGGAGAGATTAAATTTGACAACTTATAAAACAATTTACACGATGTTAATTCTGTAGGGCGGGTAGAAATGTTTTAAGGAAAGCTTTCGAAAATAAGTGCATTGAGGTTAATGAAGAAAAGACAAGTAGTTTTAAATTAACTATCTTTCAGAGGAATCATCATTTTGTTTGCTCGATATTAATATAAAGGATGAAATGAATTTAAAATAAATTTAAAGCAAAAACCCCCTAAACAAAGGAAAACAAAAAGGAGGTGGTGTAAAACAAAGAGCACACATTTACTGAAAATAGATCGGTTATAGAAAATGATTAATCTTCCTTTTCAGTAACCGTATCGGAGTGGGCCTTTCCCGAAGTGGATACAGTTTCTTTCGATTTTATTTAGAGAGGAAAGGATTCGATGAAAATAATGATTATGTTTCAGGATTATAAGGAGAATACTTTGAAAGGCTTTAACTGTTCGCAAAGGCTCAGCGAGTAATGTGGATAAAACTATTATTCAGTGAGGAGGCAAACATTGGCTAGATAGTTTGTTTTTATTATATGTGTTAATCGACTGGTGGAAGATATATATTTACTCGTTATATGGATGTGCAACACCTGGTATTTAATGAACCACAATACAATGAATAGTTTAATGGTTTGGCAATATATTGACAGTTCTAAAAACTATGCATACATCAGTAAGTGTAGGGAACATATCTTATTCACATTTTCTTTGTAAGCATCACTTTTAATTGGTTGGTATTGAAAATTTATATTAAAAAAATATTAGCAAGTCTAATCATGTAGTCTTGGTATTAGAATCAACTGATATGATTAAGATATTTTAATTTATCTTTGCTATGCCAAGACTCCGAAAAAGGGGAATTTCTACTAGACATCAAAAGGATATTTTTTTCTTCTTCTTATCAATTTGGGAAAAGAGTAATTTAATTGAGGATAAATTACTTGGGTAATTATCTAGATTTGAATACAAAAAGAAAGAAAAAGTAAAAATCTTTTTAAGACCTTTTTATACAACTCTAAGTGCGAAAATACACAATTTCCAATGAAACTTGCTGCATGACACGCTTTATACAAAATACAACCTTTTTCAAGTTTGCGTTAGCTGCACGCAGATATTTTATATACATTTTGCCTTAAAGAAACGTAAACATACCAACATGTATATCCTATTGGTAAAGTTAAGATTTGTGGTAGGAAGTAATTCTAGTGTTTGATTTACAGGAGCATAACGAAATATATTGTCAAGACTTTTTGTCCAGCGTTGGTGGAACCGACATACAACAACGATATAGAATCTATATTTGCTTATCATGCTTATGTAGGCTTTAGTCTAATAAAATAGGATCACTGTCTTTACACTTAAGAGCCTCGAACCCAAACAATTCCGCAGATTCAACCGATCATACAGGCTTGTTTAAAAGACGGAAAACCAAATACCTACCAGCAGAAATCAGCAATTCGACAGCATTTGATAACTAATAATCGTCAAATTGCATTAACAAAATAATTATTAAGAAAGTAGAAAACAAAATGAAAACTAATCTCAATCATTGAAAATATAAAGACAATGGACTAGTACTATACATTTTTTTTCTGATTAAATTTTATTCCCTGTCTTCTGGGTAAGAAATAAATGAGGTAATACAATAATAAAGAGTGGTAATTTCGGGATGTGCAAGCAATTCATGTACGATTTCCGTTTATAATACTGTTTATTGTGTAATTCTTCTTTATACAGCGATATAATAACATGAACACTTCCTTCACACCTCCTCTCCTTTAAACGATTATACTGTAAAGTCCATTCATAATGTTATGAACATCATATTTCCTGTTTATTTTATATGTTCGGGAAATATCGGTTCTTTTAACACTTTATGAACCTTACAAACAATTTGATATCAAATAATCGTCAAAAACAATTATAAAGAATTCTTAGTTTCGCATAAATTATATATACAAATCATACTATTTATTAAAAGTAGGGTTATTATCAGCCCTGGTTTATTTGTATACTCGGTTTATTATTAGTATTATTATTATTAATACAATTTTCATCCTTTATTAATGGGAGGGGGGATATAAGTATACACAAATGCACTGCAATCAAAATGAAACTAAGTTGAATGTTGGAATTTTTGTAATTTGAATAAGGAAATATTAAGCCTTCTTGATGATGACATGAGGAACAAGCGTTAAAAAATCAATACACCCACATCTATGAAAATATAATAATATAACTATAATTGAATCAGTAATATGAATAAGGAAATATTAAGCTTCTCCAATAAAATACTAATGAGTACATTGCCTTCAAAATATATGTCGGATAGCCAAGTGTTAAATGAAGCTAAAATCCCCCTCTTGTCTTTCTTGGTTATTTATCAGTGTCAGTCCACAATGCTGTATTATTGAAATTGTTTTAGGACCATGTAATATTAATAATAATAATATACCGTACTTATATAGCGCATATCACAATATGTCTCTATGCGCTGTAAGAAAGAAAAAAAGAAGGAATGGTGGATAGAGTAACACAAGAAGAGTGAGATATACTCAACATGCTTCCTCTCGTTAACATTGGAAAGTATTTTTTAAAGAAATGTTTTAAGAAATGTTTTGTAATCATGAATAATTTCATCGTATTAAATAATAATCGTGCAGCTTGTGAAAAAATAATTATGCGCGCTGCGATTGAGTCAGGCAGCCACATCCACGCAATTAGATTCTGAAACAAAATCCTGAATTAAGCTCATGATGCGATAAAAATTATAAACTTTTTGATCAGTCAGGAATCTCACGACTTTTACAAACCGATCGCCTGTCTGATTATCAAATTTTGCGTTTTCCTAACGGTTTTTATAATACTACAGTCTGTTGGGGAAAATGAGTATGTTAAAACTGGTCACTCAAAGATTTTTAATTTTTTGAGGCATTTCTCGATCATTTTGAAGCTCGATTTGTTTAGGGCTTCAATACTGTACCATTTAACAGACACTGATGTTACGTAGGACCGTACATCTCAGATTTAACATTGTTAAACGATGCCTTGAAAGTGGCTTGATATAACATTGCCTCAGCTTCTGAAACCAAATCCTGAATTTAGCTCATGGTTCGATAATAATTATACACCTTTTGATTAGTCAGGAATCCCACAACTTTTACAAGCCGATCGCCTGTCTGATTATCAAGATATTTATGATTGTAAATCAAAATCCAATTTTACGTTTTCCTAATGGTTTCTATAACACTACAGTCAATCGAGGTAAAGTGGTATGGTAAAACCGGTCATTCAAATACTCTTACGTTTTTGAGACACTTCATGATCATTTTGAAGCGCAATTTTTTAAGGGCTTCAATATTACACCATATCACAGACAATGATAACACGTAGGGCCATACATCTCATATTTAACAACGTTTAACGATGCCTTTTATCAGTGACTGGTCATAATCCAAATAATGCGCATGACAAAGTTTATACGGTTGTTATCTGTGCCCTTGTATTTGTCTAATTATAACCGTCTCACCTTGTTTCTAGAATCCGACGTATGCTTGGTGTGTGTGTGACAATGAATAAAGCGAGCAGCATTGGTGGAGTGCATGCATTCAAAATAGGCAGCTTCTTATACAGTGAGATTTTGAATTATTGTTAATATTCGACATAAATCGTGATTTTTGTTAGCAATACAAAAAGGGGTATGAACGCCGCCCCGAGACACGCCCAAAAGGTGACTAGAAAACTAGCGCTCAACTTAAAAGGGCCCCACTTTGTTTCCCCCTTACATTGCGGTTAGAAAAAGAAGATCCCTGCTCCAAATGAGGAGAGGGGGGGGGGGGCGGGAGTTGTTCAAATACACAAGGAACATATAAATATAAATAATGATTAACAAAGATATACAGAGAGAGAGAGAGAGAGATAGAGAGAAAGATAATCAAATAAAACATTGCAAAACATAATCAGGATAAACAAAGCCAAGGATCTTCTTTTTCACAGTCAGGTTAAATGTTAAGCTTTACAAAGGTTTCAATGAGAAACGTTTTTAATTGGGGACATTGTTTCTTCATATATATATATATATATATGTATACATGTTGTCATTCTATGCAGTTAATCACGAATTTAAACAAATGTATGGGTGGGGGCGGATAGAGAAAATCTTCACTCACTGTTTAAAAAAACAGTAGATTTTACAGAGAAAAAAATACAGAACCATTCTTTAAAGTGTTGTAACAGCAAATTTTCTGTAATTTAACAGGACAAATGTCTAGAAAAAATGAAGATTTTGTTTTTTTACAGGCAATTTGCGTGATTTCAGATCCCATATACAGATTTTTTACAATTCTACGGAATGTTCTTTTTTTATTAAGAAAACTTCATTTTTTAACGGATAATAAAAAAGAAATTACAGAAAACAAAAATACAGAACCATTCTGTAAATTGATGTAACTGGAATTTTCTGCAATTTAACAGGACAGATTTCTATAAGAAAGGGAGATGTTTTTTTTTAATAGGAATTCTGTATGCTTTCAGATCCAATATGCAGATTTATTATGATTCTACAGAGCGTTTTTTTTTTCAAAGTAAACCTCATGTTTTAATGAATAAAAAGAAAGAATCTACAGAAATTAAAATACAGATTCATTCTGTAAAAATGTAAACTAGAAACTTTCTGCAATTTAACAGATCTCTAAAAAGAAGATCCCATGTAAATAAATGGAGTGTCTTTTTATTCAAAGTAAACCTCATGTTTTAATGAATAAAAAAAATACAGGAAACAATAATACAGAACCACTCTGATAATTAATGTTACTTGACATTTTCTGCTGTGAAAAGGACGGATCTCTCTCCCTCTCTAAAAAAAGGATTGTTTTTTTCTTTATGGAAATTCGTAGGCCTATGTTTTTAAGCAGATTTTGCTTTTAATTCTACAAAGTGTCGATTTATTCAAAGCAATCTCATTTAGTTTAATGAATAAAAAAGACAGAATTTATAGAGGAAAATACCGTAAACAATTCTGTAAAATTAATAGCTGAATTTCACTGCAATTTGACAGAAATCTAAAAAAGAAGTTGATGAGGGTTTTTTTTCAAGGACATTCAGATCCCCTATAGATATTTAATGTTCTACAAAATACCCTTTTCAATTTAAAAAAAAAAAGACCTTAACTGCCTTTTAATGCCTTAAACTCAACAACGTAAAATAATTTGCGGTAAAAATACAAAACCTTTCTGTTAATTGACTCAAGCTGCCGAATTCGGGCACATTTAAAAGGGAAAGAAGATTTCGTTTTTACCGGAAATTAGTCTGCTTTTATCAGAGGTTATGCTTTATATAGGCCTAAATTTTAGTAGGCTAGGCATAATTATATATATACTTCAAAGTTCATGTAGACCTCTCAGAAATCTTTTTTTTTTATGCCATAAAAACAACACGAACTCCCACGAACTGAAACTGTAACTATACCGGTACCGTAATTTTTCTGCATCTTCTTAATCTTCTTCTTTTTCTTCTTTTCTATTCTTTTTTTCTTTTTTCTAACAGGAAGTTTTAATAGTGCTTTCATATCTTATTCAGATTTCTGTTTTTTTATTTTATTTTTTCTTTCTTTTCTTTTTTCTTGCCGCCAACTTTTTTGTTACCGTTAGCGATAGCGTGTAACATGCATGCGTGCACTTCGTTCGCGCCCATATATGCATGCATGGCGATCGATCAGATCAGAACGCAGCTATAGAGTACCGAAGCCGTGACGTCACTGCCCCCAGACGACCGCTTGACTGGCTCTACACAAAAGGTTGCTATGCGTGGCTGAACCGCCCGACATCGCGCGTGCGACTTTTTGCATTGACTTTGCATTAGCAAATATGGACGCCATTTCGGTAACAGCCTTAGCATCTTTTTTTTCAGACGAGCCGAAATCACTGCAACGAGGGGAAAACCACTACAAATCAGACCATGTAGAGAAATTTGATTATTTTCCAGGTGAACTACGTGGAGTTGTTAGAGCCAGCATGAAAGACAAAAGTTACAACGTTGTGGTGAGTTTTGTAGTTCACGAAAAAATGTCATGTCTTCACATGCACAAACACAAATATGCGCGAGTGGGACTACTGTCTGTAGTCCCACTCGCGCATATTTGTGTTTGTGCACAGTAAATTCAACGACTGTCGGGGGTTTGAAATTGAACTAGGCTTTGCAAAGTTTGTGACATGAACTCCGTGATTTATTTCTCGGTTTGAATACTAACTCATTGAACATGATTATCATTTACTCCATCCATATGATCATATCCTTTAAAAAATGAAGGAAAATAGTCAAGGTCGAAAGCCAGTTGCCTTCACTTCAGATTCAGAATCAGAGCTAACGTAACTAAAGACAAATTACAGCCTCATACACGATGGCCAGCTCCAGTGTGCTTTACCCATTTTTGTTTTGTTTTCAGTGAAAACATATATTATGAATATGTTCTGTATTTTATTGTTTAAAAATTCTATATAATAATTACTTACATGGATGGATTACACAATGAATTAACATTATTTTTTAAATAACTTTATGACTTTAATTGGCATTTTCAGTGCTATTTTGTTATTATATTCTAATTGGTTTTCTCTTTTTTTATTTCTCAAATTAATTTGTAGGTACAGCTGGGTGAGAAGAGCATTACCTCGTCAAGGTGCGACTGTCCGCGTGGTCACTACAAGTGCAGCCACGCAGCAACCCTCATCATCTTTGGCATCCACAACATCAGCAGGACAGACGTTGAATGCCAGTGGCGTAAGAAGAAGGGACCAGCAACCGTTAAATCTGTTGATGAGATGTACCCGCCACCAAAGGACTATAACCCTCTTACGAGGAGTATTACCAATGATGACCGCAACTGGCTTCAAAATGAACTAAAGACTTGTGGCCAATTCACCGGGATGTACTGGCTTTTATCCCCAGAGCCTGACGTCCAGCCACTACCAGTCCCTTCAGTAGAAGAACTGATTCTTTCGCCAGCCTTCCTGAAAGCGAACCTGAATGTTGATTTTCTTCAACTATGTATACAGGGTGTCCCATGAACAATGCCTGACACACTTCTGATAGCACACAGATCAACTTATTAATACCATTGGTAAGAGCAACATTTCCTTAAGGCCCTGTCACATTAGGCTTTGGTGACTTGCGAGGAAAATTTTTTTGCTACCCAGGGGTCCCCGCAGATGGTCCCAGTGCGGGCCATCTGTAGGGACCCCTGGGTAGCAAAAAAATACCTTTAGTAACTTAAGTAACTGACATCAAAATCACAACATGTTCATAGTAGTTTTTGCTTTATAACACTTTGGCAAAACTTGGTGAGCTGTAAAAAAGACCAGGCTGAATGAAATCTTAAATGGATGGTCTGTGGGGAATTAGTCTATAGCAACTGATTTAACTGCTTGCAAATAGAAGTGTTTTGAAAGTTATTAATCATATGTTACTCTTTCAACCTGCAAATTGCTTATCTTACGGACCAAAAGTGACTGGCAGATTTTTTTAAATAGGATATGATGCATGAAGAAAAGATGGTAAAAAAGCTTTTGATAAACAAGCCAATAGATTATCAGATCAGTTTGCTATGTTACTTGTATTTTACTTTAATTTGTATAGGCATGAGAGAAGAAAGCCTCACTAGGTCCTATATATGTATTCCTCTATCATTTGATATATATTTGTTCTTTTGAAGGTTGTTTTTAGTATAGTTGGTTTACATAATTTCTTTCCTATGTTCCTTGACCAAAACCAGTACAAACTCTCAATGTGTGTTCCAATATCACACAACTTTGGCTACATTTGGCTCGTTGGTGGGCAGTTTTGAACGTACATTATCAATGCAAGTTTAGATGGCTAGTTTCCCTTTTAATATTTCAGTTGTGTTTTGTGTGAAAACCTATGTCAGAGCTGCCAACCAGTAAGATTTTTTCGTTTTTTGGTGTTTTTTGTTAAATCGTATAGAAAAATCATCTCTATATGTCTCTATTTCATAAAACTTACATAAGTATTGGTAATTGGATGAATGTGTATTTCAGGTAACTTCAACTTTCAAGTAATTTGTTTTCTCCCAATCATAGCAATGTGATCCAATGTCTTTAATCATGTTGTTAAAACCACTGTGTTTATACCTGTGTTTCAATGTTGTTGTTTTTTTTTCATCTGCAAGAGCAGTGCACATCAGTTTTGGGGACCAAAGAATACAATTTTCATTCCCAGAGGTTGGCAGATCTGTAAAAAGTTTGTAGTCCAAGGTACTTATATGGATATAAGAACAACCCATGTCTCTCTCTTAGCTATGTACTTGAAATGAATTGTCATGGACCTGCATTGTTCTTATATTCATACATGTATATTAAATTTAATATAATGTTGACAGAACAAATTTAAAGCAAAAAAGTATTTACTTTGTAAGCAGTTGCTAGCAAATCGCAAGCGACTCGCACTCGCACTGCGATACAACAATATTACATTTTGAAATAGTTGAGAAGAGGATCGGTTGAAAAATACAAATTTTTGAGGTGCTGAGTATGTACTAATTTGTGTTTTCAAAGGTTGGCAGCTATGCTATGTACATCATCTTCATCTTTTATTGGAAACATGTACATATTTTTCATTGAGGCAAGTGGGTATTTTGAGAACAAAAATAGACATTTGTATGCTGTTTAGGAAAATAATGTACATTATGCCATCTTCAATCATGAGAACTGATGGCCATATTAATTTGATATTCTTGGCCCGAACTCACAAAGGAGGCTTAAAGGAGAATAAAAGTTAGACAGTCACATGATTTCAGTGAATGGAGAAGAACAACAAGACTTAACAGTAAAAGTTTGAGCAAATTTGGATAATCCGTTTTCGAGTTATGTATTTTTGAAGTTTTAGAAAATCCTTATTATGGACTTCCTTAAGTTGGCAACTTCGCCAGAATTTGTGATGTCATTGTGCTCAACTCTCCATTGGTTATGTACAGAGAGTTTCACTTTTTTCTAATTTTCATCAAAAATAATATTTCCGCCAGTGTATTTTGTTTTTGTATGACATGGCTACATCAATTCTGCAGTATGTCTGAAAGAATCAATACAATTGCCCTTTTAATATTTTATAAAAATAAAATGTTGTGAAACTCTCTGTACATAACCAATGGAGAGTTGAGCACAATGACATCACAAATTCTAGCGGAATTGCCAACTTAAGGAAGTCCATAATAAGGATTTTTTAAAACTTCAAAAATCCATAACCCAAAAAAGGATTATCCAAATTTGCTCAAACTTTTACTGTTAAGTCTCATTGGTATTCTCCATTCACTGAAATCATGTAAATGTCTGACTTTCATTCTCCTTTAAACTCTGTGGGGGGTTAAATCATGGTCTATGTAGATTTTGTGTATAATTTGCGCTTAATTTAGCGTGTATGCTGAGAAAGGTCCAATATGAAGGCACGCTGTATGGCAAAGGGCGCTCAATTCATGCTTGTTGCTATGATTTTAAACCATAGCTTTAAACCATGGCAAAAATCATGAATTTCTAGTACTTTGCCAAAAGCGTGCATTTATACTGGATCTTTGTCAGCTAATCATACACAAAATCTGCATAAACCATGGTCTAAACTTAAACTTCCTTTGTGAATTCCGACCATTGAGTGTGTGACCCTCAAATCAAGCAGAATTGCATCAAAATATCATCAGGTTAGATTTAGTGTGCATTTTGTTTACATTTTCTATGTTACAATGGACATGTTTGAAATAGACCCCCCCCCCCCCCCCGGCACAGTTTTAGCATTGTTATAGCACATCTGAAAGAGCACCTCAAAGTGGTCTTAGGGATCCCGTTAGAATTTGGTTTAGATGGTTGATTGGAAGGCTTCTCTTCTACCCAACCAGAAGAGCGACATGTTATGATCCTTGGACTGTGATTTGTATTTTTCTGCACTTCACACTATTTGCAATATGATATCTGATCATGCCAATCATTTATTTTTTTAGAAATGTGTTAAATTATGTTTTGTATGTGTTTAAATATGCCAATCACATACAAGTCATGTGTTGCAGTAGGTTCTATGCCTCCAGATTTTAAAGGTTTTCATTATTGGTTTGAGCCAAAATAATCTTTGTAAAGGAATGAAGAATGCAGGTGCCCTTTTCTTTAGGCATCTATACAGGGTGAGTCAGAAAAAAAAAATCCACTTTCAAAAATCTATATAATCTCTAATGTATGTTATTCTTCAAAGACTGTGGTATGTCCTAAAAGAGTATCTTCCTCTTTTATTTGGTATAAATTTTATCAGGTTTATAGCATGAATGTCATGCTTGTCTATACAGGAGGCCCTTTTTTTTTTGAGAGAGAGAGGAAATAAAATTTCACCTGCGCCAGAAGTGGTGGCATGTCGATCATGAATTAGCAATAAATGATATACCTCGGTTAAACATGACTCTTTACGATTTCATATCATGGGGGGGGGGGGGGGGGCACCCCGTAGGCTATATAGTTTTTTGTTACATTTTATATCTTTGTTACTCACTGAAGTTTGCTTTTATTGTTTTCTTGTTGATTAAGCTCCTTGCAGATCAGTATTTACATGTTTGTAATTGGTAATGATAAATGAACCCTTTTAAAACTACAAAATGTTGCAGTTGTTTGTTAGGCCATATAGTTTTTGTTACATTTGATATATTTGCTACTTACTGAAGTTTGCTTTTATTGTTTTACTGTTGATTAAGCTCCTTGCAGATCAGTATTTACATGTTTGTAATTGGTAATGATAAATAAACCCTTGAAAAACTACAAAATGTTGCAGTTGTTTGTTTGACTGACTTGTGTATCTGTAAAATTAAAGCAGGTGCCTGCAGCAGTCACAAGATTTATTTTTTTAGTGTGTGTTTTGATGGTAACTTGTACATACACACTCTAGCATTAAGGTCTTACAGATTTTTCATGAACATGTTTGTAGGATTTCTATAGGATATAATTTAAATAATTTCATGAGAAATTTCATTTATTACACACAAATGTTATAAAACAGATTGGCTGTAAATTATGAATCATGCTATAAAATTACAGAATTTCTCGAGACTTCTGCAAGCACCCTGCCCTTTTTATTATTTTTTCATTCCGTTATAATTTTTCTATTTTTTATTTTTGTTTATTTTTTATTCATTTTTTTTTTACATGCCGATTTTCTGTTTCAAAACAGATGGACTGTAGATTTTGAAGAGAAATATGTAGTCAAATTAAAGCACTCCTGTAAACCTTGATTCAGGCACTCCTCTGTCTTTATTTTAAAGATAAATTTCATGTATCACAGATGGCTTGTTATTAAAAAGATGAGCTGTAAATTTTGATAGTAGATCTGCTGCAAAATTACAGGAGTTCCTTGTAGTTCGGCAAGTTATCTTTCTGTTTTTTTAAGAATAAATTTCATTTATCATATGCAGATTTGCGGCTAAAAAACAGATGAATTGTAAATTGTGAAAAGAAAAATGTGGCAAAGCTAAAGGATTCCTGTAAACCCTGAATCAGACACTTTTCTGTCTTTTTTTTTTACAAAAATGAAATGTTATAATCACTTACAGATTGTATGTTATTAAACAGATCAGCTTTAAATTATGGTTACAAATATGGTGTAAAAAAAACTGGAGTTCTCTAGAGTTCTGGAAAAATATATATATAAAAAACAGAAAATTTGTATTTATCACCTCCATATTTGCTGTTAAAAAACTGATGACTTGTGAATTGTGATAACAAAGTTCTGTAAAATTACAGGAGTTCTCGAGACTCTGCTGCAGGCACTTTTCTGTATTTTTATGGAGAATTTTTTTAACAGTGTAGCTTTCAGCGGAGTTCGATATATATACAGCTATCTTAATAATGAAGAGTAAAATTTGTAGTGTAATGATAATGGTTAAATGATGATAGTTAAGGTAATAATGAGCATGCAGTATTAAGACTGAGCACCCCGCCTCAAAAAAAGATAACGGTGGGTTAATAAATGCACTCACACTTCCAGTTGTCCCTTCCCTGCAGCTATTCCAACTCGGCTCATTCAATTCAATTGAATTACCTTTAAAATATAATGAAATTATAAGCCGTTTATTTGTTGAATTGACAGATGCAATAATCAAACGCCTTATCTGGTGTGTGATAGAGACGAATACTTGATATTTGGTATACACTGTATAAAACGTGAAGCTTCGATGGTGCGAAACGTCAAAGTGTAGCTGTACACCCACGGCATACAGTACGAGCTGCTACATGTATATGCAAAGACATTCCACCAAAATAGCTTTCCGAAACCAAGCTACTGACATACGTTGACAATGTTCGTGTTATCCGCATAAATATAAATAATATGCAGTTTTTTAAACTTTTAAATGCCTTTACGTGTGTGAAGCGAGTTTCCTTTTGCCATCTTCTTTTCCTTTCTTTGTATATATTTATTTATTTTCACTTATCATTAAACTTATAGTTACGTTGGCTTAGTGGGAGTGTGGAGCGGGTCCGGTATCCCGGGTCGAAATCAAGTAAATGTTATAGTGTCCTTTGGTAAGGCATTACTCAATTTACCAATTCCCTCGGATAGGACTCAAATCAAAGTAGCTGACCGATGAGCATACGCATGCTTTCTTAACAGTCAGGTAAAATAAAGTAAATAACTATCATATTCATAGCACAGGTTGGTTTATTTTCGTTTATTCTCATTTCTGATTTTTCATTCGTTTCTCTTGAAAATATTAAAGACGAATTACCTAGGAAAGATTCTTTTCCAACTATTATTAACGTTGTGTATGTCTGTGGTGCATTAGCCCAACACAAATTCGAATACATTGCGCCAAACCCACTAAGTTAGGTGTGGGAATATGTACATGTTCTAAATGGAAACATAATATGTGTCATCGTTGCATATTAGTAAAATTATCTATTGATTCAGTTATTTCAAGCGCATGGACATATCCTTGTTTTTTCTCTAAGAAAACAAGTCTCTAAACAGAAAAGAAAAAGATTCAGAGACATAGGAAAATTAGTATAGCAATGCTCTAACATAAGCATAGATCCCACCCTAAGCGGTGGGGTTCCACTTCAAAGAGGGAATGGCGGAGTAAATGTTGTGCTTCCAAAGCCTCCACCATTATACGGCTACAAGAGTTTATACAAATATGATTGACAATCAAGATTTGTTAAGCAATTGCAGTTTCGTGTCCTGAAATCATTTTTTTTTTCGACATGCATCATTTTGAGTGAAATTTTGATATGCTGATGACACTTCGAACGTGACTACACATTTGGTTTTACGATCTTTTAGGCCCCCAAAAATAATATATTATTAACTAGACGATGCGTTAATTTTTATCAATTTGCAATTGATTGTTTGGACGAGTCAGTTATTTTTTTAAAGGAAATTATAGGGTTTATTTCTCCAAATAACATAACATTTCTTGAAATGAAATTAATCACAAAAATGACAAGAAATGTTTTCATTAAATATTAGTAGATTTATTTTTTGCGGTTTCTCGTTTATTTTGTGAGCCGCGTGCTCGTTTCACTAGCTCGCAAATAACTTACCCAATTAAAATAAGTTGGCCCAAAGACGCCAGTTCCTTAGAAAAAAAGGTACCTGCGGGCATAGATTTAATCGACGCCTTATGTCGACCTCATATTTTTGTCTCATCCAGATACGATTAACATAATTGAAGTTGTATCACATGATCTTCGTGATAACTCAATGGTTTTACAAAGCAGTAAATGTTTATACATTGATTTGGCAAGTATTGACAGTTTTAAATGTAAGAACTTCAACACCTTTAGACAAGAAAATTTGATTTCACAAAAAAAACGTTTGTGCTCATGGTTTTTTGTTTTGTTTTCTTTTTTTCCTCGACCATCTTACCTGGTTTATAGCCTATAATCTAGGCGGAGTGCCGAGCTTTTTTCTTTGCTGCTAGACTAACCCTAAGCAGAACGTCTGATACGGCGAGACTACGAACCGTGAGCCGAGCCGCTTCGCGACTCACGGTTCGTAGTCTCGCCGTATCAGACGTTCTTCTTAGGGTTAGTCTAGCAGCAAAGAAAAAAGCTCGGCACTCCGCCTAGATTATAGGCTACCTGGTTTGTGGCATCCGACAAATAATTGGTATTTGGCTGTATATAAAGAAAACGTGCCACAGCTTCGATGGTAAAACTACGTAATCGCAATCTCTCAACCAGGTTTAAGTGATCGAACTGTTATGTACAAAATTATCTCACCACTTGAGATTTCATAATGTTAGCTGACGATAGATGTCCAAGAGATAATACCGATACATATTCCATGCATAATGCTAACCACACATTCATTTTCGACTACCAGTTGAGCTCCCGATTTCAAACAACACTATGAAATACCATTTTTATTGCCGCTCAATCAAGTTTTTCCTTTAATATTTTACTTTTCTGCAAAGTGATGGAGTCATATCCAATTCATTTGATTATATTGACAAAAATTCACACGAAGTGTATAGCATTAAAGCTTATTTATAAGGCTGGTTCTGAGAGTCGAAACTGGTCTATATCTTTAATCTACTTGTATCAAGGTATCTTGCGATGTTCTAGCATTGACATCATTAGGGCATTGACAACATGGAACAACCCGATGCCATTCTCCTATGTTTGTTTCTCCTTTTTAGTGTTATAAATCGGCGACTAATGCGCTGTGTGACTCAGACTGAAGGTTCAATATGCATCTTGTTGATTATCTCCGTTTTAATTTAGTGATTACGACCTTTGTGATGAAATCTGGGTCGTTGTAGCATAGTCACATATCACACAGTTAGTTTCCAAGCACAGAAAACATTTTTGTTTAAGATGACCAAAAAAAGAACCCACAGAGTTTAAGACATAAATCATTAAAAAAAATTGTATACAAACGAATACATTTGCTAATAATTACTAAAATAGCTAGTTTTATTATGTGTGTTAACGCCAGGGATCCCCGCGCACCATGAGATTGCTACCCGCATATGGAAGAGTTTTAGGCCAAAATTCCATTAAAGTGGATGTGTGCGTGTCTTTCTTCGCTCAGCGCGGACAAGTTCGTCTCATGAATGATTAATGACCCTACACACATACACGCAAAGGCGAATCATGGCGTGATATGACGCAATAACTCTCTATGCTAATGAGCTCGGAGTGTCGCCAAATGTGATTGGATAGAAAAGATTAATATTCTTACTTTTTCAAGGATTCAGATGCATTTTTTAATGGTTTAAAACCATTCAGCTTTTGATTTTGATATATGACAGAGAGGGACAAACACAGGGTTATCGAGTATGCTTCCTGTTTCGAATTGTGCGAGTACGTGCATTGCTATGGAAGGGTTGGGGGCAAATTCTTTCTTTCGAGGCCTATTCCGACGCAAATACTTAACATTATTTTCTCATATTCTGGAAAATACAAGACAAAAATATAGAGACAGTAGAATACCTTGCGTGCCAGCATTGTATTTTGCAGCATTGCATGGTTACACGAATATCTTTGACAAAAGAACGGTTTTTGAAGCCTGTGCCCATTGTTTATGATACATGCGCGCGAGCATGCGTTCGAGACTCGCCAAAAGATACCACTTTTCCATATGCGTAATAATGTCGGGCGTTGATCGACTACCTCTCCTGACTGCCGAACATTGGCCTTAACCATGTTCGGTCGCAATCGAGCATCACCCTTTCAGCGATACTAGGCCGTCTAAAGTCCCATCTTGCTTTTCCCGTCTGTAAATTGTCATTCACGGAGTTATTAGCCTGCGCAAAGTGGTGTATATATTGGCTACACACAAATTACAGAAAGCTATACCGAGGAAACAAGGCGACCAAGAGGTTTGTTTTATCCCTTTTCAACAGTCAGGAAACATTACCGATGAACACCTCTTCAATCGAGATTTAATTAAATTGTATGTTGTTTATTTAGAATAAAAAGTCGCTGTCCTATGCTAGTACTATATTAGGTCCCCGAGATTCCTGACACAAATGTATTGACAATGTAATTAACGAAATATGAGGACTGCAAATATTTATAGATTTGTCTAGTATCGTCGGAAACTTATTTTGATTGATTAGTTAATCTCTACGGTACTTCCTATCATGCCCCACAAAAGACCGTGATAAGCAGTCTGTTCAAAAGCCTCACCTGGTTTGTGGCATCCAACGTATGTTTGGTATTGTTGTGACGTTGGAGTAAACGTGCACATTTGGTGATAAGTAAATCCGTAAGTGCAATCGTACACTAACGTCATACTGACCGTGCTGCCCCAGTCAAAATAATCTTCTACAAGTTCAGCGAAATTTGATATTAACACTTTAACGCACTATTTAAATGTTTAGAGCGCATTAAATTTAAATTTTCTTCATATCATTTGTTATTATAATTTGTCTTTAAAGAGAATGCGATTCTCATTTGTTACAAGACAGAAAATCACACGTGACAAACTTGTTAGACTGTAAGTGAAATATATATCTTGCTTTCCCTTTCTTAAGACGATATTAAAATGTTTTAGTTGACTAAAATCCAGTCACCCATCCTTACTTATTAAACGATCATGCTCCTCATTAATGTATTTCATATTAATGTTGACGGGAGATGTTCAAAGCCCAGTGAGGAAAACTCAAAATAGATGAAAATAGATACAGAGCATATTGTACTCTAAGACCCAACACTAATAAATGGCCTGTCATAAATATATACATATGTGTATAACTATTTATGCGGTGATTGACGAAAAAGAAATAATGGAACAACCGTACTAGAAGTTACAAAAAATAGGAATTTTCTAATATTTTGTATCTTCTGCAGTTATTTGTTTTTTTAATTTCTTTGTGATTAAGATGTATAAAATAATAACATATGCACGTGTGTGTGCTTGTGGGAATTATCATACGTTTTATTTGTTAATAATACAATATATTATTTACATTTCTTCTCTGCTTTATTTCCCAGTTTATACTCGGAATGCCAAAACGTTAATAGGTATTCCCTGCCAAATTCGTTCAAAACATGATTTTTCTTAACAAAATTCATTCAAGTTCAACAAATTTGGGTTGCTTGTGGTTCCCATGCTTGAATCTTTATCAAATAATGTTATAATGTGTCTCGAAAACCCCGTGTTTCACATTCAAATTAGGGTATATTTCAGCTAAATTCAAAATGCGTAATCGTAATTTAATTTCGCCAAGTGTGACTTTGTAGTCATTTGATTTCGCACGAAATTGAATGAACCAAATGTTACCGCGGTTACTAATTTAGAAAGTTGTAATATGTAATTCATTTACCTCGTAACTCACACACGGCCTAACAGTACCGAAGTTAGTGTATTCAAATCCTCGTAACTTATTCAACCAAATCCTCGTAACTCAATCAGAGTTGAAAGTAAGAACTCGTATCTCAATTTGAATAAAAACTAAAAACTCGTATCTCAATGTAGATAAAAGCAAAAACCTCGTAACTCACTTTCAAATATAAAAACTATTATTTTACTGTATTTCAACAATATCATTACAATTTGTACAAGTATTCCAGTTTTAAAAAGAAAGGACGGTGTCACAGCACTTAGTTTGTTGAGACAGGACAGATTTTCGCTCTCCTGAAAATTAATGATTTTTGAGATACGAGGTTTTGTCACCCCACCGACGTTATGCTAATGTGAGTAAAAGGAGTTCCATATTTTACGTTCTTACACATACAGATGCATATTGAATATTATTTGTTCTTCAATTTAAAGAACTCAAAAGTTAAATGTCGTTATGGTATAGGTGGTTTCACCAGATTGAGAGAGAGAAGTAGAGAGAGAGATAGAGAGAGGTAGGGGGGGGGGGGGTGATAGCAGGTAAACAACACTCAGTAGATCAACGCAACATTTAATATCGGTCTTATTTTGGCGTTGTCGATATTTATTTAGAACTTCCCTTTGCCATTTTGACCTCTACCCTGACTGTGTACTGATAAGGTCCGCGGACGAGCCGAAACAAAACTTCATTTTGAAATTGAATGACTTTTACATGCCGGATCTCATTTTTCATGTTCATTCATTGATTATGTTTATAATTGGAATTAATTATTCCATCTTCTTTAGTCACGTCAGAATTGACGGCATTGCACACTAAGCCATATTTGTTTTCTTCAGTTTTTAAGGTCATAAAGCCCATATCAAGATTAAATAATATCAAGCATTCTAAATTTGTATAGTAAAACGCCTCAACAGGTTTCTAGCATCTGAAAACATCAGATAGGTGTTCTCATCAGCTGTGAAGCTGTTTTAAAAGGGATATTTCTAAGGACAACTCTGCACTGTCGTATGTTTTGTTTGTCGCCATGCATGATCAACCATTTCACAATTGCAATTATTTGAATTTGGCGACATACTTATGATTAAATGCAAAGCTGTCGACACGAATTTGTAAAGCTTAGATCCTCTTCTTTCATTTGATGCAACTCATATGAAGCAAATCCTACGCTAGACAGAAATAACCATCTGATTTGGGTCATTTCTTTAATAAAACTGACATTTGTTGACATTCCCCAATACAGATGGTAACCCAGACCGTGGGGGTAGCTAGAGCCAACAATGTACATCTTTTCGTTCAAAACATTTTCTCCCCGATTTTCTTTATTTAGATCTAAATTTCTGATTTCTAAATCAGATGTAACATAGGTCGGTATGTCATTTGTCCTAATTGCAGTTATCAAAATTGGATAACTTAATATTAAATGTATAATCTACGGACTTACTTATATGAATTATCCAATTTGTATCTCAGAACTGAAACAGTACGTTCATGCACTCGAACATAGGGCTATATGACCCGGCGGCCAAAATATTTCCGGGTCAACCTACCAAAACATAGCCAAATGGCCAATCAGAGCACTCGTTTCGTGGGAGTTCGTTGGTCAAGCAGGGCTGACTCGAACGTAGCTGCGGTAGCTATTGGACGTTCGAAAAGAAATAATGAATATTCATCAACTAAAACCAAGACGGATAATGTTGACGACAAGACTTTCTCGGATTAATCATTAATTTAGGATCTAAATGAGCAAGCTATCGTAAGTCAAATAAGCTATATATACGTTATTTTTTACTTGTATTACAATTGCAGCAGTTATGATAATGTAAAGAGTGAAAATCTCGTTGCATATCTCATTCATCGCGGTCCAGTCGAACCGAACCATTTGTTCCGTAGAGTCCCATGCAGTCCCGATAGGCCATACTTCAGTCTCTATAATCGGAGGTCTAGTGGAACCAGACGTAGTCTCAGTGGAACAACCGACGACTAGAGAGACTGAAGTTTTCGGGCTAATCCTTCGCATGAGTGGTTAAAAACAATTTGAAGAGAGGGTAACAAAATGTCAATTGGCGGGTGGTATCTGCATTTCAGAGAGAAAATTCATTTCTGGCATTTTCACCCCTTTCATATGACACCTCAATTAGGGAAAATGAGCCAGGAAAAACTAAGTTCTGTTTTTTGGTAATGCTCTGTTTTGTGAAGAAAGCAACTGTACGAACATGAATTGCAATTGCTCGACATTTATTTCCGCTTCAAGGCGTTACCATTTAAAATAGGCAATATCTGCCTGTAATACCAATACACATACATGATGCAAAATTGCTATGTACGAACATGAAAACTCAGGAACATAATTCTGCGAAACTCAAAACCAAAATACATGTAATATAATCCTATCTGCAATATCAAACTGTGAGAATTAATTTTTCAGAATAATCCTGAGGATCTCTGGTCACGTGATCACCAGAAAGGATAGTAGCTCCTCCCGGTAGCCCCCCAATTCATGGGGCTCTGAACGTGATCCACCAGCAGGATAGTAACTCCCGCTGATATCCCCCTCTTCTTGGGGTTCCTGTCCCCCTCATCACTCCTAAACGCGGACGCGTATACCGGCCTGCTTGGCCAAAGATATTGGCAGTCCCGCGTGTTCAAATTAAATTATATAAAATTCAAACCTCTATACCGTAACTGACTTAAACTACCATCCTTGTTCTCTGAATGAATATGTATTCTCTAACCTTGAAAACATCTACAAAAACATACATATAACGATAATTACATGTATACTCGTGATCGATCTCTCCAATCACCCCAACCTCCCAACCATAAAACAACACGTCACAATGACCTGTAACTTGACACACAGGATTAAAATCTCCGTGCGGCCCAGCCTCCCAACCGTAAGACATGTGATAATGGCCTGTAATTAAACACAGGATTAAGTTCTCCGTGCAGCCCAACCTCCCATCCGTAAATAATGTGAAAATGACCTGTAGATAAATACAGGATTTAACTGTCCATGCAGCCCAACCTCCCATCCGTAAATCATGTGAAAAAGTCCTGTAGATAACTACAAGGTTTAACTGTCCGTGCAGCCCAACCTCCCAACCTTAAAACGATGTGTGACAATGACCTGTGAACAGGATTAACTCCCCGTGCAGCCCAACCTCCCAACCTTAACAGGGTGTCACTAATAAAATGTAATAGACTCAGTTTAAGACTTCAAGACCACCAGAACCTTACTCAAAGTGTTTACACTAACATAGTGCTAAATACACATACATCCTACCCTGGGCACTTCCTGCCCGGCCCTCCAACTAACTGCATGATCAAAGCTAAACAATACACAATATGCAGCATAACCTCCACGCCCAGTATCTCCATATCTGAACTTTGCCACCTTGTAATGTTAATACTATTCCTGTGCCAAAGTACCTGCCCCATACCTTTCTCCTAACCACCTAACCTTAAGGCAGGCTATAGCCAGTGCAGGCAACATAACCACTGTGACCTCTGCCCTGATATATGTCACTCCAACATAACTCCAGCTTAAATCCTTTGTGGTTCTTGACTCGGGACTAAGGCTTGAACTATGTACCAACTTATGGAGAAGGTTATGACTATTTCCTATTTTCAGACATGCCCAATTAAATCCACCTTAATGTACAAGAATTTGCAACTACCTCGCTTCCCAATCTTTGGCCTTGAAGCAGAATGTGTGCATAGATCATGTCCCCTTAACAACCATAATACATCATTGTCTTTAACTGTTTCAAACATGTCTGAGTAACAAACCCCCACTAACTATTCCTCATTCGTTGTTACACAACCTCGTAACGTGTGAACCCTAAATAGTCACTTGAGAATGGGTGGGGGGGGGGGGGGGAACAATCGACTGCCTTGAACGGAAAATGAAGCGAGAATGGCTATTCAAAGCGCGCTCATTTGCACGCATAACTTTGCCAAATTATTTCCGCACTAGAAAATGTTCACATGCACACCACATGAGTCGGATCTTTACGCGCATGTTTTGATACTTCTGACCCCAAAGTTTGTTGACCTGATTCGAACTCTTGCTTCTCCCAAAAATGTGCTGATCAGTTTATGCTGATCACATTATTTCGTTGATGATCCTCCATGCACAAATAAGACAAAAGACTTGATGCATGGCTGATCGTCAATGGAACGGAGTTAAGTCTTTTGTCAACTTTGTTTGTTGCTACGGCAGGCAGCCAGTGAAAACGAATTCTGGGTACCTTGTAAACAGTCCAAACTTTCCCTAAAGATCAAAATAAGAGTAAAAGTCTTACTAACACCCTCACTGAAGTCTATTATGTGTACGTTGTTTATTTATCTCCCCACTATACTAGTAATAGTGATAATAAAAGGAAACTATGTTATGTTCAATTGTTGCTGAAAAAAGAATGAAACTTTAATCTTGTGGATAATAAGTATTATCTTAACGTATTCAGGGAGGTGACATGAGAAATTGTTCACAGGAAATAAAAGTCGTGTGAAATCATTTCTGCTAATGAACGTAATTTATTGTATATCATTCTCTGTAGATTGACATCTAGATATCACTAAGTGACAGTTTTCCTTCTATTATATAATGATATGTACTTTGTGGTATATGAAGTGCAATTCTGAGTTTAAATTTATCGTACACCGGTGTCACTAATAGAACGGCAAACATCGAAAGATAAAGCATTTTCTTAATTTTCAAGTCCGTTTAGATCTTACATGCACTGGAATTAAATGCTATTTGTCCTATCATCTTAATGCTTGATGATCATTTTTTTTATTTTGTTAGTAGTAATATAGGTCATATTAGTATCGAAATCATTATCATTATTGTTATTAATATTATTATAATTATCATTATTACTATTTTTATTATTATTATTATTATTATTATTATTATTATTATTATTATTATCATTATTATTATTATTATTATTAGTGTTATTATTATTATTATTATTATAATTGTTATTCCAACAACAATTGTGCAGTTCATTATACACGTATGCACGTAGGAGCAGTGGGGTGCTAAATGTTCTGTAGTATTTACAATTTTTTTCACAATTGATAGGTGGGTACACAAATGAATAATGATTGATGAATAAATGAATAATGAGTAAAGCTAACCTTCTATCGGCTGTGAGCAAGAAAGGACACTACCCGTCCAAAAACCATCTGAGTTGCACCTAAGGGTAGACGACCTGTCTGTTCTGCTGTCACAGGTGATTGTGACACTGTCACCGATGCTGTAGGCCAAACGTACGTTTGCAGCTGATGCATACTTTGGGATATGTGGACTAGTGCATCGTGTAGGGGCTGTAAATGAAAATGCAACTAACATCAGTATTTGGAACAGAGAAAGTAAGGATTAAATCTACAATTAAAATTACTAATACCATATGTACGTGCTACAATTATAAATAATGTCAAACAGTTTTATGACCTATACCGCAGCAATCAATCTCTAACCCTACGTACTAGACCTCCTTATGGGGCTTTCACATATACACTCCGGAGCCCGTACGGCGAGTAAAAACAGACATTTTGGGAATTTTCGGCCGGTGTCCGGCCGGCTACCGTAAAGATCCTACGGGCGCCGGGACAGTTTTTGAAGCCGTACGGGCGCCGTGGTGCTGAGTCGGCTGCTCCCAATTCTCCCGGCGTTTTTATCTAACCGTTAGGCCTTAGAGAGCCCGGGAAGGGCCCGCAGGGCACCTTACGGGTCCCTTGCGTGCTCCGGACGGTGTCCGGACGGGCCCCTCACGATTTTGTTGGGTCAATTTTCATGAAAAATCTTTACGGGCACCTTGCGGTGCTAAAGGGTGCCGTACGTGTACCCTACGGATCCCTCACGGGCCCCTCATGAAGAAAATGAATAATAAATATTGTTAACCTTCTAACGGCGGTGAGCAAGAACGGACACTACCCCTCCAAAACCCATCTGAGTTGCACTGAAGAATAAACGACATGTCTGTTCCGCTGTCACAGGTGATTGTTACCCTCTCGTCGATGTTGTAGACCAAACGAACGTTTACAGCTGATGCATACTTTGGGATATATAGACTAGTGCATCGTTTAGGGGCTGTGAATGGAAATGCAAGACGTATGTTTCTTAATATTTCATTAGTAGTTTAGACAGAGAAAGTTATGATCAATATCTACAGTTTGAACTAGGAATATCGAACAGTTTAACGACCAGTACCGCAGCGATCAAAGTCTTACCCTACTTGACCTCCTAACTTGAACTATTCATATAATACATAGCCCTCATAATCACAACTATTGATCGATCCTACATTCCCATGATAAGCCCACATCCAAATGTTACCTGATAATAAGTCGGATATTTAGTAATGTGCCGAGCCCCATACGATTAGTATATTATAGCAGTTTGGGCAATTGTATTGTTGTTTGTTAAACTCTGTTTGTAATTTGAACAATTACAGTTTGCACAGTAACGGGCACTTTTCATTGAATCTAAAATTAAGGTTTAATATCTTCCTCCATTATTATCACCATTAATCTTGGATTCGTATATGACGAAAGCCAGTCGAACTTTTCCTTTCAGGGGCATAAGCTTCATATACCGATTCACATAATACCTTTTAATGCCATCATATGGTTTACTTCTTTATAAACCTCAATACTAACAAAGCAGCGTATCTATTCATATATTTTAGGCGTTGTCAATGTTTATGATATAAAGTGATCGAAATTACGAAAACTCGCAAACTTTACTCTTATCGGAGTTCTATTTTAACCTATTAATCTATTATAACCCTATGGTTTCACAAAGCAGACTAAATGGCTGAATGGTGGTATTGTCACATCGGAATGTCACACTGTCACCAATGTTATTGTTTGGACTAAGGGTTTCGAGCGTTGAGTATCTCGGGACTGAAGGAGCATTACAGTTCGTCGGAACAGCTAGAGTTGAAGGAAACAAATTATAAGTTACTTGCTTCACAACTGTACTAAATGCCTACAATTACTATTTTATGTCTGAACCCTCAATTTGGAGGATTGTGTAAAGTAAACTAAACGAAAACAATATGTTTTACTTTCACCAAATTGCGAATGCTTCTCACGTAATGAAGTACAACAATACATTTAAAAAAAAAACATTTGACAATTAGTGCTCATCAGCTTTACTAGCTTTGCGAGTACAGTGTTTTGGCAGCTCAGGATTCGTTCGGAAATTAAGTTGGACTATGGACATGTGTTTATAAACAGAGCAAAACAGGACGAATATATTCACGCATCGTACTACCTGACGGAGTGTTAGGGGTTTTGATGCATTGTTTAGATTCAAATCTTAATAGAAGCAAAGTGATCCTAAAACGGGTACGGATTTGAAAATGATCTTACCCGTCGATTCAGGGCAGGATACAATCGGTCCACTCCATAGTCCTTTGTTATGACACTGAAGGTTGAAGGTATCAGAAGTGGTATTACACGTCACAGTAATTTTGGCACCAAAGTTGTAGTTGAGACGAGGATTTGTTACATGTGCGTGCGCAGGAATGTACGGGGCACTGCAAGGAATTGAACCTGTAAGGATAGTCATAATAAATGATTTTAAAGTGATTTTCTTTCGTTATTTCTTAACAAGAAAAAAACTTGTACATTGAAGTTTGAGATTACCTCACACAATATTATGTAGTGACAAATTATTTGTTGAGGGTAATGAAACTTTGAAATTTAAGGATCATGGAAAGTATTTCGACGTTATTTTAATGATTCCTCTTTTTTTATTTAATTCAATATGCGTCCCTTGACAAGGGTTTAATGTGTCTTAAATATATATATATAGACGATAATCGTTATCAGCAATTGTCTTCCGGACTTAACTGCGGGGAAGGGGGATATGAGGAAAGAAAATTCCAGTTAAAACGCATTACGTAGTTTGTAGCATATCAGTATTTGCTTGGGTCTTGTGTGACATCGAAATATATGTGTTTATTCGAAATAGATATTATAGAATGTTTTATCCCGTCACCTTTGTAATTCTGCTTGTGTTTTTTTCTTTCTTCTATATAGATAATCCATATCAAGTAGCAGCATTATTTGTATAATTGCCCTTTTTTTAACACAAGTTGTATTGAATCAAGTGAGGAACAGCCATTCGATTGTTGCTTTGTTATTGTATCACTTAATTTGTTACTCACACATATATGTACTGCTTGTAGACTGAATTGATTAAAGCCTAGGTTTGATATAATCATAATTAATATATGAATAAAAGAAAATGGCCCTTTTTTAATTGTTTTTCGATCCGACTATTTGAGGATGCAACAGCTAGTTTTTGACATCATATTTGTTTGGAGTTTGTTTGAACATGGAGTACATTTTGAATACTGGAATGAAGATGCACTGCTTCTTTACATAGTAAACTATGCATATTCCGGAAATGAAGTTGGTTCCTATATTGATAATAATAATAATAATAATAATAGCTAGTTCTTATATAGCGCTTTTCAGGACCGAAGGCCCTCTCAAAGCGCTTTACAGATGTATATATTATTACCCCGGTCATAGGATTCAGGCTTACCCGCACACAATGTATGTACATTCTCCACTCCCTGGGGAGCATTCCAGCCAGGCGTCTTTTTTTTACAAGCGCACACTTGCTAATCTAACCACATTAGCTTTCGCATCCTACCGGGTACCCATTTAACACCTGGGTGGAGAGTGTCAAAAATGTAGATCAATGTCTTGCCAAAGGACATTAGTGCCGCGGTGGGACTTGTGATCCTTGTGATCCACAGTCCGGTGACATATCCACTCGTCCACGACACCTCTACATGATTTGGTTTATTCTGGTCACACCAAGTATGCAACGTAAGCAATTGACACGGACAAACATTGTTAAAATAGATAAGCAATGTAAATGTTAAATGTATACATAATGTACATAATTATATAAATATATTCAATATTTGTTCAAGGACATTGGATCGGTCAGTGTAAATACTCTCGCTGTACGGTCTATTGCACAGGTCCATCTCATGGTCAATTTGCCAAAAAGTGCGTAACCGAATACCTATTTTCCATTGCGCTGACAGAGGACTCGAATCATAAATATTAACAGCGCAGTTAGGGAAAATAATGCTCCAGCTATTCTGATCTGTCTATAACACATTTTTTCTTAGCAGTCAGGTAAAAAAAAAAATGGACAAAATAAAAACATCCATACAAACGTTTGTTATAAAGCTTATATATTAATCACTAAAGGGATGGATTTATGAAACATTGAATATAGTACCATTCCAGAATACCCCAAATTCCTACCTCATATGAACAAGCAACGGATGCAAAATAATAATTTTGTTAACGATATTCACAATGAGTCTTATGACGCTAGTAAAAATATGCGTTTTCATTTTCATTTTTGATTGATATTATGATTTGTAGTACGCTTGCTCATGGTTGAATATTAATTAGACCCTGTAATTCACTCACCGTGTAATGATAAATAGTGTACCTGGTGTTATTTGTTTTACATTGGTTGTAAATCATAACATACGGCACATAAAATGTGCAAGGCTCCTGATTGGTTAATACTGCAGGAAATTACACCCACAACAAAAAGTGAGTCATTTGACACATTTAAGCATAATTTTCGTGAGTCAGGTGTAAATTGACTCATTAGTAACAACCAATGAGTCTCTATTGACTCATTTATATTTCACCAGTGTGTCAATCATGAGCTGACGCATTTGCAAAATGCTTCGACTGACTCACATGGTCGTAAAAAATGAGTCAAGATCGACATAAGAGCATTTTAGAAGAAAAAAGTGAGTCAACTTGAAAGTGAGGCTGTATGCATGCGCGCGCATGCTTTCGTGACGTCATCCAAAATGCGCATTCTCGAGCCATATTTGAATTCCCGATCGACGACGCGACGTCGCCATCTTATATCTTGGATTCAAAAGAGTTTTGACTGCAGCTAGTGAAAAATTGGTACGCATAATTATTCATATGGTTTTAAACGATGATTTTTATGACTGGATTCGTGGGCTGAATCTTCTGATTATTATACAAATGATGCATGCGTTCATTTTACGATATCCGCACTCGAGTTGATGAGGCTGTGTGTAACTTAACTATCACTATGAACATGACTGACAATGAGAGCGGACAAAATATACAGTTCCTCAGGTAGACAAAGGAACATCCCTTCACTGCTATTATGTAAAAATGTGTAGAACAGGTGTCACATGCATATTCACCTTTTTACATAATAGCTGTGAAGGGATGTTCCTTTGTCTACCTGAGGAACTGTATATTTGTCCGCTCTCATTGTCAGTCATGTTCATAGTGTATAGATTCTACTGTATCGCACGAAGCCGTGTCGAATGAAAACATGCATGATCTTGCATCATTGTTTTATACAACGAAACTCCTAGATCCTTGTTATTTGATGTAAAACGAATTAATTCAAGATTGTTTCGTGACAGTATGGGTGACAAATAAATCTCAAGTTAAGGCTTAATTTAGTGCGTACAAAGTAGATTTTTCAGATTCGGGTAGCGGGACCACCGATTACATCGCTAAAATGTGATATTTTAGGATATATTTTCCATTGCAAATGTGGACAGTGACTCTGGCATGGTATGGTATGTGTGTGATAGGCCTAGGGAGTAGGGGGGTCTATGTCATGATGCACCCACAACAAAAAGTGAGTCACCCTTACTCAAATTGATGAGTCACTGGTTTGTCCGTACAGCGAAACACTTGAAGGATCATGTGAGTCACTATGACTCGATACAAATGAGTCTCATTTATCTAAGACTCACTTCAAGTGAGTCTTAAAGACTCATTTGTATCGAGTCATAGTGACTCACATGATCCTTCAAGTGTTTCGCTGTACGGACAAACCAGTGACTCATCAATTTGAGTAAGGGTGACTCACTTTTTGTTGTGGGTGTAACTACTCACTGCTGAGCAGTACATCGATTTATTGAATTTTCACTTAGCATAGCTCTACTTTTGCGAACAACACATGGACGAAATACATGCGCACGAAATTTACAACTTAACAAATGAATTGTTAAGGTTCCAAATAACTTGATGCATTTCGACAAGTACCACAAGCTCCGCCAAAATTGTTTTTCGATTATGTCCATATTTCGTAAGTCCACTTTAAAAGTTGCACGTTTATGTGTAGATGTGTCTAGTTTAAGCTCGACTCGCGCTGTATTTTCCTTATATTGGTAAAACATGGCTCTTCATGAGATGGAGCCTTTACCACCAACTCCTTGATGAGAAGGGTGTGCTTTTCTCACTTTTCTGTTACTGAATAAGTTTTTCATTTATTTTAAGTTTCTAATTCTTTTGCAAACTTCAGCGCGTTGACACATGTTTATGTAAATAATGATTTTCCTAAAGTAAACAAATTATACTAAATAGTAAAATTTCCAGATATATTATTTTACCAGCATATCAATTGTTTACAAATAAAGCTGACCCCAAGAGCCACCTTCCCCCCAAAATCTCCAACAAACCCTTCTGCTTTTTCATTTCACATGTTCATTTAATGAGAGTCCCTTCTAAAAATGCTCCATCATAAGGATGAATTTATAATGTTCTTATAAACAAGGATGATGTTTTAATTTAATGATAATATAATAGCTAATCAAATATCAATAACTTGCGCTTTATTTCTCAGTCAATGCATTTGAAACTTGATAACATTTCATTAAATTGATATTCATTTAGCTATACATTTTCATCAATAATTTACGAAATGTAGAACCATTCTATAGTCGATCTCGATTCAAACGTCTCACCTGGTTTATGGCATCCGATGTATGCTTGGTATTTTTCTGTCACTGTACGAAACGTGCATTTTTTATAGTGTCACAAGTCGCTTAGCGCAGGTATGCACCTTTGGCATTGTGATCGTGGTCGGATAGTTTGAATAACTCAGTGAGTGATGTTTATTTTTTATATTCAGAAACCCCAGTATGCTGCATTGCACGTTAAACTTACCGAACTGGTACATTGTCAAAATAAGATTGTCAAATAGCATTTTTAAATTAACATAATGGTGTACCGCTTAAATTTGACGAAACTTTAGACAAACTTGATATAAATAATGATATATAATTGAACACTATTGAAGTATAACATATTTAATGCGCGGACATAGAAATGTCCATTGTTCATTCATGACCTAAGGCAAATTCATAATATCATAGCGTAGACTTCAGAAAATTTGAATTTTTAATAAACAAAATATTCATGTGCAAATTGATATACATGTAACGTATATATATGTTCATATTAGTGTATATATGGTCTAATAAGGTTACAGACTCACTGGTTACTCTTGATGGATATTTTATTTTCTGCTCCATTCCTACGCATTTCATCGCTGTTGAAAACCCTTCTGTTGTTCCGTCTGAACTTAATGGCCCGAATTCACAAAGCAAGGTTTGAGCTCAGACCAAGGTTTGAGGTCAAACCTCCTTTTGTTTCGCCAAACAAGCTTTAAAACAATTCAATTCGTAAACATTTCGTAGGCTTAATTTTTCTGTTTATTGTTTCAGGGGTTGCAATAATTGTTTTTAACTACAAAGCAATGCATATGTGTACTTAATTTTAAAAATACTGTTGAAAACACCTCTTTTTATATTGTTAAATGGGAAGTAAATATTGATGTGTGGCGATCACAATAAGGTCAATATGTGTTAATGTAGTCAATAGTTTAAAATTAGATTAAATTAATTTAGTTTGCAAGTAGGAACATCACACAAAGTATGACAAACATATCACTTTTGTGATCGTCCATGACAAACTGGTCGCGAAGGCCAATTTATAGATACAGGTCAATACATTCAACAGTATTCAATAGGAAGAAAAGGCTGTTCATTTGGTTAATTGATATTTTGAGTGTCTATGAACTAAGCCAAAATCACATGCATCATATTATTATTCAATGCAAGTTTAATCAAAATAAATTAAAAATTGCAACTTTACAACCGGTTCATCGAGGACGGTCATATTCAAAGTGCCCGTTCAAAGAAAATCACAGAAATGGCAAATACCGTGTCATTATATACTGGTAAGCTAACAGATGGCCATCGTACCAGTTTTAGATCAACTACGTTTAGGGAGAGTTATACAAATGGAACCACATCCATATCATCTATGATATACAAGAGATTCGGCAGAAAATAACGATGTTTTGATGACGTCACAATATGAACCAATCCTGCCCGAGCAGACGACATCCCATAACAAACATAATTGTGCAATGCTATTATTTATCAAACTATAATGAGAATAGTGTATATACATGTGATAGTATTTTACACCATTCCAAAGAGATATGAAACCGGTTCTGACAACTAAATGTGTTTGTTTGTAAATCCACAGGATAGGGGTTAACTAACGATCAAAAAATGACACTTTCAAATTGTAAGCCCCGGAATAATAGCATGGACGGCATTGGTTCCCTTTTGAAACGCCGAACACACCGTGGTGTATGCAGCTGAAATACAATGGCGTCTCATAATTTGTTTCTAAGAGACGGATTCCTTTATTTCTTTTATCGCTTCCTTTTGTTATCAACATAACACCATGCGCGCGGTTTATAGAGAGGCAATGTATTGAACATTTAGCCTGACAGTAGTGAAGTCAAATACATAACTGACGAGAAAGATGCCAAAACACGCACTGAAAATGTGTAAGATGTCATGGGACATCGTCTGCTTGTGCAAATCATGTTCAGCATGTGACGTCACACATCTCAGCAGCATTTGGAGAGCTCTTCAGGCGCTATACCGGGGCTGTATTTAAGCGTTTTGTAATTGATAATAATCAGTACTTTAAATGTTTCCAAGCATTAAATTTTTGATAACTTTGTCCAATCAAAGTTTCAACTTTGCAAAAATAACCATGAAGTTAGTTTTTAAACTCAATGAACCTTCTCTTTAAGCATTTAAACATTTTCAAACTACAACAAAAATTACAAAAACGCCTAAGTGCTATGACAATTTTGCGACATAGGGCTTTGGAGGGAGCATTGGTTATCATTCTTTCGAAATGAATTACAAACCTCGTCAGATAAATCTATACTACAATTTCAATCCACAAAATCTAGCACCGGAATCAAAACTAATTTGTTAATATTGTTCGCTATGTTCGTAGCCATCCATAAACTTGTAATGAAATATCATTCTTAACTAATTGCATCAACGAATGCTACCGTGTTATGAACTAAATTGAATGGATTCTCAACTGCCATTTTCAGCTGCACGTTAACAAAACCTGCATATTAATCAGATAGGGTGACCATATGAAGACAAACATTACTTACTATAAACACTGCACACAAAAAAATGAAGTGAAATTACGTTAATACTAGGATTATCGGAATTTATAAGTGAATGGAGTCTGCCCACTAACACCAATACAAAAAATGAAAGCGTCTCACCTAGTTTGTGGCATTCGATGAATATTTGGAATTTGTTTGAGAGTGAAGCATACGTGCAGGTTTGAGGGTACTAAATTACGTAAGCGCAAATGTACACTTTGGTCAGACTGTTCACGCTGTGATACATGTTTATTCTCGATCTCCATATCTTTAAATTCTTTTGATGTCAGGCATATATTTTTTTCTCCCCCTTTTCATCTGTTCCTTTTCATTCGTGTTTTTATTTTCTCATTTGCCTTCAAGTTTTAGGTTGTATTCTTGCAACTCATTACTAGTGCTGCTGCCTCTTGTATTTCCGTTACCATGTTATTCCGTTACCAGTGTGTTAATAGGAAATAAATTGATACCTCCGAAATTGATGTTTAGGGCTTTTAGTTGGTAGATAAAGGAAGAGAATTTGCAACTACAACAAAAATAAGTAAGAAATAACTTTGTGAGTAAAACTTCTTTCAGATTTTGGTTACGGAATAACGAGATTTTAAGGGTAAAATTGCAAAATGTGGGCTATTTTTTTTTAATAGAAAATGATTTTCTGAACTTGATTCCTATTTGTGATATTGTTCAATAAGGCATACATTTAGAGGAATACGTTTTAAATTCATTGCTCCACTGAATTTTAAGAAATTAAAACTATGATCATGTAATTGTAACCCCTAACATACCCCCAACTTTAAATAATTTTATCAGAAAAACCGTAAAAGCTATTTCAAAATGTTTTTTCGGTTCCATTATAAGTGTTTTGTTAGCCACATGGAAAATGATAAATTATTCAAGTTGGATCAAATTTAGAATTTATGATTTTCCTCTTTTCCAAACGTAATTGCCCATAATATATACTTTCGAATCCAGACATTGTTCTTATTTAGTTAGTCACCCATTGTGTTTCATTATTACTACTTGAATATCATACATCTAATTTGTGTAAATTTGTTCATGAATGTTTTTTATTTTAATAAATATGTAAAAAAACAGAGTTGTACGGACACTTTTGTATGTGTTTCTTTTTATTATAACTCATTGTTCATTTTTTATATGTGTTTTATTTAAACCATTTGGGTGTAACTTCGTTTTCATTTGAACAGGCTTCTCTGAGTAAATAGGTAATGTTAATAAACAAGTAAATAAAGACCCAGCCAAAATAAGCACAAGCAATAAGCACTTTTCTATGAATTATGATAATTTGTTTTTGCTAAACTAAACTTGAAGAAAATGATGCTTGAAGGCATATTCAATAAAATATTATTTTATTCCTAAAGTATTTTTAGGGACGTTTCCCCTTTACTTCCTGTCCCTGCAACACTGACATTTTATATTCATTCAAACGTCTCACCTGGTTTGTGGCATCCGATGAAAACTTGGTATTTATTTGTCAGTGGATCATACGTGCAGGTTTGAGGGTACTGAATTACGTAAGCGCAACCGTACACCTTAGTTATACTGACCGTGCTGGCATAATTACTTTTCATACAAGCGTCTTCCATCGTGCAAAACATACAGACATTATTAACTAATTGCATCAACGAATGCTACCGTGTTATGAATTAAATTGAATGGATTCTCAACTGCCATTTTCAGCTGCACCTTAACAAAACCTGCATATTAATCAGATAGGGTGACCATATGAAGACAAACATTACTTACTATAAATACTGCACACAAAAAATGAAGTGAAATTACGTTAATACTAGGATTATCGGAATTTATAAGTGAATGGAGTCTGCCCACTAACACCAATACAAATAATGAAAGCGTCTCACCTAGTTTGTGGCATTCGATGAATATTTGGAATTTGTTTGAGAGTGAAGTATACGTGCAGGTTTGAGGGTACTAAATTACGTAAGCGCAAATGTACACTTTGGTCAGACTGTTCACGCTGTGATACATGTTCATTCTCGATCTCCATATCTTTAAATTTGTTTGATGTCAGGCATATATTTTTTCTCCCCTTTTTCATCTGTTCCTTTTCATTCGTGTTTTTATTTTCTCATTTGCCTTCAAGTTTTAGGTTGTATTCTTGCGACATCTTATGTTTCCCTGTCTTTGCAGCATATTTAATTTTTGTTTGGTCCATCTACAATTTTTTTCAGTATTTTTCTTTCTCCCTCTTTCATCTATATATCAATAATTTGGTTCGAAAACATGCAACGTCCATAAAACTAAGCTCTAAAAGGAGCGAGATTCTTTAGTCTGCTTGACCTGCATTATTTATTTTTATTTATATCTTAATATATAACACTTTAGATTAATAAAATGAGATATGTTTAAATGGCAATTTAATGTATTTGTTCCGTGTATTTATACATTTAGTACAGGGGGAGCCAAGTTCCTTAGCTTTAACCAAAACAAAAAATATCAACATTAAATTGTTTAATTTATCACGAACAATAACATTAAACAAATTTCTGGTGTAGATGGAGAAGAAAAACTTGGTAGACCCTTTATCTGAGAGATTTAAAAACTTGTACCAGGCGTGACTCCATTCAAACAATTACTTATTAGAAACTGAATACTATTTTCGTCTAATCTGTTGTTACGTGGAAAATTTGATTCACCCTTTTGTGGTCCTGCATGTAGTACTAAAGTTCCAATGTCGTATTTGTTCGTCGTCCAGGCTACTGGTTCTAAACAACAATGCATGCTTATGAGGTTCGCCTCGAAATAATTTAAGCATCTTGCTTGAGAAGTAAACATTCAGTGTTTATTGCTGGTGTGATCAACACTCAAAGAAAAAAATGTTTTAAAACAGCAACCTTGAAATCTTGGCCAGTTTAATATCACACTTCAGGAACTCTATGTCCAGATACTTGAAACGCCTCACCTGGTTTATGGCATTTAATTAAAGCTTGGTATTTTTCTGACAATGTACGAAACGTGCAGACTTGTCTACGTCAAATCTTTAACGGCAACTGGGCACTGCGATCACAATGGTAGTGGTGTTATAAGGAATTTGGCTTTGCCCGTTCAACCCCCCCCCCCCCCCGTTGGTCTTCTTTCATTTGCTTAACTCATATCCTGCCATAAGGATGCATGCACGCTACCGCTATTATGCGAGCGCGTTATCGATTGGCTGCTTAATTCACGCGAGCGAGCTACAGTTGCGATGTTGCATGCATGTTTGCTCGCATTCGTAATAGCAGTTATTGTTTATGCCCATTGTACTTAGCTGAGTGCTTCCCACGTGCTATATATCGCACCACCAGATTATCAGATTATCTCAAAATAGACTTGGCCCTGGGGGATTTGTGACTTGGCACAATGGGATTAACCCTGTGGCTCTGTGCTGTATTCAGAATGGCACGATAATAATTAATACAGTCCGGCAGTTGGTGCTCGTCAACTAAATAGGGGGAGTTTTTGTGACATCTTGAGATGTGAGATATTAACGATATGACAATACGGTTTGGTATAATCCAGTGAAAATCCCGGAGAGACGAAAATTGAAATCACTCTGACTTAAAGTCAATTTGAATCTTGAAGATTAATTAGGGTAAATATAAAATCTTAGTCTAGAAGAAATGTAAATCTAGCAATACATCTTTGAGGGCTTACACACATAACGTATAGGACAATATTGTTCATATTCACTGATCCTAACAATCTTTCATTGTTGTATTAAGTCTGCTCACTCACACCAATACAATTAATTTAAACGTCTCACCTAGTTTGTGGCATTCGATGAATATTTAGAATTTGTTTGACAGTGAAGTAAGCGTGTATGTTTGCATTGTATTAAATATCGTAATCGCAACGGAACATGTCACAAACCAGGTGAGGCGTTTGATTATTACCTCTATAAGTTTGAACCAAAAACGATTGTTACTTTCATTAAATTCGACAGTAATTCAGTTAAAGGATTTTTTTGAGTTGGCTTTGCCAAGGAAAAACTTTGCCAAGGGAAAACAGACAAGTGGACATGTGATTATGTGTTCGATTATCGACCGTTACATTTTAAGAGCAGGGAGTGCACGAACGTTCATTATACCGATCATAATGTTCCAATATTCGATAGACAGTAGCCTTTTCATCATAAGGCTAAGCGATTCGGGCAAGTCGATGAAGATAAGACAAACATTTTAGACCAGAAATTGCAAATGAAGTCACATTTAGTCAATTTAGCAGGAATTGGTGCTATTGTTTTAAAATGTAATACGAAATTCGCAATGATAATTTTTTTAATATGGCAATCGTTAAATGCAAAAAGTTTTTGTGTTGTTTAAGGTGAGCAAATATGTGAAAAGTAGATTTTACAAACGCGGCTCTCCAGGGAGTGGAAAGGGTGCAAAGTGTTCATACTTATTCCAGTAGTATTCAAAACTACCCATATCTACTCTAAAAAGGGTACCTTTTATTTTGGCAACTGACTTCCTTTAATTTATAAGGAGTGCTTTTTCCCCTTACGATAAGTACCTTTTCGTAAATCTAACAAGTATCCGCTTTCAAATATAATGCGTGTAAACTTTTAAATGTCAAAAGTTCTATCACGAATAAGTTAAGATCCCCTTTTTAATTTGGTAATAATCCAATTTTTCTTGATATCTATCTTTGTTTTCTTTATTTCTTTCTTTTCTATCAAATGCACTTTGAGATAAGTGTCCATTTGTATTTCTTGTTTCCAGTGTCACCTACAAAAGTGCCCTGTTGATGTTATCTAAAAAGATATTTCTCTTTGATATCTACATGATAATATAACCAACATAAAATCATATTTTCGCACAGAATGATGCTCTGCAGCTGATAACAAATCATTTTTAGTATAGTGAGAATTAAACGAATTATACACAAGTAAAAGAATGAAAGACACTGCTATCGAAACAAAATAATGAAAGCCAAGCCTAGTTTCTTAAGTCATGTAACATACAAAATAGCCAAGGTTTCCCAAGCACACAAGTTACTTCGTCATCTTATTCTTGAAGCGGGACGAAATACGGGAGCATCGCACTACCACTGAGCCATCATGCCTGAAAGCGAAATATGTTAATAATAGTTAATATACACTTAAAGTCATTTAGAAGTTGACATAAGCTGAATATCTATCATGATCATTGGTAATACCTGTATATCGTGAACCTCTGTCGTCAGCTTGGTTTCAGGGAGCTAACATGATGGGATGTCTTTGAATATAGCCGCTCGTACAATATGAATAGATGTACAGCCGTACTTACGAAGTTGCGCACCACCGAAGCTGCACGATTTATTTTTTGTTTATATTTCTTTTACAGAGTAGAAAACGTACAGCTTCAGTGGTGCACGACGTCGTAAGTGAAACGGTACATACTGTCATCCTGTATGAGCTGCTAAATTCAAATGCACCCCACTACATTAGCTCCCCGAAACCAAGCTGACGATAGATGTTTCAACTATACAGGTAATCCCTATGATAATATTCAATATCCAGCTTATTCCAACTTTTAAATGACTTTAAGTGTATGTAACGACTTTCATATTTGTCATTTACTTATCCTCCTTTTTCGGTTTAACTTAATAAAATTTGGAGTGGACTTAAAAAGATTATTTTTATTATTATTATTATTATTATTATTAATACATGTACATATTCATTTATTAGTTCTTTATTAAGCTACAAGGAACGACGTACGATGGCTCAGTGACAAGAGCGGTGGTCATGTGTTTCGCCTTCTAAATCAAATAAATGCTTTATTGTCCTTCGGTGAGGCATAACTCCTATTTACCTCACACAGGACTTCACTTTAAACCAAAATAATTTTAGGAGGAAATAATGAAAAATTTCCCCCACAATTTCATGTATTTTTTAATTTTCTTATTCCTGACTTTGTATTAGTTTCTCTTGAGTATTTTACAACAAATATTTTCCTTTGAAACTTTCTTTGTTAATGTTCCAACGTTATCTTCCGTCCATGAGTAATGTGTTTGGGTTTACCCCCTTACATAACATATTCTGCTACGCCCACAGTGTACAATGTTATAATGTGCAAATGCCATGAGGGAGACATGTCATATGTGTGTATTAATACAGTTATATGATGGTTTCGTTACCCCAAAAGCCTGGAAATATCCGTGGTTCTTCATATAGAAACATAATATCTCTAAACAGAAAAATAAAAATATACAGCTACATAAGAAAATGTTTATAACAAATGCATAAACACAAGGTATACAACTAGACAATAGGGAGGAGTTCCGTTTTAAAGAGAATATGGCGAAGGAAAGTGTTTGCTTCAAAGCCTCCGCCTTTATCAGGTTCCAGGGCCTTCGAATTGTCCCTGAATTAAATAATGTTTTGACTATCATTTTGTGCAGAATTTATTTTTTGCTGTTGACTCTTAAAACGGCACCACTAAATCTGGTTTTACAAATAACATTTATTTCATCTTTTAATAAAAAGTATATAGTTAACTAGACAATGTGTTAATTTGCAAACATTGACGTATACTCTCTTGGACGTATCGAATTGATATTAAAATGGCTGAGTTTTGTTACGATATTCCCTCGTGAAGAGACCTAAATACATTTAGAATTCAAGAAACATTTGTGTTAACGTAAATTACCTACAAATTAAATTACATCTTCCTACCATATTTCCACTAGTCCCCGTTAACATTGGTAAACTTGTATACGTCACCATGATGTTTGTTTAATTATTGCGTGAAAGACGTTAACATGTTTACTGCATGCAAGCAGTGTCAGTGACGGGGAGGGGAAACGTCTCTTGAAATTTGACAATTAATGTAAACAAAATGAGAGTCAATCCTATAATACTCTCCTTGGGCCCCGATATATCATAGGAAGCTAGTCACACTTTTGAAACATAATATACTATCGACGCTTTGTCGCTACGCCCATTCGCTTTGACCTGCACTGTATAATATTGTATTAAAGATTTCATTTTTTGACAGGAGTTAATGACATGCATTAAAGCGTTTCCTTAAACAAAACATGGCCACGAAATCCTCCGATTCAAATTGCTGAAATGAGTGCCCCTTTTGAAAACATTACAACTCCCCCTTCCCCTCCCCATCCAACACATGTCTCAATGATTATTTAACAGTTTAAGGACAAGTTGTATCAATCTTGAGAGGGAGCTTTACAACATCAAGAGTTCATTATTCACAATGTCATTACTTTAGAATCGGTTTCAACCGCGGCAACGATCATTGAATATTGTAGGATCGCATATGCGTTAAATATATCCATTTAAACCAAATTTACGACCCCTAACCAATGCGTTGTATTATCTTTGACCTCTAAACAATGTTCAATAGTGTTTTAATATGACAGTGCTCTTTAGCCAAAGGGTGGATAGGGCATGTTCAAGCAAAATTCAACCGCACATTGAAAATCTAAACATTGCATTCACTGACAAAAAGCAAGAAATTTAACTTTGGAAAATGTAACAAAATATATATTTGCTGATTCTATCACTGCCTAACAAATGTATTTGGTTTAATACTTAACATAAGAGAGCAACAGAACGAACACACGAAATTCAGAAAATTAATTGATTCTGATGTTTCTTGATCTACTTAGGTCATGTTTTTTCTGCGATGTTCTATCACCAACGTCATTAGGTCATTGACAACTTGGAACAGCTCGATGTCACTCTCCTATATTTTGTTAAGGCTTTTTAAGGGTGCCATAATATATTAAACTTCTTCCTAATTTTGACTACTACGGCATACGGAGCTTTACCCATACAAGGAAAGCTGATTTTCTTCGTGATCGTAAACAACAGGTAATCATGGAAGGAGCCGTGTTTATCAAGTCCCGTGCGACAGGTAATGTTCCGCAGGGTAGCGTCATCGTTCAAATGGTATTCCAGTAGTTCATCAATGACATGCCATAGTCCCTGTCATGTGACACCACTGTTAGACTCTGGGCAGATGACTGCCTATTCTATTGTAATGTTAACTTGGTTGCTAATTTTAGGAAGTCGGGAGAGAAAGCTTATATCAAATTAATTATATTAATGATGAGGGAAAGGATTTCCGTATTGCCCGTTCTTAAAAAGAGAAACGCCTATTAAACTGTATTCCTTCAATCTAAAGCTTTAACAAGTGACATACCTTTATGGTATAAGTGGTTTCACCAGAGAGTGTGAGAGAGAATCGGAGGGAGTGCTAGCAGATCAACAACTTTAAGTAGAGAAACGCAACATTTAATGTTGGTCTTATTGGTGTAGTCCAAATTTACAATATGCATTTTGCCTCTTTGACCTCTACCCAGCCTGTGTACTGATCAGGTCCACGGATGAGCCGAAAACACGCTTCATTTTAAGATTGAATGAGTATTTCATGCTGGATCCCAATGTCCATGCTTACTTAATTACTTTAATAATTGGAATCAACTACTTCATCCTCTTTATTCTTGTCGAAATGACGAGATTGCACGTTCAGGCATAACTCATGTAAATTTCATATCAAAATGTTATAATGATAAGGGCCTAAAAAAAGGAAATTGTTGACAGTTGAACTTCCATGTGGCTCCTCTCCAATCAAGCCAATATCAATATTAAACAATACTCAGCATTTAAAATTAGTATAGTAAAACGCGTCACCTAGTTTCTAGCATTTAGAAACAATTTTAAAGTGTTCGTATCAGCTGTGAGGCAAGAAAAGCTGTGTCATGTAGTTTGTGTGTCGCCATGGAAAACAACTTCATAATTGCAAGTGTTAATACATTTGGCAACATATCACCCACTAAGAGCAAAGCTGTTCAACATTGTAATAAGGTTATTCCAACTGCCATGGGTAAGCTTGACCTGGACCCAGCCTGAATACTGATCGGGTCCGTCGACTAGTTTAATGCCCGCTTCACTTGGAACTTGACTCCATTGCATATTCTATGAACATTGTCGACAGCGCGAAACAGCCACAAATAAAACAAAAATTGAAAAAAAATGAAGAGGCAAATTAAGACAAAAATGAAAAGCTAAGAACGGAAAGAAATTATTTTGCTCGCGCTGCAGCGATCGCTACAGCTTTTCGATGAGCGGCAAAGTGTTTATGTGTGTGTATATGTGCGCGTGTGGTTGTGCGTACCTCAACGAATGGCGCCTAGTTTACACCGATACTCGTTATCAAACAATATATATATAGATCGCACATGATATTAGGATAATCAATCCCTATCACAATTTCTGATCACCATTTTATAAAAGAAATCACATGTTCGTGCATTAATACAAATCGTTCACTTTGCATGGTTGCCTTGTTAAGAGTCCAAACTGTCCCACAAGTACAGCAAATTAAAGTAGATAGGTCTTACTAACACCCTCTATAAAGTATATATTGTTTGTGCATTGGTAATTCATCTCCCCAATAGATAAGTGATAATGATAATACAGGGAAATCAGGATATTTTCGATTGTTGCTAGGATCACTGTAAGAGCAACACAATCTTGACGAACAGTATTCTTAAGCTGGACGAAATTAAGTACACGTGTATTTATAATCATTTATTTTTACTTAACAAGCATTCTCTATTCACCGAGACTGACAAAAGATCATAAAGCTATCAAACATCATTGCAATCGTTAGTAGGTCCGTCCCTCTTTAAGTAGCCGCAGGTCTAAAAGAAATTTAAATTCAAGTTTTGTATTGACACCATTATATTAATGTTTGTGCTTGTCATTTGTTGTTGCATACGAAAGAAACAATAGACCCACCTTTAGTACTATCTTAGGAATAGTGGTACGCACTATATAATTCTCTTTCTCTTAATTCGATATATCTCACACTGGAATAATATGTTTCTCTGATATCTTCCGTAACTATTTCATTCAAATAAATGTACGGGTATTCTTAAACTTCAAACCTCAGAGAAGGCAAAGAAGGTTGAGCTTTTTCACTTGCGGATAATAATTATTATCTCGACGTAGGGATGGTAATGATATAAAAAATCGCACACAGAAATTAAAAGTCGTATGAAGTCATTTGTGCTAATGAACGTAATTTATTTTATATCATTCTCTGTAGATTGACAACTAAATATCAACTACTGATTATTATACGTCTTTACATTATACAATTTCGTTTGTCGTATTTCGGTTGCAAGCCTGTGTATCAGGCGCGTACGCAGGGGGGGTGTTTGGGGGGTTAAACCCCCCCCCCCCTTTGGTAATTTTTTGTGTGTAAACCCCCCCCAAAAAAAAAATCCCCCTAAAACCCCCCCCCTTTGGATTTTTTTAAATTTTCTTAAATTTTTTTATTATTTATTTTAAAAAAAAAAAAAAAAAAAAAAAATATTCCCATGGCCGACCTAAAAAAGGTGACCTTACCCCCCCCCCAACGGGTCAAAATGTCAAATTTCCAAATGTCGAGACCAAAAAAAAAAAAAAAGTGTCCTTCCTCTTACCCCCCCCCCCCCCCCCCGCTTATTGAGCGGTCGGCTGAGTCGTTGCGATTTTTTTGGGACCAAAAAAAACTGTCCGTCTTCAGGAGACGGACAGTCAACCTGTCCGAAACCTGTCCGAAACGTCGAGTCTACTCTCCTGCTCCTGCTCTGCAACTCTACTCGCCTACTCAACTCTCCAACTCAATCCAGTCTTCTACTCAAACCTCTCATCTTGCCTACAACTTTCTGGTTTACAGTCCTTCTCAGGACTAAACTCACTTCCGAAAGATACTCTTCCTTCCAACCTCCACTTTCTCGCCTTTCCATCTCACTTCTATTTTCTATCTACTTTCCTCAGTCCCTCGAGGACTTTACACATGGTGTACCGTAAACCTCTTCCGTGGTTTAACTTCGTTTTAAACTTATTTCAATAATAAACATAGGATATTCAAGAGATAGTGGTATTTTCATATTCTTACTTGAAAAATTATGCAAAAAATTCACAGAAACGTGAATTCGTTGTCACAATACAATTGTATTAAGTGGATTCAGTGGATTCCAAGACAACAATTATTAATGCATTATGAGAAAGAAGAGGGATATTAATGGTATGCCATTTTCATATAGTGAATATTCGTGTAAATTATCAAGAAACAGGGAATGACTGCGTAAAATAACTTCTAACATTTGAAGGAAAGATTAATCAAAATTTATGAGAATAAAACAACAACACAAAATATAACAGCATAAGTATAAAAGAAGGCTAATAAACAAGAGTCGAGTTTTCCTATATGAAGTGCTCATCGAATCTAAAACTGGTAGTAATTTATTCAAGTTGGTTTTTCGTAGACTTCATAGCTTCGAATGGGATCTCCATTTTGTTTGATATATGGTTCGACATACAGTGACTGGTCACCACCAATGTACTTGGCATAACCGTCAGGAACGTCAGGAAGAGGTCCTCTGGATCCCTTCTCATCTTGAAGGGTGTCTTTCGATGATGTTGCTAAATCATAGCCACGACTGTAGATTATAACACGAAATTAAAAAAAAAATTGTATTCAAATAACATTTAATTTACTATTCAGATTTCAATTGCACCGTTAAATTAGGGGAACTATAAATGCGCTGTTCATTAAGTAAAACATTTGTAAATGTTTGAAGTCGAATATTAATGAAAGAATATCAAATTATGTATTTGTTCATGAATATTTGTTTTCGAACTCTCTTTTAGGGGGGAAATCTTTGCAGAAGTGTCCCTCAAATGACACCCTCTTTCACATTAAGATACCATTTAAACAACATTTTGCCGTCAATTTGTTGGCGAATTGGGGACTCCCAAGCCTTTAGAGGGGAGTTAAGGTTGCATTTTATAAACATATTTTTATTTTCATTTATTTAATAATGTTTCTAATTAAACACTTCTGTTGGTTTAGCTACTTTTAAAATATATATCTATACCATAACACAGACACAAATTGCCCTGAATATGTCAACGTCTTTTGAAAAGTTATCTAACAAAGTTGGTTAGGATTTTTCCCCGGAGTTTATTAGTGCTGTTATTGTTTTTCCTTCTAAGATGATATACACAATGCATCAAGAACCACGAAACCACCTCATTCCTCGATTGCGAGGAAACGCTTTCCTAAGTACTGGTAGTTTTACAAATTATGAGCGCGAGCGGCGGGGTTTCAGCCTCCTTCCATAAGTCCCAGCTCACTGAGTTAATTGGAATTATGTAATTGGTGTGAAAACGGTTAAAAGCCTGGAATCAACTGAGAGTTGATTTTCATAATGATATATGTTGTACGTAAAGAGAAAATACACTGAAAACATAATAACAAGTTATTGTACAGATGTAGACATTATAGCGTACCGAAGCTGTGACATCATAACAATTTTTTTTTTTTATAATTTCTCAATTTTTTCTTCATTTTCCAAAAGACCATCAAAACAAAAAAAATCCGAATGTCGAAAACCAATTGAATATATTAAGTATTGGCTGAGATATGACCCTATGAATAAATAAATGTTCTATGGGAACTCAGTGTTATAGTGCTCTGGTTCCTAATGTTATGAACCAGAGCACTACCACACTGAGTTCCCATAGGACATATATTTTTTGTTTAGATGGTCATACTTCAGCCAATACTAAATATATTCAATTGGTTTTAGCCATTCGGACATTATTTGTGATGCTCTTTCAGAAAAAGAAAATTAAATTGAGAAATTCTAAAACTGTTTTTTTTTGACGACGTCACTCTTCACCACTCTATACGATTATTATAATAAAGATAAACTTACTTTCTCATGAAGATAACAAACGCAGCCATACACATCAGAACGAGGATGAATAAGATGACAGCTGTAACCAGAAGACCGGTGATAAAGTAATCCCTTCCCTTTTGCTCACTACTAGAATACGCAATGCGCTCTGGAAATGTAGGTTTTCCTCCTGTAAATATAAGTAATTTGGTTATAAGCAAACACCAATTATCATGAGATATATTTGGATTAAATTTCAGTAATATTGAATTTAAATGCGTACTTTTATTCGTAATCTAACTTGTGTTTGTATTTGTATTTGTATTTTTGTCTTGTTTTTAATTTGTATTTTCCTTTGAATTTGTATTTGTATTTATATTCATATTCGTATTTGTATTATCATCATTTTTTTTGTTTGTGCATCATTAACATTTGTATTTCTATTTGTATTCTTCTTCGTATTTTTAATCGCATTTGTAAACGTGTTCGTCTTTGTATACATATCATGTTTATATATGTGATTATATTCTTTATTCTATTTGTATTTCTTTTTCTCAGATATTCGTTAAAAAACAAAAAACAGCAAATTCCCCTACATGATTACAGCAGCCCTGTCAAATATGTTAAACAAAATAAAAAGATAACAAGATAAATGCTCCTAACAACAGTTTTGCGTGAAAGAGATACGTGGAAAAAATAAGTAGGGAGGTAAATAATAAACAATAATAATACAATCCCAAATAGGAAAATTGATACACTCTTATTTATAATTTGCAAAGAGATGAGCTTAATTTGAAAAGCAGTATCCTTTCTTCCTTTACAATTTGTGTTTCTTTCCCATCTAATGTCTAAAATGCTTCGGCTTTTGTTATTGATCACCTTGTTTTACTCGGTCTTTAAACAGAGAAATATATATTGTGCAACATAAGAGCTAGTGTAAACTCTCCCTAATTTGTGGCGGCGGAGAGGAATTCTCTAATATTACTTATATTTACATTTAAAGGACCAGTTTACATTTATTACTTTTAATCTTTTAGTATGCTACATTTTAAGATGATAATCATTTACACCATAATTATTATAACTTGAATACAAGATTGTTATCATAGTCTGGTACCACATTATCCCCTTATATCAGACATTACAAAGTGCATAATAACCTTCGGGCGGTGGACAATCAGTTGGGCACTGGACGGAATTCCCTCGCCACAAGCCATCTGTGTGACATTCCCAAGCGAACCAATCAGAGTCGTCGTTACATGTGATGTTGACTTGGTCACCAATCTTGTAGCGAGGCTTAACATTTTCCATGAATGAAACGACGGGGATGATTGGTGGATTGCATTCTGCAAGTGAAGTATTTAAACATTACAACATACTAATTTATTGCGTTTAGGGTATACGTGTACACAAAAAGAAAATTGTAAAATATTTAAAATCAAAGACTTCTCCCAAGACTTTTCAATGATTAGAGCAGAATAATAATTCAGGGAAGCCTCTTTCGAGCGCTTGTAGTTGCCCCAAAAAGTGCAAAAATTTGATGATTGAAAATAGAAACTACAGATTGACTTATGATATGTCTTGATAGAGTTATCGTCCACGTACACTCAGGTGCCATTTTCATTTAAATATCTGCATGTATGAGTGAACACCAGACAATCTTTACAAACTGCCAGATCTCACTTGCGCCAAGTTACTGGGCGAGGAATAAAACAATGCATTGAACAAAGACAGTCAGACAGACACGCACACACACACACACACACACGCATATAAACGCAAAAACACACACATACACGCACATACTCACACAAACGCATTCACTCACACGCACACTCGCACACACACACACACAACACACACGGTGACAATTGTTTCACAATTTCCCCTTTTCTGATTAATCATTAATTTTTTATCAAGATCGCTGAATGTTTAAGTGGCATCCTTTAGTACACATTCACTACCACCATCATGTCATCCTCATCATTATCATCATCTTAATCTTCATCAACATCATCACTATCATCATCATCGTCCTGAAGCACAACATCCGCCAATACGCACCAAGAGGACAGCGGCTACTCAACTTTTCGTACAAGAACAAGATTTCCCGATAAAAAGTAACAGTTTAGGTGGGCCTTGTCGAGAATGGAACGCTCATTTGTGTGCGTGTGTGTGTGTGTGTGTGTGCGTGAGTGTGGTGGTGCGTGTGTGTGTGTATGTATTTGTGTCTGTCTGACTGTTTTTGTTCAATGCACTGTTTTATTCCTCACCAAGTAACTTGGCGCAAGTAAGATCCGGCAGTCTTGTAAAGATTGTCTGATGTTCACTCATGCATGCATATATTCAAATGAAAAGGGTACCTAAATGTACTAGGATGATAACTCTATCAAGACGTATCATGAAACCCATGATTAATTATTCACACTTCAAACAATATAACTTTTAAAAAGTGGGACATTTTTTTCTGACTCACTCTGTATGTTTCGATCGTAAACGAAGTTGCCTTGATCATGCACGGTACAAACTGTCCAAGAAACAAACACACACACACACACACACACACACACAAACACATACTCAAATAGATAATAAGCTCTTTTGAAGGGCAATTTATCACATTAGCTCTTATCCTCGTGTCATGTTTAGATAATCATGGTTATTAAAAATAAATAATGATTGAGTCTTCGTCATGCAATTGTTAATGTCCCGGTAATTGTCAGGCACCTACATGTATATGAAGAGTTTCATTCCCAAAGGAGCTAAATCCACTTTGGGTACTTCGGAGTAAATCACCTTTTTTTATTTCTCTACTTTCCCTTTAGCCATGGACTTTAATGTTGTTATATATTTTAAAGGTGTCACCCTGGACCAGTAATATATGATGAGAAAAAAATCTACCAGTTTTTCCTGATTTTTACTAAATTTTTAAAATTATTTTTTTCGTGGATTTAGCTCCTTTTGGAATGAAACATGATATTTTACCTGGAAAATTTCATATTTTCTCAATTAAGTCACTGAAATTTATTCAAATTTAGTAGCAAACTTTTCCTTTTAAATAATAATAGTGAAATCATAACTAAAAAACCTTTTGAAAAGAAAGTAAACAACATATAACATTTTCATTCCAAAAGGAGCTAAATCCGTTTCATTCCAAAAGGAGCTAAATCCATGTTTCATTCCAAAAGGAGCTAAATCCGCAAAATCTAAAAATTAAGTAAAAATCAGAAATAAGTGGTAGATTTTGTTCTTATCATATATTATTGGTCCAGGGCGACACCTTTAACATATTTAACAACATGAAGGTACATTGCTAAAGGGAAAGTGGAGAAATAAAAAAGGTGATTTACTCAGAAGTACCCAAAGTGGATTTAGCTCCTTTTGGAATGAAACCGATTTGGATTTAGCTCCTTTTGGAATGAAACATGATATTGTACCGAAATTTTTTCATACTTCCTGGTGAAATTTTCGAATGTGATATAGTGCATTTTGTCCCCATGTAGGAAATCATTATTTTAAGACAAATAACTCCATTTTGATAAAATATGGATTTAGCTCCTTTTGGAATCAAGCTCTTCATATGTACATGGTCGAAAATAGGCAAATGTGCATCAATGTGTTCAAAGGATGTTAGTAGCGGGATGGGATTCGATCCATCAACCTCTCCACTGAGAGTCAATTGAATGAAGCCCTATACCACGACGCCTCTTCATTTTTATTACATGAAATGACTTTACGACAGGTAGCTTTTTAAAACGTATGTTTTGCATACCTTTGGGAGGGTCAGGGCAAACTATGTTTTGGCCTATCCATATTCCATCGTCACATGATACGTCGAACCAATCAGAACCCACGTTACATGTCACGTTCATCCTGTCACCGTCTTTGTATGAGAGACGAAGATTCTGAATGGTTGAATCAATAGGCACTGCTGGTGCACTGCAGGAGGCATGTGATGGAGGAACTGTGGAGAGAATATATGCAAATAATCTTATGGTGACCACGAGATACTTTAATAATGGGAAGCGTTGGTTCACATTTTTGGAATTCTTTAGGATATTTAAATTTGTGACGTTCTTAAAATAATTAATGAGTGAAATAATACATACACGTATTGAACAGGTGATATTTAAACCTCTCTCAGAAATACCTGTACGACTCTGCTCAGTAAATACAAGTTTATTAATCACACAGAACCAATAGTCTTCAAAATATTTACATTATATATTGTCATTGTAATGGCAATTCAAGCATTTTTAAGTTTGGGACATCAACACATACAAGGAAAACAATATTTATATTTAAAAATTTGCTTTAAATCCACAAATGCTACTAATCACGGTTAAAACTATTCGTCCTTGTCATATGGACAATGGAATAAAATTAATAGGTGGTAAGATTTTATGTTGAAGAAAGTTTGTAGGTTTAGGTGTGCAAAGGGAAATCAGATTCTGGAAATCGAAGAGATGAAAAGAGAAAAAAAGAAAGAAACTGTAATGAAAAACAGTTAAAGTTATAAAACAGGATTGAGTTTTATATGTACTTTGTATTTTTGTTTAACAAAATATGAGGTTCTCTGGAAAAAAATGTTATTCTAGATATCAGTGATTATTGTAACGGATTGAGCGCAAGATGTGCGTTCATCTCAGTGCGTGTTTATATTACTTTTATATTTATATTGTTATATTTCCCCGGGCCCCATTTATGCCAGGGTTATGGTTATGGTAGTGGTGATAATGAAGAAGAACATGATGATGATGACGATGGTGATGGTGGAAACAAGGGAGTATAAGAAAGAAAAGATTTCAGATACAATACCCAAAATATATTTACTTACATGGAGCTGGTATTACCGGCAATGTCGGTGCTGCACAGGATATATCAGGGCCATTCCATAATCCACTTGCCTGACACCGCATGGTAAATTGATCATTGTTCGTGTCACATGTCACTGTCACTGTGTCATCGTAATTGTAGTTCAAATGATGACTTTCAATCGAAGAATATCTCGGAATATAAGGTGCACTGCACAGTGTTGGAGCTGTCATATTCACAGCATTTTGGGGATAGAAGAAGAAAAAAAGAAAAACTGAAACCACTAAAACCTCAAAATAAAACATCACATTATACAGTGCGTCCCCCCCCCCCCACAAAAAAAAAAAAAAAAAAAAAAAAATGAAACCGAGAATTATCGATGTTTATCATAACTCAACAATATGTATTATTAATAAATGACACATATTTGGAAAGATTAGGTCCTCCTCTTTCGGTTGATGCAACTCAAATAATGCATATTTCATGCATGAGTGATTTAAATGAATTTAAAGATAGAGGAAACCAAAATGTCATTTGGCGGACCGTAACTGAACTTCAAAAAAAAAATCACATTTCTAGAAAGTTGAGTTTCCGTCTTTCATTTGACACCTCAATCAGGAAAAATGAGCAAGGAATAACACAGTTCTGTTTGATTAAAGTAGTACTTGCATTTCCATAATTTTTTTTCGAACGAATTCGTTTCCACTAGCTGCCCGCCGTAGTTACAAGCAACATTGACAACAGACTTAACTCCGTTTCGTTGGCAATCAGCCATGCATGAAGTCTTTCGTCTACGGCTGATTGTCAACGAAACGGAGTTAAGTCCTTTGTAGGCAGCTAGTGAAAACAAATATGTTTGATAAAATTATGGAAATGCAAGCACTACTTTAAACAAACAGAACTTTGTCATTCCTTGCTCATTTTTTCTGATTAAGGTGTCATATAAAAGGAAAGAAATTCAACCTTCTAGAAATGTGATTTTCTCCTAGAAATTCAGATACCGTGCGCCAAATGACATGTTGGTTTCCTCTCTTCAAATTCATTTTAATCACTCAAGCGTGAAATATGCATTATATGAGTTGCACCAAATGAAAGAGGAGGATCTAATGAATTCCGAATACACTAACTTGCAATGTCAAGCCTTGGGGTCACTTTCACGATTGTGTGTTACTCCGAAGGTTTTAAATTTGCGAGGATTTGTTATTTTCAAAGATTTGTAGTCTGACGGCTCATAATTTTGAAAGACGCTAACGTGCTATTTTGTTGAAGTTTTGCAATTCTCAATATGAAATAAGGTGCATGATTATAAATATAAAAAAATTACGTTAATCTCAATGTTTGTAATTCTAAAATTATTAAGTTAATTATAGGGACAATACAAATGGCAATTATGAATCTATTCCACAGTTGCAATTACAAACCATCTCTATTTTTTAAGTTTATAATCCATATAGCATTGTTGGCATTGATACAAAAGATCAAACCTTTGTAGTAACAGTACTTTGGAACAGCCACCACAATATTGAGCCGTCGGACTTACTTTGAAACGTTGAATGTTTTGCATGAAAGTGGCTTGGTACCGATTATATTACTCTATCAATATTTGTTGATACTCGATAACAACATTTCGCATAATTTATCCCATGTGCGAGTTATCAAATTAACATTTTAAAAAGACGATCTTCTTCTGCATATGACCTGATGCAGAAAAATATAACCTGTCCTGCATTTAATTAATTTTAAGTTAAAGTAAACCGATCACATTGCCATATTAGTCAGATAAAAATCAAATATCTTACGTTTGGCTGGTTCTTGGCAAGACATTTCCGGTCCACTCCAAATTCCACTGTTGTTACAATGGAGGGTAAAACGATCGTTGCTTGCATCACAAGTTACAATCACGTCATCACCTGGGTTGTAGGTTATTCGGTAGAATGCAATGGTAGAATGTCTTGGAATAACAGGAGCACTGCATTGAGATGGAGCTGATCGTAAAATGTTACATAAAGTCATTGGAGGGTGAGGTTCGATGCAACAAGGAAAACGCGTATGTAGCATAAGAACATGAATAAATAATCAGGTAATAGTAAAGACAGCATCAGTAATATAACGAAAAAAAAAATACAACTGTCAATAGCATTGTTAAGCCTAGTCTAGCACAGACAACGATGATATTAGAATAAAAATGTGAAGTCAACACTATACACATATTGCCCTTATTATATTGAGCATTATTTCCAGCTCCTCAGCAGGTATTCTCATCAATTATTCACAATGACAATACCTCAATTAAATCGCAGTCTGTCCCAGGTAAAATGATAGATCGTCTTATTTTCCCCCGATAATTAAGTATACAAAATGTATCAATGCTTAGACAAGGATATTGATACATATACATGACCATGTTGATTGTGTAGTTATAACAAAATATACAGACATCAATAATATTTGTTAGAATCCCACACACATACATACATAATTATTCAATTTCTAAAAATATGTCCTTTATAGTATGGTTAAATGTTATTTTGTTATAGATACATCAGGCATTTGGGACAATTTTATTTGTGTTGGTCAAACTCTTTTTTAAATTGTAAACTCTCACAATTGGCACAGCACCTGTCAGTGTTCCCTGGATCTAATTTCAGATTCATTCTATATATCCCCACCATCATGACCATTGATCTGGGGCTTGTATAATGAGAAAAGCGGTCGAATTCGGAGGGGGGGGGGGGGGGGTAAGTGAATGCAATCAAATCAAAATTGAAAGTCTTACATTGCGGAGGTCTAGGACAGGACACCACTTGGCCTGTCCATTGACCTTTCGTGCGACACCGAAGAGTAAACTGAGCAGTGCTGCTGTCACATGTCACGGTAATGCTGTCATCATAGTCATAGTTCAGTTGCAGGTTTTGAATGGTTGCATATCTTGAAACGTAAGGGGCACTGCATTTCTCCGGAACTGTAAAGAAAATCAAGTACAGATGATGGTTGGTACAATAGACATTTATCTACTTTTGAGTATTATCTGATTTTTCCCTAAGCGTTAACGGGGTTAAACGGGTGCTGCTGAGTGGTAAAAGGAAAACAATTGAGAGGTTGCCTGAAATAATCTGTTGACCACAACCACCACCGACAAAAAATATACACGTGAACGCGTAGGAGGATTGGGGTGCTAAATATTATGTATTTATTTACAAGTTAGCAGATGATAGGTGGGTGGATCATTGAATAATGATTAATGATTAATTAATAAGACATTAACCTAACCTTCTATCGGCGGTGAGCAAGTAGAAACGCTACCCGTCCAAAACCCATCTGAGTCGCACTGAAGGGTAAACGACCTGTCAGTATTGCTGTCACAGGTGATTGTTACACTCTCACCGATGCTGTAGGCCAAACGTACGTTTTCAGCTGATGCATACTTTGGGATGTATGGACTAGTGCACCGTGTAGGGGCTGTGAATGGAAACGCATACGTATGTTTATTACAAAATCATAAGCAGTTTAGACAGAGAACGTAATGATCAATATCTACAAGTTAGGAGCTGATTTATAGATACCATAATGTACATTGTTGGTCATAAAGATGGAATAATTTTCGTTAACCAAATTTATGGAATGATCTTGACAAAGATTTATTCCCAATAAACCTAGAATATATCATTGTCAAAATTATTCCAAAAATTGGGGTAAAAAAAATATTACACCTTCACGACTATTGGTATTGGGCTCGTATAGTGCGAAAGCCAGTGGACATTTTTTTTTTTTTTTTTTTTTTTTTTTTTTGGGGGGGGGGGGGGGATTCAGACAAAAACAATGAATCATATCAAATCAAATTCAAAAATAAAAAGGGTTACCTGGGATAGGTACGGGACAAGAAACTTCCTGGCCACGCCATCGACCTTTCGTGTCACACCGAAGGTTAAACTGAGCAGTGCTGCTGTCACATGTAACAGTAATACTGGCACCGTAGTCATAATTCAGTTGCAGGTTTTGAATGGTTGCATATCGTGAAACGTAAGGGGCACTGCAATTCTCCGGAGCTGTACAGAAAATCAAATAAAGATGATAGTTGGTACAACAAACATTTATCTACTTGAAATGTTATTTTATTATATCTACGGACGTAAACAGGAGAAACTAAGAATAATGTTGTTGAGTGATAACAGAAAACAATGAAGTGGTTGGATGGAATCTTATTTTGACTACAACCACTAACAACGCCAAGTGTTAGGCTCATTATTTACGTATGCGCGTACGATCAATGTGGTTATATATGTTCTTTGATATTTAAAGGTTTTGGACAATAGATAGGTGGGTAAATAAATGAATAATAATTAATGAATAGATGAATAATAAATAAAGCTAACCTTCTATCGGCTGTGTGCAAGAAAGGACACTACCCGTCCAAAACCCATCTGAGTTGCACTGAAGAGTAAACGACCTGTCTGTGTTGCTGTCACAGGTGATTGTTACACTCTCACCGAGGCTGTAGACGAAACGTATGTTTTCAGCTGATGCGTACTTTGGGATATATGGACTAGTGCATCGTATAGGGGCTGTGAATGGAAATAAAAAACGTATGTTAATTCAACAAAAAAAAACATTTGTAGTTTAGACAGAGAAAGTTTGATCAATATCTACAGTTTAAAGTAGGAGCTGACTTATTGATACCATGATGCACATGCTACAATTATGGATAATGTCGAATACCTTTACGACAAATATTGCAGCAATCAATCTCGAACCTTACGTACTGGACCTCCTAACTTTAACTATCAATACATATCTCTATACATTCTTCGTCTCGAGATAGCCTTAGTTATAATCACAAGTGACGATATATCCGAAGTTCTCATGTTAAGCCCAGTTCAAAATGTTACCTGATAATAAGTCGGGTCTTGAGTTACGTGCCAAGCCAGTTTCTCTGTTAATGTCATAACATATTGGGCAATTAAATTGTCGTTGGTTAAACCCTTTTTGGAAATGTGAACTTTTATAATTTGCACAGTTACTTTTCCCTCGATCTAATATGAAGATTTAATTTATCTTCCTCTTTCATCATGACCATTGATTGATGGCTCATATATTGCGAAAGCCAGTCGAAGGGGGGGGGGGGGCTCAGGGAGAAAGATTGAATAAAATAAAAAAATACAATTAAAAGTCTAACCTGGGGTAGGTACAGGACATGACACTACATGTCCGTTCCATCGACCTTTCGTGTCACACTGAAGGTTAAACCGATCACTGCTATTGTCACATGTCACGGTAATGCTGTCACCATAGTCATAATTCAGTTGCAGGCCTTGGATGGATGCATATCTTGGAACGTAAGGGGCACTGCACTTATCCGGAACTGTAAAGAAAATCAAGTAAAGTTGATAATTTGTACAACAAACATTTATCTACTTGAAATGTAATTTTAGTATATCTTTGGACATAAAAGGGAAAATAAACTATAATGTTGTTGAGTGATAACACAGACAAAATTAAGTGTTTTAATGCTAATTTTTTTTTACCACAATTACGAACAACAACAACTGCACAGTTCATTATATTCGTGTGTGCGTAGGGTCATAATGTGCTCTATATATTAGGTATTATTTACAAGTTCTTTACAATTGATAACTATAAGTAGATAAATGAATTAATTGTTAATTAATAATATGTATAGCTAACCTTCTACGAGCGGTGAGCAGGAAAGGACACTACCCGTCCAAAACCCATCTGATTTGCACTGAAGGGTAAACGACCTCCCTGTTCTGCTGTCACAGGTGATTGTTACACTCTCACCGATGCTGTAGACCCAACGTATGTTTTCAGCTGATGCATACTTTGGGATATATGGACTAGTGCATCGTGTAGGGGCTGTGAAAGGAAAAGCAATTCGTACGTTTTTTTTTTAAATATTATTTGTAGTTTAACAGAGAAAGGTATGATTAAAGACACAATTTTAACCTCTTTTACAGATACCACATGAACGTGATATAATTATAAATAATGTCAAACAGTGTTACAACCAATACCGCAGCAATCAATCTCCATCCCTAAGTACTGGACCTCCTAGCTTTAAATATTAACATCTATGTCTATTGTTGTTGTTCAAACTCTACTGGAAATCAAATCTTATTCGCTCAGAAAATGGCATTTTTCCCTGGATCTTATTTCATTTTTCTGCTATCCCCCTTTACCATCACGGTCATGAATATTGGGCTCGTAGATTGCGAAAGCTAGTCAAAATTGGGGGGGGGGGGGGGGGGTTCAGACAAAAACAATTTATCAAATCATATTCAAATCAAATAAATTAAGAATTAAAAAATCTTACCTGGGGTAGGTACGGGACAAGAAACTTCCTGCCCACTCCATTGGCCTTTCGTTTCACACTGAAGGTTAAACCGAGCACTGCTATTGTCACATGTAACAGTAATACTGTCACCGTAGTCATAATTCAGTTGCAGGTTTTGAATGGTTGCATATCGTGAAACGTAAGGGGCACTGCACTTCTCCGGAGCTGTACAGAAATCAAATAAAGATGATAGTTGGTACAACAAACATTTATCTACTTGAAATATTATTTGAGTATATCTCTGGACGTAAACGGGAGAAATAAAGTATAATGTTCTTGAATGACAACACAAACACAATTAAGTGGTTAGATGCTATCCTCTTTTTTTAACCACAATCACGAACGACAGCAACTGTACAGTTAATTATATACGTGTGAGCGTAGAGGTATAGGTGCTTTATATATAAGGTATAATTTACAAGTTTTTGACAAGTGATAACTATAGGTAAATAAATTAATAATGATTGAGGAATAATAGATCAAGCTTTAAAATACGGGGGGGGGCGAGGGTTCAGACGAAAACAATGAGTCAAATCAAATCAAATCAATTAAAAATGTAAAAGTTTTACCTGGGGTAGGTACGGGACAAGAAACTTCCTGTCCGCTCCATCGACCTTTCGTATCACACTGAAGGTTAAACCGAGCACTGCTGCTGTCACATGTCACAGTAATGCTGTCACCATAGTCATAATTCAGTTGCAGGTTTTGAATGGTTGCATATCTTGGAACGTAAGGGGCACTGCACTTCTCCGGAACTGTAAAGAAAATCAGGTAAAGACGATACTTGGTACAGCAAACGTTTATCTACTTGAAATATTATTTAAGTATATCTCTGGACGTAAACGGGAAAATAAAGTATAATTTTGTTGAGAGATAACACAGACAAAATTAAGTGGTTGGATGCTATCTTCTTTTTTTTTACCACGACCACGAACAACAACAACTGTACAGTTAAATAAATACGTGTGTGCATTGATAGCTGGGTAAATGAATAATGATATAATTAGTAAATGATTAATAAATAAAGCTAACCTTCCAACGGCGGTGGGCAAGACTGGAAACCACCCGTCCAAAACCCATCTGATTTGCACTGAAGGGTAAACGACCTCTCAGTTCTGCTGTCACAGGTGATTGTTACACTCTCACCGATGCTGTATACCAAACGTATGTTTTCAGCTGATGCATACTTTGGGATATATGGACTAGTGCATCGTGTAGGGGCTGTGAATGGAAATGCAATACGTATGTTTCTTAATATATCATTAGTAGTTTAGACAGAGAAAGTTGTGATCAATATATGAAGAGTTTCATTCCAAAAGGAGCTAAATCCATGTTTGTAACTTCGGAGAAAAAAGCCATTGTTTACCAGATTTTGTACAGGCCTCTTTGGAAAAGTGATATTAGAAGTTGAATTTTTTTCATAATTGCTCCAACAATTTAAGTAAATAATTTTGTTAAAAGACGGGTACTAAAGTGAACAATGTTCTGATATCAATAACTCTATTTTCATCAAAAGTGGATTTAGCTCCTTTTGGAATTAAGCTCTTCATATACAGTTTAAAATAGGAGCTGCTTTTTTGGAACCATAATGTTAATGCTACAACTATGGATAATGTTGAACAGTTTTACGACCAATACCGCAGCGATCAAACTCTTACCCTACTGGACCTCTTTACTTGAACTATTAATACCTAACTTTATATAATGCTTCGTCTAGATATAGTGTTGATCGATCCTACATTCCGATAATAAGCCAACATCAAAATGTTACCTGATAATAAAAAGTCAATTAACAATTACAGTAACGGGCGCTTTTCGCTGAATCTAATATTAGGATTTAATATATCTTTCTCCATTATCATGACCATTAATTTGGGGACGGAAGCCAGTCGAACTTTTCCTGTCAGGGGATAAGCTTCATGTACCAATTCACATAATACCTTTTAATGCCGTCATATGGTTCGCTTCTTTATAAATTTCAATACTAACAAGGCAGCATATCTATTCATATATTTCAGTCGTTGTCAATGTTTATGATCTAAAGTGATCGAAATTTTAAAAAACTCGCAAACTTGACTCTTATCGGTGATCTATTTTTAGTCCCGTATATATATATATATCGTCTGTGGCAATAATGGATACACATATGTGATATATACCTGAGACGGGTGGCGGGCACGACTGCATAGGTCCACTCCATAACCCAGTGGTTTCACACAGAAGACTGAACGGTTGAATGGTGGTATTGTCACATCTGAATGTCACACTGTCACCAAGGTTATAATTCGGGCTAAGGGTTTCGAGCGTTGAGTATCTCGGGACTGAAGGAGCATTACAGTTCGTTGGAAGAGCTAGAGTTAAGGGAAACAAATTATAAGTTACTTGCTTCACGACTGTACGAAATGCCTACAATTTCGACTTCATGTCTGAACCCTTCATGTGGAGGATTGCGTAAACTAAACTAAAAGAAAACAATATATTTTACTTTCACCAAATTGCGAATGCTTCTCACGTAATGAAGTACAACAAGAAAATATATACTGACTAAAGAACAAACGAATCAATCACGTATGCAACACATTCAGCAATACCATTTGGCAATTAGTGCTCATCAGGTTTAATAACATTCCGAGTTCACAGTATTTTGGCAGCTAGGGATTCATTCGGGTAATGAAGTTGGACTATGGACATGTGTTTATGAACAGAGTGAAACATTCTTTTCAAAACGTTTCGTATTGGGAAGAACATATTCACACATCGTACTATCTGACGGAGCGTTAGGGGGTTTGATGCATCGTTTAGATTCATATCTTAATAGAAGCAAAGTCATCCTAAACCAGGTACGGATTTGAATATTATCTTACCCCTTGCGGTCGATTCAGGGCAGGATACAATCGGTCCACTCCAAAGTCCTTTGTTATGACACTGAAGGTTGAAGGTATCAGAACTGGCATTGCACGTCACGGTAATTTTGGCACCAAAGTTGTAGTTGAGACGAGGATTTGTAACATGAGCGTGTGCGGGAATGTACGGGGCACTGCAAGGAATTGAACCTGTAAGGAAGGTCATAATATATGATTTTAAAGTGATTTTCTGTGGTTATTTCTTAACAAGAAAAAAACTTGTACATTGCAATTTGAGATTACATCACACAATGTTATGCAGTGACAAATTATTTATTGAGGGTAATGAAACTTCGAAATTTAAGGATCATAGAAAATATTTCGACGTTATTCTAATGATTCTTCTTTTTGATTTCATTCAATATGGACCCCTTGAAAAGAGTTGTAGACGGTAATCATTAACAACAATTGCCTTCTGGACGTAACTGCGGGAAGAGGGTTTGTGAGGAAAGAAACTTCCAGTTGAACGCATTACTTAGTTTGTAGCATATCAGTATTTGCTTGGGTCTTGTGTGACATGAATCAAATGTGTTTATTTGGAAGGAATATTTTAGTATGTTTTGTCCTGTCTCCTTTGTATTTCTGCTTGTGGTAATTTTTTCTTTATACCAAATGGATATCAATTAGCAGCATTATTTGTATAATTGCACTTCTTTTTGTGTACAAAAGTTGTATTGAATCATGAATTAAAGCTCTTTAGGAAACTAAGGAACAGCCATTTGATTGTTGCTTATTCTGATCTGTCTATAAAGGGGATGTTGGTGAACTGCTTTTAATACAGCATGGCTTTAATACACACTTTATTCTTCAGCCTCCCTGTCTATAGTGCTTACTTCTTCTACGGAGGTATCGGTTTTCAAACGTTGATTAAACGACTGGCGATGTGCTATTCACCAATTTCAATTTGATAAATTGCATAGAACGAACGTTTGTGTGGATGTTTTTATTTCTGTCCAGTGTTTGGTTTGTTATTTGTTTTACCTGACTGCTAAGAAAGAAGGTGTATGCTTGTAAGTAATCTATATAAATGTATCTCTGTCAAACGTCTCACCTTGTTTGTGGCATCTGATATATGTTGGAATTTGGATGAGTATGGAGTAAACGTGCAGATTTGCTGTGTCAAAGTTAGTAAGCACAGCTAGACACCTGGGTCATAGTAATTGTGGTGGTAATGTAGTTTTATCATAAATCTGATTCAAAAACCAAATTGTAGACAAATGTCAGAAGCGGATCTAGAGGGGGGGGGGTTGGGAGGTTGCAACCCCCCCCCCCCTTGGGCGCCCCCCCCCCAAAAAAAAAAGGGGAAAAAAAGAAAAAAAGAAAGAAAAAAAGAAAGAAAAAAGAACGCACGCTGGAGAGAAACCCTTTCAAGTGCAAATATTGTGAGAAGATATTCAACTCATCTGGTAACTTAACCAAACACATGATAACTCTGGATATAACTATGTATTAAACTGTTACTTGATTTAAAAAGACGTTATCATGCACTGCTTTTTATGGTCTCCATTGTGTTAATAGATGCCAGGAAAACATCACTTACGGGGTTCAAATAAACACCCCCAAAAAAATCGGCTCGCCGCTTCGCGGCTCGTGGACGATGCTCCGCATCGTCATTATTTTGGTCAAACCCCCCCCCCCCTTAGCAAAAAGCTAGATCCGCCCCTGAATGTTCGGGATATGCTGATTTATATCAACATCATTCTGCCATACATATATATATATTTATATATATGTATATTATGTCCAAGAACCAAATTGACCACTATTCGTTCCGAAATGTCCAGTGTTTCTCTTGCCAATATAAGATACATGAGTCAGTCTTTGTTTTCCCATAATCTTAAATTGCTAAAGTTGTATTTCATTTGACAAAGTTAGAATAACTTGCTAAAGAAAATAACCATTTATCTATGTTCTCTATGTAGTCGCTTTACGCCAGACATTTAGAAACAAACTTGAAATGATTCAAACAATAACCCTTAAAAGTACAATGCTGGCATATTGGACTAAATTGATCGGCATACAACGAGTTAAAATCACTGCTCCTGCCACAATAATACGAACGAAGGTGGTAGAAGGGAGTAACACTGATCTAATTAAGCAGAACATTATATTAACTCCACGTTTTCGTATACTTTCTAAGAGTTTAAAGATGTTTGTAACGGAACTGTTCTTAACATTTTAGTCAAATGTCTCACCTAGTTTGTGGAATGCGATTTTCGGATTTTTGTTTTTGTTTAAAGTAGATGAGCAGACTTGGAAGTTTCACCATTCTTAACGATATTTGAACATGAGGGTCATAGTGTACGGGGTGCTCATTCAAGAATATATCGTCACCAGCGAGCTTATATACACACACACACACACACACATGCACACGCGCATTCTTGTTATTCATGTTTTGCGTTACATAGAACACAATATATGGTATTAAAAGAAGAAGTTTCATGCTATAAATCCAACATCATTTGATAGCTCACGAATGTTCGACATACCTAACGTCTCGTTCAACTCATAAATATATCGACAGTATAGAGGAAGTAAAAATGTAAAACAAAAATATAACTACCCTAAATGATCAGGATGATAGATAGAAATTGAACAAGGAAATGGAGGAAGAGAAGATGAAGTAGTAGGTAATTTATGTTTTAATAAGAAAAGACGTTTGAGAAGATGAATACAAACCTTGGTAGACTATAGTAAATCTACTTTCCTTAGGTTCTAGTTTGATTGAATGTTAATTAATTTATGGGTTTATATTGTACTTTGTCTTTCCTGATTTCTTAAATTGTCCGGTATTGCCGTAAGAAAACAATATTATCATATTTGTGGACAAGAATAAATAAATTGTCCATTTATCAAAATATTTGTATATTAAACGACAACAAATAAAATTTAACAGGTTATATGAGCATATAAAACATTACCGATCAGATACATCAATCTATAATCTCCCTTCCCATTTCTTTTCAAACAAAAGTAGCTCACATGGTTTGTGGTATCTGACATTATTTGGTTGTTAGGAGAAATTAACGCGTGCATTCCACCAAAAAGAACAGCTCACCACGATACTGATCTCTATGAGGTCTGAATACTGATCAGGTCCGCCGACGAGCCGTATTCCCGCATCACTTGTATTTTATTATATATTCCAAATCCATTTAAAGCTTTGCAGAAGAAAACAAATGCGTTGGGGTACTTTTTTGTGTTCAAAAGGAAATATGATCTTTAAAATTGTTTTGGAGAACAACACATTTAGTTATGATTAATGTTCAATTCATTGATTATGTATTGAGACAGTAACTCAGTTCCATCTGGATATCATTAGGCACTAGTCGAGGATATTTGTTAATCCGTTTGTATATTTTGTCTCTTAATTTGCCTGGAAAGCATATATAACATTGAAAATACATTAGATCAAACACCTGTTTTTTTCTATGACATCTTCAAATTGATATAAAATGTTTCCAACTGACAGACGATAGCAGTCATTTAAGCTATCTTGCGATAACGATATGCAAAGTATTTCCCTTAAAAATTGTACTATAATTATTTATCAATTTATGCAAATATAGATAACCAACCGAGTGAAATTGCCATTGGTAAATTCTAACTTGTACACCACCTGAATATTTATCAGGTCCGTGCGTGAGCCGCAAACCTGCTCTGCAGCTTGCCGCAAAGCAGACATAGACCATAACAAAGTTTACACGTCAACACGTGATCTATTATGGGCACTGCTTATAGATGATTGGTGACTCTGGGGAGCGAGACAGCCCATCGGACCGGCAACAACTGAGACCGACATTTTTGCTGCCATACACCACTATATAGAGGTGTTGTGGTCGAGTGGATACGTCGCCGGACTGTCGATCACAAGGTTCGCGGTTGGAGTCCCGCAGCTGCACTAATTTCCTTTGGCAAGACATTGATCTACACTTGCCACACTCCACCCAGGTGAAGTAAATGGGTACCTGGTATGAATTTATTCCTTGAAATGCTAGAGCGCCGTATGACAGCCGTGCTTAAGCCAGGGTAATAATCGGGAGCGCCAGGAGGATCAAATCTGACTGACATGAGCGCTATTCAAGAACCCACTATTATTATTATTATTATTTATTTCTTTAAATTGGAAAACGAAGATACTTTGCTGGGCTCTCCAGACGTCTGCAAACTTGGTATAACCCTTCTCTTGAGATATGAGATTTTCCAAATAGGTCAGATAAACGAACGCCACAAGCACCTTGTTAGATATTCCATTATGTTGGTTAATACTAATTAATAGCAAGCTTGATCTCTTACTAGCTGTAAGGCTTTCGGAAGGCATTGGTAGAAGGCACACATATTCAAAATCCACCATTGCCACCTAAAGATGCTAGTTTTTTAAATAGACTTTCGTTTTTTATCTTCTGTTTAATCGCGTGTAGTTTGATGCACACAAAATATATTGTCCTAAAGGAGATCTTACACTCTAATGGAGTTCCTTGTAGTTGATGAGTTAGGATGTATTACAATGACACGTTATTGGTCCAATCGATGGTATTATTAGTAATTTGAAGCAAAACGTATTCCCTTCAGGATATTTAGATAGAAAATGACAAAAATGTGTAATATATGTGTAACATGGGTATACAGAGGGAGAGAGCAAGACAGAGGTGGTCCATAATGTATATGTTACAAAATATATCAAATACTTTTTCGTTTGTGTTTATGTCAGTCAAAAACATGAACTACTTTGTGGCATCTTACACACATTTTTATTTCGGTGGTACGCAAATCATTAGCGCAGCTCTGCACTTCTGTCACACTGAGCGTGCTGCCCAATTATAAGCTAGCCCACTTTTTTGTATCGAACATTGTGAATGTTGACGAAGTTTATATGGTTCCATCATAGAATACCTATCCATAAACAAATCGTAAGTCACCAATTTGCTATTGACCCAACCTTAAACTAATCAGGTCCGTCTGTATCCCCTAAGTCTACTCATTTGTGCAAGTCGTGACTGTAAAAAATGTAGTTACTAAGGGAGGGAACATAAAATATCATTGGTCAACGTTTTTACCAATAATTTTATGTGTCTTGTATTGCTAACCTTTTTATCAAGTAGATAAGTTACAAGAACCATTGCATTGTTATTTTGTTATTTCGAGGTAAGAAGGGAAAGGCAATTGCTTCTCGCATGTCAAAAAATATTAAGTCAAGGTAGTCACCATGGACAAAAAGAGTTTCTAATGGTGAGGTATTTGCCATGGCAGGAACAAGACGAAAGCTTCTAAATAGTATAAGAGGTCGACAGCTGAGCTTCTTGGGCCATGTTATACGGAAGAATGGTTTGGAAAATCTTGCACTGACTGGAAGAATCGAGGGGAGGAGGAGTAGGGGTAGGAGGAGGATTATGTAGATGAGTAGCTTAAGGAGTGGGATTTCTGAATGTGGAATTGATCTCGGGGAGAATGAATTACTTCATAGAATATGGGATAGAGAGTTGTGGGACTCCATGATCGACAACGTCTCAGGATATGGCACATAGAAAAGGAAGTCACCATTGGCTTTTCTATCTGTCTTTTTTCTGTCTGTTATTGGTATTTTTACTTTAAAATCATTATTTATCCGCGTTTATAAACAGTTTTGGATTGACATTTGGGTAAAGTCATTCAAGTCAAGTTTTACTACTCATAACAGATTTCTGAACATCAGTAAGACGTATTTTCAAACGCCTCACCTGTTTTGTGGCATTCGACATTGTTAATTGTTTGATTAAGGAGCAGGTGCGGGGGTGTGCAAATCAGAAGTTCAGCTCCGCACTACAGTCATAGCGGATGCGGTGCCATATTTAAGACATCCCACCACCTTAAGTCCATTCAAGACTACGACCAAAATGGTTTCCCTATCCTACCTATTAATCGATCTCGCAATTGAAAATAAATACCAAATAGAAGGTACTTTAAGCACCAAGACTAAAAAAAGCAGCATGTCTAAATATATTTAAATGCGGTATTTTAAGATAAATAATCAGGTGAAAAAGAAAAACAGCAATTGCATTGGTACTACTTCTTTATTAATATAGTATGTATGTGTGTGTGTGTGTGTGTGTGTACGGAATAATATGTTCTATTTCCCCGTTTTACTCGTAAGGCCAACAAGTTTTTGTATTATGTTTCCTTGCCTGATTCTAAGTTCCCTCAAATTTAGGCTGCTTGTTGGTTGCATGCTTCAATTCTAACCTTTGTTCACCTAATATAATTTGGTGTCACTGAAATCAATTATGTTTATATTTAAATTTAGGCGTGTTTCAATACAATTCTAAGTGCGTAATCGTCATTTTTTGCGCCGAATGTGACTGAAAGAGTAATGTTAACATCTATATTGAATGCTCAAATTGCAGCTGCTGAATGCAATCGTATGCTCCTTAAAACCAAATTGAATGAGAAAAACCAAACTTCTGAATGTTCATCTACGCCTTCATTCAATTTCGCACGAAATTGAGAACAAAAACGTCTACTTAGTTGATAATTTCAAGAAGTTGGGAGGATAAACCTATATCAAACTATTTATGTTAATGATGAGGTAAAGGAGCTGCGTATTGCCCGTTCTTACATAGATAAGTGTTTAATGAATTGTATTCCTTCAACTTAAATACCACACACGTTAAATGCCATCATGGTATGTTGTTTCGTCAGAGAGAGAAATAAATTTGAGAGCGAATGAGAATGTGTGCTAGCAGGTGAACAATAGTATTGAGTAGAACAACGTAACATTTAATGTTGGTCTTATATTGGCGTTGTCCAATTTTTTAAAGCGCCATTTGCCTTTTTGACCTCTACCCAGCCTATGTACTGATCAGGTCCGCGTACGAGCCGTAAACACACTCCATTTTACAATGGCCTTATTTAAATGTTCATGTTAACATCAAAATTATGTTCATTATTGGAATCAGTTAATTTGTCTTCTTTATATTCATGTTCAAAATTTACGAGATTACGAGCTAAGGCGTAAGCCATACACCTTTCAAATCAAGGTTTTTCAAAATGTTAGTGCCTAAAGATGGGAATTCGGTGCAGTGAAACAACCATGCAGCTCTTCTTCCATCTAGCCCATATCAATATTGAATAATATTCAGAATTTAAGAGTCATATAATAGGTTTCTAGCTTCTGAAAACATGAGATATGAAGGGATGTTATCAGCTGCAAAGCAAACCTTAGTGAGTGTCCTGCTGTCATATTGTTTGTATGGCTTTCACAACCAAAGGATGACTTAGTGGTCAAACCACCTCCAAAAACACTCCACCTATACTATTCTCCAGCCCAAAGGAGTCCCTCGCTTCCGGCTCCAACTTGGCCTTCTTGGCTAAGCCTCAACCGCCTAATAGAAGGTTACGGATGAGGCAATATTGCCATGGTCAATCATCTCACAATCGGAAGTGTTAAATGTTTGGAGTAATATTAATCATAAAGTGTGAAGTCGTTGACTTATGGGATCAGAATATTTCTACTGCCACTTGTAAGCTTGACCTGGACCCAGCCTGAATACCGATCAAGTCCGTAGATGAGCTTAACTCTTATCCTGCCATGAGACTGCTAGCGCGCTATTGTTATAGTGCCATGTGCACGCGAGCGTGCTATCGATTGAAAGCCACGTTCATGCTAGCGAGCCACCGCTACGGTGCTTCGTGCGCGCTAGCAAGCATATGTAATAACAGTTATTGTTCATGCCCATTGCACCGTGCTGAGTGCTTTTACAGCGCTATTGAAAGTACCATCGCGTGCATCAGATTATCGGCTTTGGATTACGCGTCTTTGTATACAACAGTCAGATTGGATTTTCTCGAGTAATTCAGCGATTTGTTTTTTGTAAAGATTTAAAAAACACGCACTTGAACCAACCTTAAAATTAACTTGGCACTCAGGAGATTAGCACTGTGGCACAATAGGAATTAGCACTGTGGCACTGGGTGCATTGTATGGGTGGCAGCTTAAGAGTTAATGCCCGCTTCACTTGGTACATTATTTCATTAAATGTGCTATTATCATTGTCGACAGCGTAAAAAGGCCATTGTAGAAAAAAGAGAAGTGACGATTGTTTTTTTTTTCTATAAATGATAACAGTTTACTTTGATAAAAATGACAGACTCAGAACGGAAATATATTATTTTTCCTGAAACCCATTATTGTTTTTTTGTTCATTTATCCCCCCTATAGAAAAATACATGATAACAAATTTAAATAATTATTATGTACAAGCAATGCAGTCTTAATGAATTGCATTCATCGAAAGCTGGGCACATAATAGTACGCCGTATATTTTAAATACATTTATTCTCTTTTTTTCCAAGTGTTTTAATGTTGATAAAAGTATATACAATTTGTTTTGTTATTACGTTGAATTTGTTTGCAACAAAATATTTAAAACGAAGCTATTATAGGGAGAACGTTTAAAACAATAAAAGCATTATACAGAAAATATATTTTACCGTAAAATGAATACCCTTCCTTATCAAAAGTGTTTTGAAGATATTAAGTTAACCTATGTTACTAGCTTGTCAAGAAAAGAAAGAAAACAAATAAAGCAATGTACGTGTGTAATCTTGCATTTGTTTCAATAACTTATATCCCGTCAAATCCTATAAAATGTATAACACGGCTTCAACGAAATAATGAGCACCAACGTTTTCCAACAAATGTTTTCAGAATTCTCTAGTATCGAGTTTGTGCTGAAGCTAAGGTTGTACGAGTAAAACAAAAACTTTTCCCCATAGTTATCGATCTGAAATCGACTGCTAGGAATACAACAATAATTTGGTGCAGTTTGATAGGTAGCCAAAGTTTGAATTCGTTGTATAAGCCTTAACATGGCGAAAAGGCTATCAAAGTCGACCACGAGTTTTTAATGAAACGTTGGTGCTTAGTCCTCTATGAAATAAGAGTATTACATAATATATATATTTACATCGGATATTTGTTATCGTTTATCGTGAACAAAATTCCAAGGTCGCAGAGTATGAAGTTCTTATCCAACCTTTTCAAATGTCATGTGATACGCACTGTTCAATTCTCTGTCTCTGTCTCCTCTCATACTGGAATTGTATGTTTCTGTGATATCTTAGGTAATTTCATTCAAATTTATTATAGGGTATTCTTAAACTCAACCTCACAGAAGGCAAAGAAGGTTGAAACTATTGGAGTGCGCATAAAAGTATTATCTCAACGTATTTAGGGTAGTTGCATAAGAAATCGCTAACAGGAAATAAAATTCATATACAAAAATGTTATGCTAATGTAAGTAATTTATTTCCATACCACTCTCTGTAGATTCATAACACAATATTATATTACAACACTTCCGTTGTAGCATATGAAGTGCAAGTCTGAGTATAGATTATAATATATAGGTGTAACGCATAAAAAGCCGAACATCGTTAGATACACCACTTTCTTATTAAATGTTGTTAGTCCTCTTCAATTCTTCGTATTCGTATTGTTATTTTTATTTTTTGTATCGTTATTATCATAATTTTTTTCATTATGCTCATTAAAATTAGTAACAGTGTGTATTATTATAATTTATCATTATTGTTATAATTAATATCATCATTCTCTTCATGATTTTTAGAATTCCTGTTTTCCCTGTTTATATCAAATAAACCATTTATGAACGGACTTCGTTTGATTATATACAACGTTATACAAATGAGGACATTGTGATCTACGCTTTTGTATTAATTTTATTTTCACTATTGCTATTAAAATTACCATCGTCATTAAAAGTATTAATATCATTATCATAATTATTATCATTAATTTTATTATGATTAACATCATCATTAACATTATTAGTTTCATTATCATTATCATTATCATTATCTTTATCACCACCTTCATCGTCATTGTTATTTGATGTATGTATGCTTTCATATTTAACGAGTCAGAAGAAAAAAATGCAAGGTAGTTTTGTCCACAAAATTATTTCCGATCGATTCCGGATATGTATACAGTCATATTTAATTGTTCACCTCCTTATAATAGCACATCTTTTGTCAAGGTTGATTGACATTTATTTACATAAAAATCAACGTAAAAAATACAGGGACAACACTGATTCTTCTTAATAATAGGTTATAACTGATAGGGGTACAATTCCATGATGTCAACAATACGCTAATTACGCTTAAAAAACAACAAGCATGTGAACAATCTATTTGTAAGGATTAATTTTTCTTGAGATCATGACATATTAAAGCTTTTATCTCACACAAATTAACAAAAGCGTTATTTCAACCAGGCCTACAATTCTTGTTTTACGAAAAACAAAGAACGCATCCAATTTACAATGGCGGTAAAAACAAAAAAAAAGTTTTTACTTTAATAGTGAAAGTTACAAAAATGTATAGCTAAATGAACGGACTAAAATGAAAATTGAAATCGAAATTGAATTCGAAAAAATGGATTTAAAGTCATGATAGTAGTAGACCTAAGTTTTGTTTTGTTTTGTTTATTTTCATTGCAGATATCTCTTTTGGTATTAATTAATTCCATGTGTATTAAAGTAATCAATGAGCTGAATATCGTACACTTTGATAATAACCTGGACATGTAAGTTGAAGACAGAAAAGTATTCACATTATGAACAAATACATGTGGAATCATACTGTACAAATTTGATATCTATTGTATGTAAAGCGATAAAGGTTTAACCTCGTCTTAAATTAATCTCAATATTTAACATTTGGTACGCGAGAGAAAATTGTGCTTTTCATATTTTTACTTGAAATATTTAAAAAAATAAACTAAACACTAATAAACATACATTTCATTGTAACACAAATCAGTGGTGGATTCAAGACAATAAGTAATGCATTATCGGGGAGGAGAGGAATTGTATGCTATTTGTATATATCATATAATTTAGTAAGTATACAGTAGGGAATAACTGCGTGCAGGTAAGAACTTCATACATTTGTAGATAAAAGAGTATTAAAATTGTAACAACTGAAATTCAATACAAAGATTATTAGGCGAAGGTGCATGTCCCATGTTCAACTGAACATTGCTAACAACTAAACAAAAAACAAATATTAACATGATTGGTACAAAAGAGGGAAAAGCAAGCTGAATCTAACACTGATAGTGATTAGCTGTTTACATTATCGAGGATAAATTAATCAAATTGGTTTTTCGTAGACTTCATAGGCTGGAATGTGATCTCCATTTTGTTTGAGATATGGTTCGACATAGAGTGACTGTTCACCAGCAACGTAGTTAGCATATCCTTCAGGAACGTCTGGAAGAGGTCCTCTGGATCCATTCTCATCTTGAAGAGCGTCTTTCGATGATGTTACCAAATCGTATCCACGACTGTTTGATTATAAAATGAAATTAAAAAAATATTGTATTGGAATCAGATTAAAGTTTCTATTCTGATTTTCATTCGATCATTATATTTAGAACTTTGAACGTCCGATTTATTTATGCAAGTGTTGCATAGCATGACCATTTTGTTTCTAACCAAATATAAGGCTCTGTTAAATTCATTACGAAGTTTATAAGCATTTATTGAAAAATCTATCCAATTTAACACTTTTGTCTACTTTAAAAAATCTATCTTTACCGTATTACAGAAAGAAACTGCCTGATTATTTCAACATTATTTCTCAAATTATCTGACCGAACAAAGATAGTGAATACTTTTCTTACAGCGGAGTACATTAGTGGTTAAATAATTTTGTTTATCTTCAAGATGTTACCTAAGATATAATGGTATCATGAAACCATCCATAGCCTGATTGTGAGGAAATGCTTGGTACAAGTAGTGGTAGTTTAAAGAAATCCTAGGTAAAGGAACGGGGTTAATGTTAAACGCGGTTAAATTCCTGTCATCAACTGAGAACTGCTTTTAATTACGGCCTTAATACAATAAAAGAGACATTTTGCATAAATAGAAAACAATAACGAAAATATTTACTTACTTTCTCATGAAGATAACAAACACAGCCATACACATCAGAACAAGGATGAATAAGATGACAGCTGTAACCAGAAGGCCGGTGATAAAGTAATCCCTTCCATCATGCTCAGTGTTAAGTCTTGTAAGGCGCCCCGGGGATGAAGGTGGTTGTCCTGGAAATACAAGTAATTTGGTTATCAGCAAAAACCGCATTCATTGTTGTATTAACATACATCTTTGTATTCACATTTAACATTTGCATTTGTACTCGTATTCATATTCGAACTGGTAATTGTATTTTGTTTTTTCTTATTTGCATTCATATTTGTACTCATACTTCCATTTACATTTGTTTTTTGTATCTTTATTTCAGATATCTCTGTTTTTGTTTTAACGAACATGCAGCCAAATCCCGTATATAACTTTAGCGGCCCCGTACACAAAACAGTTTTTTGTTTAAGATAACAAAATATTATAAAAACAAGGTGGACATGAACTAAAATATATCTATAGAAAAGTCCGGATCGTAAATTATAGACGGTATTAATATCAGCGCAAACAGGTAAATCGTTCCACAAATATTCATAATTTGCACAGAGATGAGCTTAATTTGTAAAGCAGTATCCTTTTTACGTTTTTACTTTTCGTTTCTTTTACATCTCATGTGAAAATGCTTTTGGGTCCTTGTAATTCATCATGTTTTATTTGATCTTAGCAAAAAGAAAGGTATTGTGTGAAAGAGCTTGCAGAAAGTCTGCCTTTTTATGTGTTCGGGTGGAGAGACATTTTGGTCACAAAGCTTGATGTTATATGTAAAAGGCGCAGTTACAATGACATACATCTATTATTACTCCACATTTAGAGGATAAATTGTTTACTTTATAATTTGTTATATGATCGTATCATAGTCTGGTACCAGATTATCCCGTTTTATCGGATATGTTTAAGTGCATAATTACCTTCAGGCGATGGATTAGTACGAGAGCATTCGAAGGGAGGCCCACGCCACAATCCATCTCGTTGACATTCCCAAATTAAAGAAACAGAATCGTCGTTACATGTGATGTTTACTTGGTCACCATTCTTGTAGCGAGGCTTAACATTTCCCATGTATGCGTCGACAGAGATGATTGGTTGATTGCATTCTGCAAATGAAGTATTTTTAAATGAGAACAAACTGATTTATCGCGATTATAGTTTACTTGTACAAACAAAGAAAGTTGGAGAATATTCAAAATCAAAAACTTTTTCGAAGGCTTTACATTCATTACAGCACAGTAAATATTCAAGGAAGCCTCTTGCAAGCGCTATGAGTTGCCAATAAAGCGCACATCTTTGGTTATTAAGAATTAAACTACGTTTCGATCGAAAACGAAGCGACAAATGAACAAATATCCTACAACCCCATCCCACCCCCCCCCCCCACAGACACGACAGAATGAGCTTTTTTTAAGGGCGTTTTAAATCTGTATATGAAATGTTAAATACAATTGTCACATCACCTTGCATTCTCGTGTCAATTTAGTGTAAGCATTTAAATACTGATTTATTATTAATCAATGTTGTTAAAAATAAATAATAATTGAGTCTTCTTCTTTTAATTCGTGTTGCCCAAGTAATTGTCACGCATTTATTTATACATGTTCAGAGAAAGGCAAATGTGCATAGATGTGTTAAAAGGACATCAATAAGGATTCGATCCCTTAACACTTCGCTGAAATCAATATACGACCGGTAGCTTTTTTACCGTTAGGGTTATTTCAATGTATGTTTGGCATACCTATGACAGGGTTAGGGCACACTATGTTTTGGCCTGTCCATATTCCATCCTCACATGTCACGCCGAACCACTCAGGGCCCTCGTTACATGTCACGTTCATCCTGTCACCGTCTTTGTATGAGAGACGAAGATTCTGAATGGTTGAATCAATTGGCACTGCTGGGGCAGTACAAGAGTCAACTGATGGAGCACCTGCGAGGACAAATGAAAAGCGGTGATAACTATTTGAGAATTTTTTTCGAATATGCATATCGCACTAGTTTTTAGATAAATTAACGTTTGTACAATTATTAACAAGAGTATATAAACAGGGGATTGGAATCTCTGTCACGATAACTTTTACGACTCTTGTAGAGTCTTTTTGTATTTATCACACTGGCAAAACATTGGCATAGCGATTGTACATTGAAAGGGAAATTTAAGCCTTTTAGAGTGTATGACAGCAAACATAAACGTAGTTAAAATGAAAAAAAATTATAATGATTAAATTCCAGATAACTTACGGATATAATCATATGGAACAATATTGCAGGTCTGATTTACATTCATCAATACAAGGGATTTGATGAAAAGTTATGAAACGCTGTGGTTTTGATGTTCTAAAATGGTACTAAATGAATAATGATTCATTTCTGTAATATTTCCTTTGAAAACAGAATCAGCTTATATCATATTTTTACAGGAACTAAGAGGAAACCTTACTCTTTGGTTCGGGTTCGGGACAAGACGCAAGCGGCCCGCTCCACAATCCTTTGTTATGACATTGAAGGGGGAAGATAGCATCACTGGTATTACACGTCACATTCACACTGTCACCAAAGTCGTAATTCAAACGGAGATCTTCCACCATAGCATGATGAGGAATATATGGAGCACCACATTTTATTGAACCTGAAAGAACAAACAAATTGATAGAATAAAGTGATTTTGATTCTTTACGCCATTAAATTTAGTGTAAATAAATGTATACTTTAGATGGGTTTATAGACATAAATATAACTACCACGCATCCTTAAAAACTGGTCACCCTGCCATCATTTGAAATATGTAGATCAGGGGTTCATTGCTAAGAAGTAAGTTGAAGTCAAGAAGGTTATGTTCATTATTAAAAAGATACATCGTGATTATAAAGATGATTATTATTATTATGACAAAATTAATAAAACGAAGAGTGTGAAGACAAGCAATAATTCATTCAAAGCTTGGAATGGCTGTAACATAAATAGGCTGTGGGAGTGCAAACATGTTAGTATGAGTGTTTAGCGGGGAAACATGACACGTAAAGAGTAGCAAAACAGACAAAACTGCTCAAAAAGAAAATTCACTATGACACAAATAAAAAACATTGCATAATTGAACTTTCATATCCTGACAAAATGTTTTTGCATTCATATTTTTAGAAGATCCATATCAGCATTGAATTTACACTTGAAAAGCGCATCAAGAGATTGAAATTTATTTCGAAAAAATCAGAACTAAGGTAAATATAATTTAAATTAAAAGATCAATACTCCAATATCGAAACCTCTCAATTGATATTGCATTTTAAGATCGTGTTAACAAAGTAATCAACTTCTTTATTTTTGTTATTCTGTTCACGATTCCTGAACACTTGATAATCACAATATGCTGAGCAATATCAACGTTTTGTTTAAACCAAGGCTTCAAAAAAATAAAAAATAAGACAACCCTATGCTTCAATTCTAGAGTGAGAAGAAGATAAGAAAGAAATTCGGCAAAAACGGCAGAACAAAAATAAATCTGTAGATATAAAATGTAAAATGTTAGCTTAGTCAATTGCAATATAATATTTTTAATTGTGTGTATCTTCACATATAATTTCGTTTTACTTGATCGAAAACGTTGCAAGTTTTTACTTCATTTCTCAAACAAACTTTTTCTCTTAATTCGTTAATTTTCACTAATTTTCCAGGGTGTGATTTGACACAGAATGTATCTGAGTTTAATGTTAACAACCGATTGTATAGAAACGTGCAGAGATATCACCAGACTTTAACACAATTATGAGTTTAAAATGGAAAACTTTATTATGTCTCATCATTATATCGGACTTTTTCTTACACTTTACTAATAATGTAATTATTACAACATTTTAATTTGATTTGATTTTATTTATTTTCCACTCAAATATCCACAAATTAAATGACATAAACCATACAGTAGTACAATATATAAAAGAACAAATGAATTATAAAAGTAACTAAATACTGACAAGTATGTTCGCAATCAAATAAGAGTACATTTAAGTTTGAGAATTAGACAAAAAAATTTATATTGCTTGATTTAACTGAGAGGGGGGAAATGGAATCTCAGAAAAGCTAGGCATGTTGAGCGAGATTCCCAGTATAAATTAAATAATGGACCATCAACAACGTGCATCAAATTCTGCGCATGTCCGCTCCCAGAGAGACCAAAGACGCGCGAACCCACCCGCCCGCGCCAGATCCCCGGTCTCCCCTGCCAAGGCCCATTCAGCGTACACCAGTCTGCCGTTGCAAACTCAAGGTCTGTCCGACCTAGCAACGAGCAACATAATATATTGCGCACCGAACAAGCCCCGACAAAAGAGACACAAATATCTGGCATAGGCAGCCGAACCCGCGCGTCCGGAGACTCTCCGGGAACAAACACGCGAAAACCGGACAACACGCCGAAGATGGTCCAATAGTATTTTGTACAAGCGTATAATGAACAATGATAACGCGAAGCTCACGATCAGAAATCACCATCAATTCTTGGGACATGGTTAGTATCGACTTCGTTACACGTTATACAATCCATACGTTCCATTTACTCACATAACCGGTGGATAATTATAACTAAACAAAAAAAAAATCAATATATTAAGCCCCAAAATGTGTGTATTACAAAGTTTTGGTATGGGGTCATGAATTTGGTTCGAATTAACATATTAGAAGCATATGCGTTCCTACAATATACATTGATCGTTGTCGTGGTTGAAATCTGATCTAAAGTTATGAAATTATAAATAATAAACTCTTTATGTTGTATAGCTCCCTCTCAAGGTCGAGATATTAATTTAGCTATGAAATTATGTTTCTTGACTGAAACCGCCGATTAGCTATTCCCGTTAGGAAATTATATATCCCAACTGCATATTCTGAGATTTAGCTACGATTGTACGGCCATAGGCGCTATTTGAAATTTATAAAAATTTACCGGGAGCACCGGTAAATTTTTATATTCAATTTTTCTCGAAAACAGAAGTGTTTTAGGGGCTATTTTTTTAGTGCTTATAATACATCCACAGGAGCATCTAAATATATCAAAATTGTAAAGATTCACTATCCACCCAATTTTCAAAATTTCCCAAAACTTTGTATTACCTTTAAGCACCACTCTAATAGGCAACAGTGACTACTTAACATTAAAAGTGGTTGTGCATTGAAAAAGGACAGAAGAAACAATATTTAGCTCTTTGACTGTTCAAATATGTGACTGGAATACTTTTTTTTCTTCTTACAAGTGAGTATTTTATAATTTACCTGGAACACTTTAGCAAAAGCTGTCCCTTTTAAGGAATTACACGGATTATAAAAGACAAATATCTAAAACATTTATGCCATTCGTCCAAGTTTCGGTAATGGTTAAAGCTATCGAATCATACAATCTTGATACTGAGGTACTCTCCTCGAAATTTTATTGGAGACCCATATTTATTTCAGATCCTCTAGTTGCATTGCATAATAGTTTGTGTATTTCCTTATTTAGTTATAATAATATACAAAAAACTAATATTTTTGCCATCCAAACTGTTCGAGTTCAATGGAAATATACTTTATTACAAGAACATTACTACGCGATACTTATATAGTGCGGTACATAATGAGTTTTATTGCTCTGCACATACTACAATAAATACTACTACTACTACTACTACTACTACTACTACTGATGCTACTACTTATCATAATGATAATATAAATAACTATCACCATTAGTTTTGTTCTAAGATACAACAAATATACTTAAGAATGAATGAAATCATAAAAAAGATCTACAACCTACTTTACAATAAAGCTGCATTAATACGATTAATATAATCGAGCATTTAATATTAGAGTACATTGCACAGAAAGGGAAAGTCGGACGAGAAAGTATTGAATTCACTGTACAGTGAAATGAGCTAAGGGAATGGGCATCACGGACGTCAGTAGGTAGATTATTCCAGAGTTTGGGTGCGATTCGAAGGGAAGGCGTGATCTGCATGGGCGGGATCCTGGCGTCTGATCAAGGCGTGCATGGGATGTGGAAGTTAGTCTAAGGGAAGAAGTGAACAAAGCGGGAGAAAATAAAGCAGTGAAGCTTGTCGGAGCTAGAAAATGTTAAAAAGCTTTGAATGTTAGGAGCAGGATCTTAGATTTAATTTGTTGTGCAATTGGAAGCCAGTGCAAAGATGGCATTGGAGTTATATGTATCCTATTTCCTTTATGCAAATCGTGTATCCTACTGTTATCATTTATGATTTGATATTAGATGTAAACTATGCTACATGCCTTTTTAGCAGATGCGTATTATAAAGTGTACTTTTTTACTCTTTTTCCGAATAGAAAAATCCGATTGAAATAAGCTATCGAACATAACCCTCAAAGATCCAACCGTCATGAATTAGAAAAAGCCCTGAACTACAGATAACGCAATAAACAGGTTTAACCTAATATATTTCGGTGTGACATATTGACATGTGAGAAATTAACGATACGATGGTACGGTAGATACATACTTTCAAATAATATGATGAGAGTCCCGAGTTGAGAAATGAACAGTGCCCCTAGAATCCCTAGCTCTAATGCTACTCTCTTTCTAGAACTGAAATTTAAAATATCTCTTATAACTTAACCTTCATTTGAGTATTGAGGATTACTCAAGGAGAGTATTAAACTTAAAATTCAAACAAAATTGTCGTCTATAAAAGCTATAAATTTGTGACGGCTTACAAATTATCGCAAATCGTAATGTCCGTATGATGTCATGCATTCGTGCGCAGCCCAAAACTATTTTTTGGACTAAACAAAAATGAAATTAAACCTGAATTTTAAATATGATATATATATACGGGATATAAATTATGAGACTTAGGATTTAACTCAAAGGTTCGGTTACGTTTTAGCTCTCCTGTACTAAAACTGTAAATATTTCGGGCTTGAAAGTAAGTCTAAACAATTAAGAAGGTAGAAGACTCTTTCGTAAGGCTAACACTTCAAACCTAGACCTAATATAACTAACCTATGTGTAAGATAGACCTTGATCATATCCACACCTAAAGACCATGCATCTGGATGTACATCTAGATCTCGTGTGCATGGACTAGATCTAGGTCTCACCTAGTTTTAGAATCTACATACAAATTAACGCTTTGTTGTTAATCTCAATCAGAATTAAAGATCGACCTCCTTAAAGACAGTCAAGACATACCTTATTAGTTTCTTACCTGTTCACTGTTGATTACTTGAGTTGAACATATTCTGACAGTTAGTTATCGTCTACTAAACTCCAGCAGCATTTACACCGCAACCAAAAATCGTCTGTTTGTCTCAAATTCCGGTGTTTCACAAAAAGTTACATAGCAACTACTGCCAATCGCAAGAAATCGAAATCGAACACCTCTGGATTTATTTTTTTTTAACATTGCAAAAGCAATTTTTCGGTGAGATGCCCGTTTTTCGTCACGTGACTCTGCAAGGCATGTAGGGCACCGGCGAGTTGTTCTTGCACACAACTCACCCCGAAAACGGTATGAGCAAAATTTGACGTCAAATAGTTGTAATTGGTAGTAAGACAAAATCGACGATTTCTTTAAATGGTCTTTTTTTTATATGAAAGTGGGCCTAAGTGATGTTTTCAAGGCCAACCGAGTAAAAGTAGTAATGGACTGACCTATACCTTTTTTTTTATTCAGCGTGATTCTGTGATCAGAATTAATGTTAGAGGACAACTGGCAGTGGGACAAAAAACAGACCACAAAGAAGAAAAAAAACTTACTTTGAAAGGCCTTTCGTGGCACCAATTGATTTTCCCTTGACAAGGTAATCGCTACCCTATTTTTCTACAAATTCGCAAAGGTCAAATTAACAGCTCTTCCCAATCCATGACCATGAATCGTTTCAGTAAGGGATGTAATAGTAAATTAGTTCTTATAAGTATTATGATATTTGAAAGAGCCTTCTTTACAACACCATTTATATTCATTCTACGCCTCACCTGGTTTATGGCATCAGACGAATGCTTGGTATTTGTTTGACCATGAATCGAACGTGCCTTTGTTGTTAAATGCCATAATCGCAACTGTACATCCTCGTCACACTGACCGCGCTGGTATATTTAAATGACATTTGTGTATTGTCTATCACTTTAGAAAAGATGCAAATGAGATATGGCCTACAAATGGAACGTTATGGCAATTACAACGTGAAATCATGCCTCCCCTTTTTAGATATATCATATTTATTATCGCTGAAAGAACATACTGATGAAGATGAAGTCGAAATTGAAGGGAAAAGAGTTATATATTATAGACGCTCTTAATGATCACAACTTCAAGCTCCTGATGAAAGCAAGACAAAAAGCGGATCGAATCGTCAAGGTAGGTTAATTGTAAATTATTTATTGAATACCTAAGAGCATAAACAGAGTACGAAAATGAAAATGTAAACGGGCTTCATCAAATTCTAAAAACAGTATAATAAACACAGTTTTCCCACTATATTTTTTAAATATAAGACATTGTGTGGAAAAGAGTAGGCGAACAAGGGCATTATTTAAATCAACTAATACACTAAATCCGGCATTATACTGCGAAAAATTGCAATGTCTAATGCTACGTAAAACATGAAAAATAGTATTCTACTTACAACAACAAACAAATTTCCAGGCCATTCAGTCTTCAATTTGCCAAAATACGATTTATATCCACACTTTTCCGTCCAAAATTAAATTATCTCAATATTCCTTCCAATATTTGTTTTACAATGAACCATTCTGGACAAGATAAAAAAAAACGACTGCGATTATTTGGCCACGTCAACAGGATGAGACCATCACGATACCCAAAGATACTCCTAACTTCAAATATTCATGGTGATAGACCCCGGGGCAGACCAGTCAAGAAATGGCTTGATTGTGTAAAGGCTGATTATGCTAATAGATGTCTGGGATCCCTCACAGAAGCGACCAGAGCGTCACAAGATAGGAAGATGTGGCTTGAGGTCATGAATCAGAAGCCATCACATATCTCCCAGATGGTGCGGAAGGCTTAGTTCAAGGTAGGAACGTAAAGCTGTAAAGCTCGGTATTTTGTGTTGTTTTGGTGACTGGCACTTATTTTTGTTTTAATTTGAAGACTTTGTTGGTTACATATTGCATTGTATATATTAACGAGTGTGAATTTCTTAGGGTCAACACTTCGGTGACTTTTTTCGCCTCTCTGCACGATCACCCGTTTGCCACTAATGCATTTTTGGACGACGACATTTAGTTAAGGCGCCAATCGACGGAATGATTTTTTGTTCAGTGTCGATCAGCTTCATGACAACCATTGTGAACACCAATATAATACAATCTTCTATCGCAAATAGTTTAATATCCTTAAAATATTTTGTATATGTATATATATTTTATTTTTACGATAATTTGAATGTGTCAACGCCATAGAATGAAAACAAATAATGACATGGAACGAAACATTAATTTCATTCAAATGCCGAGTGTTGATGATGAACATACCGATTACGTGGTAGCAATTTAATATACATACATGCATGTACGAGACTTTGTCAACTATTCACTAGAGGCAGCTAGCTTCGGTTAAACGTCTCACCTGGTTTGTGGCAACTGATGGTTGCTTGGTGTTTCACTGACACTGTACCAAATGTGCATGTTTGGGTGTGTAATTTGTGAAAGTGCCACAATCGATGTGGTGTTACATCATGATATTTCCAATTTATAAACAGTATATTTGCAGAAAACCTTTTCATTTTACGAAAGAAAAAAAAGAATACAAGCGTCGTGTAGCTTCCCTTTATTAATACAGTAAGCTTCACGATTTAAACGTGCTTTCCTAATAGCAAGGTAATCGGCGTTACCTTTTGGAGACCAAACACCCCGAGGCTATGTCATGCAAAGGATACATCACCTACATAAGATAGAACAGGTATTTTCTGCAAGATAACATGCACTGATGTTGGCAATAACTTTGTTGGAGAGACATGGATAACACAGAAGGGTTGATTGAAGAAAGAAAAAATCCCTTAGATTAAGCATTCCATCTCAACCATCGGTATTAGAACACGTCCATACTGGAAACGACATTGGATGGGATAATAATCACTTTGAAACATGAAAAGTGACATAATCCATCTGGGTCAAAATGTTTAATCCTTTAGAGACTATGGCTAGCCACTGTCACTTAACATTGTTCCAGTGATCTCGAGGAAGCAGACAACGAGAAACTGTTTAAAGAATCATTTAGCTTGAGAAAGTCATCAAATGTTGATGAAAGCTTGCCCGATAAATGTTAAGGTTGCTGGAAGCCTAAATGACACATTATTTCATTTTCAGTGTGCCCTTCGACACCTAGCAAACGATGCATTTTAATAACTTTCTTATAATTTAGACCCTCCCAATCAAAACAATTAAAGTGTGTATAATAATGAATAGTAGACGCGGTGTTCTCATATTACATGAGTTGTAAATCATTACATACCGCAAATATAAAGGTTCAAGGCTGTTAATTGGTCAAACTGCAGGCATGAAATTCAATACTCACTATTGAGCAGTATATCGACATTTATGGAGTTGCAACTCGATAACTTTACTTTCGCGAACAATGCAATGACGAAATAAGTGCGCACGAAATCAAAAGTTTTGAACAATTTTAACGATTAATTGAGAACTAAATAACTTACTGTAATTCGACAAGAACTGTACATTCCCTTCTTACATTATATCGTATATAAAACAAATCTTGACTGCTTAAAGCTACCTATATTTTGTTTTAAGAGCCTTAAAGTTTAATACGAGAAGAATTCGTTTAGAGGACAAATAAATGTTAAATTCTTATTAAATGTTACATTAAACCATTTGTGTTTATATTTTCTAAGTCCAATTTAAAAGTGTCAGTCTGCTTTTTTTTTCCTTAAGACTCGAATCGCTCTGTAATTTCCTTGTTTTTGGTAAAACATAACTATCAAGCAAGTTGTATACACATCTCAGTGGTCCGTTTGCCCTTGTGAATTAAATTGTTATAAAGCAGCATTGGCATTTGCTTATAAATACTTATTACATTGTAACATATGACAGCCATAGTTCAAATGTTAAAATATCAATTTTGTTTAAAGCACTTTACATGTTTGTATTGGTGCTGCTTGCGATAAGCTAGGTATTACACCAAAAACATTTTATAGGGCAAACCAAGAAAGTATACCTCGCAATTGTCTGTAATTAAGATCGTGATGGGATATTAATCGTTGTCATGAATACCTGAATATATGAAATATTGACAGATAATATACATTTTACATTTTTAGATTATAGAACAAAACATAGATGTCTTTTATCTCTGGGTAATCATGTTTCCCCTAACCTTGTTTGTGGCATCCGACGAATGATTGATATGTTACTGACCGTGTAGAAAACGTACAACTTAGGTGGTGCGCAACACCGTAATTGCAGTTGTACACGTAAGTCATACTGGTCGAGCTTCTATGTTCAAACCAATCGTAAGTATAATGATATTGATGAAGATTTTAGTTTACCTAAATTTCAACTCATAATAACAGATAGTTCTTTATTTTTTGTGATACAAATATAAATGTTTATTAAAGTGTGTTTTGTTTTTGCGCGCGCGTGCAGGGGTACAATGCATCCGAATGAGAATACAAATACACTGTCAGTATCAACATGTACTGATATAAGAGGCTTTCGTGCCGCCAAGGGTTGCAAAGTTTCACTGCAGATTTACATAAAGCAGTGAAATGATGCAGTGTCTTGAAATGATTCTAGAATTAGTTGAATCAAATGAAGAAAAAAAAAGGGTGGGGGGGAATGTGATATGTGACTATATGTTGTTTTAATGGACCATATCCAAAGGCCAACAGAGTTATAAATCTACTCCTTTTTTACGCTTGTTAGCCAGCGCAACAAGTTTCAGTTTAATTTCTGGTTCATTGCAAACATTATGAGTAAAGAGAAATTAAGCTGAAAGGAGGATGCTATGATATCATTCATTCATGGAGTCATGAAGTCACTGTAATATTGGCAACATTGAACAAGTGCAAGTCTCAATTTAACAAAATTATGGGGAACAAAATAACTGGACACTGAATTTGTCATTGATTGTTGTTTTATATTAAAAAGATTTCCAGCCTCCATATATATAACACGTACAAGTAAAAAACATATTGGATGATTTCGCCAGCTTCACCTTAAATTGGAATTTTGACCGCAATCCTGCCTTTTGATCAATTTGAAATTTGTTTCTGTTACCAAAACCAATCTAGAAAACAAATAATTCTGATTTTGAAATTGATTTATATGGCTTTCGCAATAGAAAAATTATGAAAAGAGATATTTGGGTCGAGGAAGGAATAACTGTTTTCATATCAGATGAGCTTAATCACTCTAAGAGAATGTGCAAATATTAAGATGAAATGTCAAAGTACAATCTCGATTGTTATATGAACCTTTCATCGACCCCTTAATTCACCCAAATGATATTAACAGACAATGTATCCGATAAAACCTTGACCCTAAAAAGGCCGGGCTATTTGAGGTCTAAGTACGGCCGGGGGGGGGGGCATTATCCCCCCTTAAGATCTCGGCCGTGAAGTGGCCGATCTCCGCGAAAATATGCACGCTTGTCAAGTGAAGTGTATAATAATATGATAATTTCAATTTTAAAACAAATCACTTATTTGAATATTTATGGTAATTTATGCAAATAAAGTCATACAATCACATTTTTGCCCATGAATCATATATTATTCATATTTGAGCATTCTTTTTTCACTACATATCCTTATTAGACCAATTGGAATTAAACAAAGACACACAAAATCGGAAGAGCTAGCTTATTCCTTATGTTATCTCTTGTTTTTATAATTTCTCATGTATTTCCTTGTTTGTTATTAACTCATGTATTCTATTGTTTTTTGTTGTTTTATTTCATTTCTTACTACAATTCAACTATTTTGAATCCAAAAACAACCACCTAAACTTTAAACAGGACCCAATTACCAAGTTTTAGGAAAAATTACATTTCCATATGTTTTGTACACAAATTACAAAAATGAGCGATTTTCGGGCTGACATGCAAAGACAAAAGGTTACGTGACCTCGTAACTATTGGTCCGATTTTCAATTATTTTTTTTTAAAGATGCGCAAGACTCGAAAGAAAAAAGTCAGCGAGCGGCGGTGCGCCATGCATATGCGTTCCCGACCATTCGGAAAAATTATGGAGGGGGGCATAATGGCCCCCGGTGTTATTAGGGTTAAGCAAGCTATTAGATCAACCGCCAGCATCACTGGAAACGGTGAATCCCTATTAGCGCTTACTTATACACCGACAATGTGAAAGGAAATATATAGAATGCTTCACCCATGGGATAGGTGATCACAGTCTTATTAATTGAATCAGGAGACTTCACAAATCCAAGTTAAAGATAAACTTTAGTACTGGTAATGCGATTGCATTGTGAAAGAAAAGGTGTGGAAAGGATCAGAAACAGTTGATCATGTAGCATGTAAGTATTGGTGTGCACTGCAAGGTTCTGGAGTCATCAAAATCATAATAAATTTGACCGAGTCTTGGTAAAGTAACAACTCACATAGAAAGCTATATATGGGACAACACACATGGTGTCGGGGCTAGTACTACCTTGATTTCCTTGTCTTTCTATGCTCATTTCTCAGCCAGTATACATTTTCTTCCAAAATTGTTTGGCATATGTCATTTATTTGTAATCTTGAACATTCAGTGTAAGTTTCGTTTGATTCTGTGAGAATTTTTTTTTTTTTTTTTTTTTTTTTACCAGTACTGGAGTTTATAAGTCCAAACATGTTTACGTTGCGGTCCTTGATAAAAAATACAAATCATAAATGTACACTGGGTTGCATCCTTGGTAATATTTGTATCAATATTCTCGAAGCTGCAGCGCACATCTTATGATTTATATGATTATTATTCACCTGGAGTAAAATATATGTAGCGTTAGAGTGGTTATAATCAAATGATAACCCAATTTTGAAGGTGGAGGTGCCGTGGTCAAGTGGTTAGGTCGCCGGACTGTCGATCACAAGGTCCGCGGTTCGAGACCCGCCGTAGCACTAATTTCATTTGGCAAAACATTGATCTACATTTGCCACACTCAACCCAGGTGATATAAATGGGAAACTGGCAGGAATAAATTCCTTGAAATGCTAGAGCGCCGTAAAGGCAGCACAGCTAAAGCCGGGTTAATAATATCCTAGTTTGGAAGCGCTTAGTGATTGTCATAAGCGCTATATAAACAATGAGTATTATTATCTCAAATTAAGGCCAATATCAATTACTCCAATGATACTGAAAATGCTTGAAAATCAGTCAATGGCCAGCTAATTGAAAACTGTTCCAGAAAATGACGTTCTGCGTGTCCTGATTGAAGGACAATGGGTTTTAGGAAAGCACATTAGTTTGGCTGGCATTGTGTTTTTTTTACTTTGAAAAGGTCTCTGACACTGTAGACCATTGAAACGCTTTCCCTTAATGTAGTAATATAGTTTTTAGGGAAGGGATGATTCATTGACTATCCTCATGATATAGGTCGATGCACTGTTGTGTTCTCGTTCTATGTGAAGAATCGAGAAGTTATGATGTATGCTGATGGTGCAATTACTCTATTTATTGCTACATCAGTTGCGGATATTTAATCAGGGGGGTAAAGTCCGGAAAATTCCATATACCAGCACGAAATAATTTGTCTGATGAGAAGTATTAAAAAAAATGTAAGTCCAATAGGTGGGTATGATACGATAACAACACAAATGAATAATAATCATGTTATTTTGTAAAGGAAGCCTGAATTAAACAAATAGACGGGAAAACTGTTTCAAATCCTCTTAAAGGTGCTCCATAACTTTCAAGGCAGTTTAAGATTGCGACAACACCAGACCTTTCAGCAACACATACTAATACAACTTGAAAGTGACACAAAATAAGAGATAGGGAAAGCCATTTAAAATGCAATTAGTCAAAGTTTGTTGGGAATGGAATCGTGAGAAATATGCAAAAGCTTTGTAAATCAGCAGACCTTCTTCCGAAATAGACGGCTTCAATGATCGAATGGCGCGAAAGATGGAGGAACCTTCAAGCAAATATCGCTTTTGGTTTTACCAATCCTTACTTTCATTAAATCGTAACTGGTATTGCAAGTACATTTCAAGCATAAGTTCCATTCCTATCTCTTCTCTGTGATGACATCAACATTGGTAAACAAAAAAAGGAAATAATGTTTCTTGATTGAAACTGTGTCAAAAACCATTGAATCTCCTGAGACAACTGATAACAAGGGTCATGCGGCCCGAAAACAAATCCAAAAACAGACGCCAAATAAAACAGAAAAACAACAAAAACAACAACAAATTACCTTTTAAAATGGATCGACGTACGCGTTATCCTAAACTGTATTGAGGATGCCCCCAACAAGTGGACAGGTGGACATGTACTTCACAATCATGCAAAGATTATGTTTCATACGTTTCATACGTTTTATTTTACTGATAACAAATGGTTTATTTATATAACGAATTTTTGTTCTCAGAAAATAAAATGCCAATATTTCAGGAGTTTATACCAATTACTGCAACCCAATATTGATAGCAAGATTTATTAAAAACAGACCTTTGGTTCGCAAAATAAATACATTTTGTTGTTTATAAACATGTTCTAACGTCGACAAGAATGAGTCTACCTTTAACCTAACGTTTGTATAGTTATTTGTTTCACGTCATGTTTCATAATACCTATCACATTGAAGAGTCAAACGCCTCACCTGGTTTGTGGCATCCGATAAATGCTTGGTATCTCTCTGACACTGAATAAGACGAGCAGCTTTTGTTGCGTAACAATCTGTAAATACAGCTCGTCCGTTGTGTCATACTAGTCGTGCTGCCATAGTCATATACATTCCACCAATATTTGATATCACCAAAGTTGAGGATATGTCGATCATTACTATGGGATAGATCAATTAACAAATCATATAGTAGAGCCCAACTGCCATCCGCAAGTTCGACCTGTACCTCGTCTTCATATAAATCAGATTAGAGGATGAGACGAATACCTGATGAGACAAACCCTGGCCAGTAACTGTGAGTAACAGTATCCGAACTGTGAGAATGATGCTCTAACATACTGCTCTGTAGTTTCGCTGACACAGCTACAGACAGACAGAGATAGGTTTTGTTTAAGGTTTCATGAATTGTAATAAAGTGACAAAGTAGAGACGGTTCCTGCAAACTTCACTCAAGTGAATTAAGCTAATTGCCGACTTCTGACAACCAAACAAAGCTGCACCCATCGCAATAACTAATAGTGGGCGATCAATTGAGGATGATACGAATACCCCTTATTCAGTCACATTGGAGTTAGTTTGGAGGCACAAACCATGGTCAGTCGTTGTGAGTAACATTAGTAATATTCAATGTGAGACTATGCAAATAGCAAACTGCACTGTACTTAAACTGACACACCTAGAGACAGATTGTGCAAGGATTGGTTTAAAGGCACTATGTCCAACTTGAAGGCCAACAATTACGAAAAGGTTAAATTCCAACGGCATTTAAAAGATAATACTAATTTAGAACTTCCATAAAAAGGGGGGCTTGAAAATGTCTTTAAGTGGGAAAATAACGACTATTAGTTGTCAAATCGACAAAGTACTACCAAACCAGTAAGTAATAGTCTGATTTTCAGACCATTGTGCCGAATGGTCGTAAGTTTTGTGCTGCACAAAGATTGAACCAGTTTAATATCGGCCATTACAAGAAGTGGGTTATTGATGTAGCAAATGCTCATGTACCCTTTACAGCTCATTTTATGTATGTTATTACCAAAGAAGAAGAACAATTCATTCAGTCACTCAATAATGTCAGACAGTGACATTTAGCAAATAAACGGGTTTCCTTGCATAATTTGAATATTAGGACACTGCTTACGTTTAAATTTCACATATACGAAATACATTACATATTCATAATTCCTGCAAAATTCTACAGAATTTGATGTTGGCTGCAAAGGGACATGGTAATTTTAAGGCTTCATGAATAAGCCAGTTCACGTTTCAGTCTGAGCATGAGCAGATAAAGGTCAGTGCAGAACAAATTTTAAAATACACGGAGACGAAATACTGGATACGTGCTCATGAAAGTTATGTAACATTATTCATTCATGCACATTCAGTGCACTCCATGGTACACAGGTGGAAGTATTCTTTGAAAAGGGGGAACTAAGGCTATTTATAAAGCACCTCCATCGCTGTAGGAGTGATTATTTTAAAACGTACAGAGTGAGACCTCTTCATGTTTTGAAGATATGTGGATGTCCGGGGTCATTGCAATAACGTGCTAACCGTGAACTGGTATATTGTAATAACGTGAACTGCAAACTAAACTAGAGTTACCTAAGACTCAAGCCTTGAAAGGGGCTGTAGAATGACGAGACTATGCGCCTTTCCCGACGCCCGCGTGTTCCAAGCGACCCCCCCCCCCCCCCCTTTCAGCAAAAGTCCGGTGTGTAAAGTCAATATGAGTCAACCTTTTTCTTTTGTTATTCGAGCTTTTTTCAGCACCCCCCCCCCTCCCCTTTTCAGCAAAAGTCCGGTGTGTAAAGTCAATACGGGTCGACCTTTTTCTTTTGTTACGAAAATGAAATTTTGGTAACACGCATGGGGTCCGTCCGTTCTCGGAGTGCGGGGGGGGGGGGGGAGCGGGCGTATTGCGCAAGTAAAATAGACAATGGACTGACCTACATCTTTTGGATTTCGCTGGTCAGAAATAATTTTAGAGAACAAGTGGAGTCGGACGCAAACAGTGGAAACGGAAAATAAGAACTATGTTCTGAAAGTTCTTACCTTTTTAAAAATATAATTCTGACTCAAAAAGTCCCCTCCCTGTTACCCACAAAATTCCCGTACCACATTGTCAAAATAAATTAGATACCTTTTTATATTGTCGTGATATTGTTTTTGCTTATATCTAACAAAACTTTAGACACACTTGATACAAATAATGTTGCAAAAATGGAACACTACAGGAGTATAAAAATATATCATTGTCAATTTGAAATAAAATATGAGTGCGCCGAAATAGAGATCCCCACTATATTTTCATGACTTAAGGAAAAAAACATCACCACAAAGCGTAAACAGCCGGATAGGATTCAGGAAAAAACCGTACGAATGTATATAATTTATAGTTTTGTGTGAATGTTGCCATTACCCAACACCAAAATGGAGTTTTGTTTGTATAGTTACTTAGTTCACGTCATGTTTCCTAGGTCCTATCAATTTGAAGAGTCAAAGGCCTCACCTGGTTTGTGGCATCCGATAAATGCTTGGTATCTCTCTGACACTGAAGCAAACGAGCAGCTTTTGTTGCGTAACGATCGGTAAATACAGCTCGTCACTTGTGTCATACTAGTCGCGCTGCCACGGTCAAATTTTTCTCACCAATATTTGATCTAACCAGATTTGAAATTGTGTTGATAAATACTATAGGTTAAACCAATTATTCAAATCATACAGTCGAGCCCAACTACCATCCGCTAGTTTGACCAGTACCTCGCCTTCACATAAATCAGATCCGAGGATGAGACGAATACTCAAAACTCAGGCACACCATAGTTAGTTTACAAGCACAAACCCTTTTAAGTCGCTGTAAGTAACTGTATCTGAGCTGTGAGAATTATGCAAATAACATACTGATCTGTCGTTAAGCTAGTACAGCTACAGACAGACGGAGATAGGCTTTGTTTAAGGCTTAATGAATTATAATAAAGTGACACATTAGAGACTGTGCCTGCAAACTACACTCAAGTGAATTGAGCCGTGTCACATTAAGCTTATTGCCGACGTCTGACAACCAAACAAAGCTGCACTCATTGCAAGAATTAATAGTGGGCGATCAATTGCCAATCGGTGGGAAGGCATTTGTCGATCGGTTGCGTAAAGTTGTACGAAAATTGTCTGATCATCAGAGATTTTCGTTAACTAATTTGCTACCACTCGGTGATATAGTGTTGAATGGTAGGCATTTATTTTTTTCAGAAATTGATCGGAGATAATAAATAACTGGTTGGAGATCAATAGCCGATGTTCTTACAACGGCAGGCAAGATGTACATTTAGGGAAGGAGTATCATAACTGGTTCAAACAAGCATTAGAAAATTCTCGCTCATCATTAGTAAATGTATTTTTTTTTAGATAAGGTGTTTTACTCTGTTTTTGTTTACAGTTCTTTAAAAGACGAATAAATGGGTTGCATTGAAGCTGATTATTATTATGAATTGATCATTAAAAAAAAGTAATCATGAAATATGAGAGGTAGGTCGAGGTTAAAGGTATTATGTCTCATTTACAGGCCCCAACAAATGAAAAGGTTAAATTCGAACAGTAATCGAAAGCCAATACTAATTTAGAATTTCCCTCAAAACGAAAGGGCTTGGAAATGTTTTTTAGTGGGAAAATAGTTTTCGAATCATCAAAGTACTAGTCTTATTTTCAGACTCTTTTACCAAATGGTCGTACGATTTGCGCTGCACAAAAGTTCGATCAGGTTAATTTTGGCCATAGACAAATACACATGTACCTGTTACAGTTAATGTTATGTATTTTATTACCAACGGAAAAAAGAAGTCAGTCAGTCACTAAATAGTGTCTGACAGTTGAAGTTTAGAAGGTAGACGGGTTTTATTGCATACTTTGAATACTAGGACACTGCTAATTCTTAAATGCCACAAACAACTATGGGCTGGTTGATGAATGATGGGTTTGCATGTTTATCTTAACCCTAATCCTAATCCTAATCCTAATCCTAATCCTAACCCTAACCATAATCCTAATTCTAACCGTAACCCTAATCCTAACCCTAACCCTAATCCCAACTCTAACCTTAACCGAAATCACTTACATAGTCACATTACACCTATCTTACAAAATCTCCATTGGTTGCCTGTAACAGAACGTATAATTTTCAAAATCCTTCTTTTAGTTCATCAAATCATGAACAGAACAGCTCCTGAATCAACCAGTATTTAGTTCACCTTTACCAACCCACACGTACCCTCCGATCTTCCAACTCTGGTCTTCTACACATACCGCTTTCAAAGAAATCTTGGGGGAACGAGCTTTTGCTCATGCCGGACCAGCCCTGTGGAATTCACTTCCACGGGAGCTGAAGAACTCTGACTCTTCAACATCTTTTAAGAGCAACCTTAAATCCCATTTGTTTAATTTTGCGTTTTGAAGACAGACATCCATTCTTTCATTTTTGCATTTTCTTTCTTATGTAAATGTACACGATTCTTTGTCATGATGTAATGTGTTCCCTAATATTTTGAAGCGCCTTGAGCATTTAATTAAAATGGATAATGGCGCTATATAAATCTCATGTATTATTATTATTATTATTACCAAATTATATTCCTTACCCTAAGGCCTAACGTTTAATCTACAGTACACCGCATCCAGCTGGTTTAGGTAAAGAAAAGATGCAGTCCGTTTATCAAGAGAATGTATAGACGATGTATTGTAGTGGTAAATATTGATGTATAGGCAAACCTTCTGATAATCGTATGCCCCCAGTCCTTACCGTTTGTTACATGTAATGTAAACATGATGAACTGTATAGAAAAGATACTGAATTTGATTGGTTTTAAATGATAATGAGCTGATTTTTATAAAATATATATTATTAAAAATCGAAATCAATTTAATTGTAAACGCGTTTATTCTTGCTCTTGGAATATATACACAGCCTCTAGGACATATTCAACTTATTATCTATTTATCATTAAGCCTTGATACATACTTTATACGCCGGGTGCATATTGCGCACCCTTGAACGTCTCGCACCCATAAAGGTGCAAATTTACACCGCTTGTTAAGATACTGCATCATACAAGGAGCAGATCAGCACCCTCTGCCAAATACGCGTAGGTGGGTGCAAATCTGCACGCCAAATGCACCCTTATTTCTTAGTTGTATACATTTGAAATACAAGTGTATGTTCTTTTTTCCACCAACACCAAGTTAATTTTGGACGCCTTTGCTGCTCTAAAATATAATAATAGTGTATAATCAGGGAGTTGGAATGAATGAAAATGCCATCCAAGAGGCCCCTCAGGAATCATCCGTGGTACCGCGCGTCTCCCCATACCGTAATCACATTTACCCTCTCCGAGACCACGTAGCTCACTGGTAGCACTAAGTTCTCCCTTTCCACCCACAGCCCAGCCCAGCGAGAGGCGGCTTATGCTTTGCCGGCCCGTACTCGGGGTGAAAAGTGGTGTTGAATTGACCACTTATAACCCTCATTCAACACATACGTAAATATATAAAAACATTAAAGTTAGTTCTCTAGGGAGATAAACCATTGGACTCCCTTCCTAACTATTACAAAGATTCGAAAATTTTGGGAAAATGTCAATATTTCGATGAGAACCTTTCATTCGCTCTTATTCTCGTTTTCCTTGGTCGATTCCCTGGTTCAAATGGCTATGTCTCCAGTAGAGTTTATACCCAAGCACGAGAAAAGTATTTGGTAACCAATATAACGTGGTGTTGGTGATGTTTTGTGGATTCTGTTGCATAGCTATATACATCTTCACTGAACAATGACACCACAAAAATGACTTGCAAGCTCGAGGCCTACATACCTTTACAACCGAGTGAATAGAGAACTTAGGGAAGAGGACGGCGATGCGTAATCTTTCGTAATATTTGGAATACTAGAGGGGAACTGTGGTTAGATAAGGGCAGCTGTTGATGGATTTGATGGATTGAGAGTTACATTTCATGTTGCTAAGTCAATTTAATCCAGAATATATTACCCGCGGGAAATTCTTTCGAGACGGTTTCTCCATTCATTCCAATTCCCTGGTATAATGATGTAAGAAAGATGGTAGATGTCACTCCAATATTATGACATGTCTCATGGTATTTAAAAAGAATTATTGATTAAAAACTAGAAGATTTTAAGTTTAAATCCATGTATCAAATATTACCATCCTCCGTCTCTTAGCTGGTCACTAAGCCTAAATTAACATGTTGTTCGTTATTTACTGGCAAGGCTTTAGCGATAGAACCTCTCGTTCTCGTCGAGTTACATTTTTGAGTTACGTTATTTACTGAACAGGCTTTAGCGATAGAACCTCTCGTTCTCGTCGAGTTACATTTTTGATGTCGTCGTGGAGTGGTGTAATCACTTGACTAAAAGTTAAATGGTCGCGGGTACGAGTCCCAATGCAGCATGTGTTTATGTCCTAAACCAAGACCTTTTAAATGCATTGCCCCTTTTTGGCAAAGTGTTTTGTTTGTTTGTTTGATTGATTTTATTTCTGCGTTCAAAAATATACAAATTCAAAGTCAAAGTACAAAATTTCGAACAATAACAAATACAATGAATACAATGTTTACAAAAGTAATTAAATGAAAAATCATGTACAATTATATCATTCGAAAAACATGTACGAAGCATACAATAACATAAGAAATATGAAATATTTTCAATAAATTAGAGAGGTAATTTGGAACGCAGGAGACCACCATCGTGAGCGGTTAGGCTGGAAATGGATGGCGGCCTCGTAAAAGAATTGGCGACATAACTCTCTTCGAAAAAACTGAGTGACCAAGAGGGTGCGGTGCAAGTGCAGGTGCAGTGAGCAGTTGCATGATAAGGAATAATTAAGTCACGGTTTTGTTATACTAATTTAAAGAGGGGGGAGCATATGATTGTATTATTTGTCGTTTAAGTGTAGCTTTTAAGGAGTAGATGGTTGAACAAGACTTTATGTTGTCGGGTAAATCATTCCAAATGTCCGGGCCAGAATGTCTAACAGATTTGTGTGTTATTGATAATTTGGGGTTTGTAAGATGGAAGTTTCCAGATATGCGAGTAGAGTATGAATGAACGGAATTATTAAACCTAAACATGTTATCAAAGGATGGTGGAAGCAGATTATTAATGTACTTAAACATAATAACTGCTACTTGAGTAGTGTTCAGATCGAAAATTTTTAGTGTTTTAAGTTTATAGAATAAAGGATCAGTGTGAGCTAAGAAATGCGAACCTGTACAAATACGTATGGCTTTCTTTTGCAGTTTGAAAATAGAATTAATTTTTGTCGAACCACAATTTGCCCATACACTATTACAATACGTTATATACGGGAGAACTAGCGAATTATATAGTAGGAATAAGGTTGCATGGGGTAGAAGAAACTTTAACTTGGAGATTATTCCAATACTTTTGGAAATGCACATTGTAACTTGGTGTAAATGATCATTCCAAGTCAAGGCTTCATCTATAAGGACACCCAAAAACTTGGAATTAGTTTTCTTCTCTAGTAGCATACCATCGATTTTAATATATATAGGTGTTTCTGTATTATGAAAATGATGTTTAAAATACATGAAATGAGTCTTTTTTGTATTGAGTGAAAGTTTATTGGATTTAAACCAATCGGATACTTTGTTAATTTCATAATTCAAAGTATTGTTTAACATATTAAGATCTTTATGGGAATAAAAGATATTTGTATCATCGGCAAATAAGATAAAAGAAAGAAGGGGGGATGTATTGATAATATCATTTACATAAAGAAGAAATAACAGTGGACCCAAGATGGAGCCTTGAGGAACACCGCATTGAATTAAAAGAGGATCAGAATCATAACTATTAAATGTAACATATTGTCTTCTGTTTGTTAAATAATCTTTAAACCATAAGAGTGGCTGACCCCGAATTCCATAATGACTGAGTTTGGAGAGTAGAATAGCGTGATTGAGCGTATCAAATGCTTTACTCAAGTCACAGAATATACCTATAACATGCTCTTTGTTAGCTATGGCACTTGTAATTTTGTCATAAATTTGAATTAATGCTAAGTCAGTTGAGTAATTTTTTCTGAAGCCATATTGATTTGAATTGAGTATTTTGTGTTTAGTGATAAATTTGTGTAGCCTATTATGAACGATTTTTTCTAAGACTTTGGATATACTTGGAAGTAGGGAAATTGGGCGATAGTTACTTATTTCGTGAGGATCATCTTTTTTGAGAATGGGGTTGACTTTAGCTAGTTTTAATAGATCAGGGAAAACACCTTGCGATAACGAGTGATTAAATATGTGAGTTAAAGGCTTTGCAAGTGGATACATTATTTCTTTTAGGAGAGACATACTTATTTTATCAAAACCGTGCGATTTTGAGTTGTTAAGAGATTGGGTAATGTTAATAATTTCGCTAGGATTTGTCGGATTTAAAAAGAGAGACTCTTGGTTTTGATTGGAAAGATAGTCTTTAAAGTGAGCGTGAGTTCTATTAATTTTGCTGGCGAGTTCAGGGCCGATATTCGTAAAAAATGAGTTAAATGAATTTGCATGAAGACTAGGATCATGTATTTTAGTGCCATTTAATGTGATATTATCCGTGGGTGGGGGATTCGTTTTTTTTCCCATTACCTCTTTGATAATTTTCCAAGTTGCAGTTGTGTTTGAACTGGCCTTTTTTATTTTATTAGAAAAATGTAATCTACGGGATGTACGGATAAGTTTTGTTAATTTGTTTCGATAAATTTTATATGTGTTTAGGTTAGTGTCAGTTGGATTGTGTAAATGTGATTTGTAGAGGCGATTGCGTGTTTGTATTGATTTCAATAAACCTTTCGTTATCCAAGGATTCCTGGGTTTATTTCGCTTATTACTCATTTTGCCTAAAGGAATATTCTTTTCATAATAATATTGCAATTTGTTACTAAAATGCTTATATGCAGTATTGACATCATTTACACTATATACCTCAGCCCATCCCTCGAAAAATAAATCCTGTTTCAGCAATTCTATATTACGTTTGGATTCTTTGCGATATATAAGCTCATCAAATGATTTACGGCCAGATAGTTTGCATTCACAAGTTAAAAATATGGGTAGGTGATCCGACACTTCAGAACACAATATTCCACCGATGGTTTTGTTGTTATGTACGTTTGAAAAAATATTGTCAATCTGAGTTGATGAATGTGGATTTATTCTGGTGGGTTTATTAATAATCGAAAAAAAGCCGTATGAATGCATCAACTGCATACAATTGGTTGAGTTACTGTTATCAGATGAGGGTGAGAAGTTGATGTTAAAGTCACCAAGGATAAAATTGTGTTTATTTTCATCCCCTATTTTATGAAGATGAAAATCCAGTTCGTCACAGAATAAATCACAATTAGAATCAGGGGGTCTATAAATCAAACCTATGATGACATTTTTGGTATTTGAGTTATTAATTTCGATAAATAAAGATTCTGCTTGTGTTAGTTTAATATCTGAACGGATTTTGAAGTTTATGTTTTGTGTAATATAAAACGCAACACCGCCACCTCTTCTTCCTTTGCGGTCCGCCCTAATCAACTTATAATTAGGCAAATTGAACATATCTGGAGAATTCTGATGTAACCATGTCTCACTTATTCCAATGACGGAAAATGCAAAATTATTTAAAGAGTGTAAAAGGTTTTCAACGTATTCGAAATTTTTGTTCAGACTTCTGGAGTTTATATGTAAAAGTGAAATATTGTCTGGTTTGTAAGAAAATGAATTTTTGAATTCTTGGGGTGTGTAGTATTTGCTCTCGTTTATATCGTCGACAAGAATATCGGGAGTGTGCGCGTGCGAATTCATTTAACGATACGTATTATGTAAAGTACCGAAAATTTGGAGGATGAACAACTGCATGTGTGATGCTGGTGCGTTTGTGTGTGTACGAAGTGCAAGTGTGCGGGTAACTTCAAAATATAATACAAATGAAAATACAATAAGAACCATCTTGGTCACAGTTACAATAATTGCTTAGGAGCAACAGAGCGGAGCCCGACCGCCCGAGTAAAGGGTGTATTTTTGACACGCAAAATAGAGGGGCTGGGAAGAAACAAAATGCTTGATAACAATAATGACAAATCGGAGTACGATTATTAAATGGCAAAGAGGGATTTGACATTCCCGCTCATCAAAACTAGTTCAGTCTATAACAATGGATGCTGTGGTTGACACAGGAGTTATGCAAAACAAAGAGATTTGTTGTGCGGAGGAGAAAAATGTATGCATGTTAAAGCAGACTCTGAGATGATGCTTAATAGCAATAACGTCAATTCGGAGTACAATAATATTAAATGGCAAAGAGGGTTTTGACATTCCCGCTCATCAAAAAAAATATAAAAAAATCAGTCAAGTACAATATAACAGATAGACTCAAATTTTTGGAATGCTATACAGATAATAATTATTGATAAAGAGTGAGAAGTTCGGTTTTAATAATCCCATTAATCAAGATCAAAGGTTAATAAAAACTTGTCTCCAGCTTCCAGCCCAGTGGAGGGTAAGCTATTACATTCCTGCATGATACAAAATGGAGCTGCATGACACCCGAATGTATACAATCGTAACAATTTAGCATTAGTGAAAAAGTACAATTCCTTCAAGATTCAAATGTTTTACGTATTTGGGCGATCGAATTTTCCATTATTATTGGTCACAAAACAATAAGACACACCAAAACATAAATGCAGATTCGAAATGAAAGTAACGCTGCTCAAACAATGGACCCATCGCTCTATGCGTCGAGTATGTTTGTGATAGAGCGCTACAGCGGGCCGATGTGAAGATCGGTCAACCGCGGCGCGGAGAAGCCACGCCCTGTTCCTATACGTCAGACACGCGTAAGCGATAAGTCCATGTATTTGTTAAGGTTATAAGCACACGAACCTTCGAATGTATTTTTGATTGACACAGGTGATTAGAAAGATACATGCATGCTAAGGCAGGCTCGTATGTACATACTTGATAACTGTTATGACAATTTGGAGTACAATAATATTAAATGGCAAAGAGGGTTTTGACATTTCCGCTCGTCATAAAAAAGAAAGTTTCGTCAATTACAATATAACAGATAGACTCGAAACAATTGAATGCTATACAGAAAATAATGAATGATAAAGAGTGAGGACTTCGGTCTTGATAATCCCAGTCGTCAAGATCAAAGGATAACGAATACTTGTCTCAAGCCCATTTGAGGGTATACATTCTTGCATGATACAAAGTTCTACTGCATGTCCCTGGAAGGAATACAATCATGACAATTTAGGATTAGTGACAACCGTACAATTCTTTCAAGATTCAAATGCTTTACCCATTTGGACAAACGAATTTTCCATCATGATAATTGTCATATACAAAAACCACAAAAATATAAATAAATAAATAAAGTTTTGAGAAGAAAATTAGGCTGGTCAAACAATGGACCCATCGCACCCATGCGTCGAGTATTTCTGAGATAGAGCACCACTGCGGACCAATATCAAGATCGGTCAGCCGTGGCGCGGAGAAGCCACGCCCAAACGTTAGACACATGTGAACGACAAGCCCATGTATTTGTTACAGTTTAATAAGCCCATCATATACGAATCGTGTGACTGACAAAGAGATTCGTTGTGCAGATGAGAAATATTCATGCATGCTAAAGCAGACTATGACATAATGTTTGATGGCATGACAATTCGGAGTACAATTATTAAGTGGCAAAGAGGGTTTTGACATGAATTCCCGGTCATCAAAACAATTTCAGTCAACCACAATAATACAGATGGACCCAAAACAGTTGAACGCTATACAGATAATTATTGATAAAGGGTGAGGAATTCGTTCTTGACAATCCCAGTAATCAAGATCAAAGGTTAATACAAATTTGTCTACGACCCCCAGGCCAGTGCATGGAGGGTAAGCTATACATTCCTGCATGATACAAAACGGAGCTGCATGACCCCCGAAAGGTCATGACAATTTGAGATTAGTGACAACAAAACAATTCTCTCAAAATTCAAATGCTTTACACATTTAATGCGGTTTTTGAAAAGAAAGTTAGACTGGTCAAACAATGGACCCATCGCACCCATGCGTCGAGTATTTCTGAGATAGAGCACCACTGCGGACCAATATGAAGATCGGTCAGCCGTGGCACGGAGAAGCCACGCCCAAACGTTAGACATATGTAAACGACAAGCCCATGTATTTGTTACAGTTTAATAAGCCCATCATATACGAATCGTGTGACTGACACGGGTGTTTTGCAAATCAAAGAGATTCGTTGTGCAGATGAGAAATATTCATGCATGCTAAAGCAGACTATGACATAATGTTTGAAAGCATGATAATTCGGAGTACAATTATTAAGTGGCAAAGAGGGTTTTGACATGAATTCCCGGTCATCAAAATAATTTCAGTCAACCACAATAAAACAGATGGACCCAAAACAGTTGAACGCTATACAGAAAGGGTGAGGAATTCGTTCTTGACAATCCCAGTAATCAAGATCAAGGGTTAATACAAATTTGTCTACGACCCCCAGGCCAGTGGAGGGTAAGCTATACATTCCTGCATGATACAAAATGGAGCTGCATGACTCCCGAAAGGTAAATATTCATGCATGCTAAAGCAGACTATGACATAATGTTGATAGCATGATAATTCGGAGTACAATTATTAAGTGGCAAAGAGGGTTTTGACATGAATTCCCGGTCATCAAAACAAGTTCAGTCAACCACAATAAAACAGATGGACCCAAAACAGTTGAACGCTATACAGACAATTATTGATAAAGGGTGAGGAATTCGTTCTTGACAATCCCAGTAATCAAGATCAAAGGTTAATACAAATTTGTCTACGACCCCCAGGCCAGTGGAGGGCAAGCTATACATTCCTGCATGATACAAAATGGAGCTGCATGACCCCCGAAAGGTCATGACAATTTGAGATTAGTGATAACAATACAATTATCTCAAGATTCAAATGTTTTACACATTTAATGCGGTTTTGAAAAGAAAGTTAGGCTGGTCAAACAATGGACCCATCGCACCCATGCGTCGAGTATTTCTGAGATAGAGCACCACTGCGGACCAATATGAAGATCGGTCAGCCGTGGTGCGGAGAAGCCACGCCCTGTTCCTACTTTAGACACACGTAAACGATAAGTCCATGTACTTGCCCGGTAGAATGCACACGTCAATGCGGTTGGATTAGCATGTGTGCGCCCGTTAAATAAGTGACTAGCTGGGATCTCCTCCGCTGGTGAATGAAGACTGCAATGTGCAGAATTGCAGACATGCACATGCTTGAAGGGTCGGTAACAGAAACATACACCACTTAATAATTTTATGCGCGAGTACAAACTTTCGTCGATTTTCCATCTATCCTATCCCAAGTCATTAATGCGATATTTCTTCATGTCATTTATTCATTTCATTTCATTCAGCACACCCTGTAGTGCCATGTGCCATGTAAAATAAATTAAGGGTTGGACCCAGTCGCGGATCAAGGATTCGCCATATATCAGCAAGAGTATTTTGAATTGAGCATTATGCAGTAAAGTTTATATGAATTCCACAGTCACTGAGCGAATTCATAGTTCACTGGGGGAGGGGGTATCAACAGCCTTCCTTGCCGTTGGCGATAAGTGACAATAACCCAAACGCCTCACCTGGTTGGTGGCATCCAACGAATATTTGTTATTGGGATGTTTATGAAGAAAACGTGCCACAGCTTCGATGGTTAAATTACGTAATGGCAGTCTCTCACATATGTTATACTGACCGAGCCGCTATGCACAAAATTATCCCACCAGTTGAGCTCCTAGAATCTAAGCTGACGACAGATGTTCGGGAGATAATACCGTTAAATATCCACTTCAGCATCCGAATTAAAAACAACGTAATGAAAAAAACATTTGTTTAATCATAGTGTGTCCTATAATGCGATGCAAAGCTGCAAAGCAAGTTCAATACAGTACATTTTATTATAGACTGAACAGAATTCACTTGACGGGTATAAAATTAAAGCTTATGTCAAGTGTTGGGTACGATCACGAGAAGTGGCAATAACACTAACACCTCACCTGGTTTATGGCATCCGACGAACAATTGATATTTGGTTGAGAATGTAGTGAACGAGCAGATTCCGTGTAGAAATATCCAAAGATCAAGACACTATAGTCATACTGCTGAGGAGGTCAAACTTATCCTAACAATATCGGCACAATTTGACGAAAAATGTGTGATTAATGACAGTATAAAAACCAATCAAAATAAGCATACAGTCCACTCAAACTGCCATTTATCAGCTTGACCTGTACCTTGGTCTCAAATTGATAAGGTCCGTGGGTGAGACGAATACCTGCTTCGTAGCAACACTTTTGACAAAAATCTATACCACAACCGATAGCCATACATTGTCTCCTTTTTAAAACAGTGGTATTGTGTTATGTTTGTTACGTTTCCATCCTTATAACATATTGACAATATTTTAATACAGCTCCTAGTATTCCAGAAGCCTTAGAGAAACTCAAAGAAAACGAACACATACACATCCACAAACAAAACAAATTACAAAAGCATATCAGACCGTTAGCCAACGACACCCATATTTAAAAAAGGTCCCAACCAACACAAATACAATACATACGAAAATATAGAAAGGATATATTTCCCAAAGAAGGTCGATGAGACTGATAAAACAAATACATTTTTCAAACGAGACAGTCAACCCACGAGACCAACAACTAATGGAACCAAGAAACTAATAAAGCTGGAGGCGGCCCAGTGGTGGTATGGACCGGTATTCCTTACGGGGAAAACGCCATTGGTGTTGCAAGATAGGAACGTAAACACCGGTGTGTTTCGAGACATCCTGGAAAACCATTTCATTCCACACGCAAGAGGGGTTTATATTAACAATTTCAAGCTGCAAGACGACAACGCTAGATCACGTAGGGCACCTAATGTGTCAGAATTACACGATGCAGAGGAGTGCGGAAGATGCTATGACCTGCTTGCCCCCCGATATGAACCCTATCGACCATGCCTGTGATGTCTCAGTCCGAGCCGTTAATACGAGGGACACTATTCCTCAAATTATTCAAGAGTGAGCCTAGGCTCTGACTGAAGAGTAAGTGTTGAAAACATCAACAAGCTTGTGGACAGTGTGTCAGCACGCCCAAACGCACTTATCCGTGTCAGGTGGAGGCCATACTCGATATTAGTCAACCTTTAGTGACTGAGTGACATTTGAAAGTTCATTGTGAGATACTCTTTTGCATGAAATATCTGCGTATGTGTTTTCCCGTCCAAATGACACGTATTGTTTCACTACTTCAAAATCCAATTATGATTCAACGAGAATATACAGTTTGTATAGATCAAGAAGTGCCAAAACGAAAAGAATTTATAGTTGAAGTGCCACCCTGTATGGATAACTGTGCTGCAAGAGAGCGTAGCGACCGAGCCGAAAATGGGTGGGGTCCAGGGGCAAAGCCCTGACGGGGGTAGCAGAGGACATAGCCCCCTGAAGCTGGTGGATTTAGGCTTTCTTTAGCCCATTTCATTCCACAATATAATCAATCATAATTTCATATTGATGTGAGCAAATAAGTACAATTCCTGGGTACAATTACACTGGAGGTATATTTATATGCAGTTTTTTGTGTGCAATAAACGCGGGAAATGTCAAAATAAAGTGAAAATCAAACAAACAAAAACAAGATGTTTCCAGGGATTGGCTATGTTAAAATTGGTATCCCATCGTAAGCTAATTGTTGTTCAGACCTTAGGTTTAGATTCGTATAAAATGGTAAAACACGATAAATTCCCCTTTCTTCCTGTTTGTTAAGCAGGCATTTTGGGACCAAATTCGACTGCAACTTCTTGATTTAGCTGATTATTTAAATATAAAATATATATTTTCTTCCTTTCTGTTTTTTGTTTTGCTGTTGCAACAGTCGCGCCACTCCGACTGACCGCGCGCGCCACAAGACAGTTGAGAAGGCGTGGTATAGATCAACTGTAGTTTAATTTTAATTTTGATATGTTTGGAGTAGTTAAATCAATAGATTTCTGAGAAGATATAAACTGTATTTATCAAAAATAAGTCAAAATGTCGCAATTATTTTACGTAAAGGGGTAAACAAGATAATATTTAAAATTGTTTGGACAACCGTGTTTATGCAACAGAAATATTATAATTTGATTCTTGTTCGACAAAGCATGGTGTATAAAGGGTCTTGAGGCTTGATCGGATAATCATATCAAAACGTCTACGTTTAAAAGGTATTGTTGGTAGAATAATAATAATAATAATATAAATTAAACATGTTTGTATAGTGCATAACTTATAGGCGAAATTGCATGTCTCGATGCACTTTAAGAAAAAGACAAAACAATGCACTTGGTTCAAGATTTGATTATTATGAAGTGGTAAAGTGGTGAAGACATATGTCTTTAGAGTATAATACACCTTTTGACAAATCCGAATCAAATCTAGTTGAAATTATCATTACAATTGCTATAAGCAGGTTAATAAAACAAAATTACATAATGCAGTAAATGTTAAATGTTGCCAAAGTCACTGTGATAAGTCATAGAGCACTGAGAGGAGGGGGAGGGAATGAGGTTATATTGAGAACCCTCCATCCCTATATTTTCATTTTTTTATTTTCCAAACCTTGAGCATTTGAGCGTTTCATTTGTACAGCTTCCTTACTTGTGTTATTTTTACTGCTCCTGGTATAATGACGACAACCCTAGAAACTGAGGTAACACACAAGGACATTACGATTTCCCCCAAAACATACGCCGGAAAAAACGAATGCACATTACAGGGTTTGACATCGGTACTCACCTTGAAAAAAGCCAACATTACCGACTGCACCAACAGAACAAGAAATAAATAAAAACATATCAAACGAATATATTTCAACAAGGTAAAAGTTCAACGAGGCCGATATTAAAAGCAAATTTGAATACCAGGCAATTTTCCGCAAAGATCCAGCAAAATCGACGTTTAAGCGATACACGAACATGCATTTGGAATATATTTTAACAAAAAGAGAAGATCCTTTTTTCTCCAGTCAAGACATAGCAAACTTAATCTCTTTGCTTAACTGGTTAGAGCAGACGTGATTCAGAATTTCCATAGACATTACATCAGTGGCAGCAGAATATTTCACCGACCATTCAGTCAAGCAGTCGATCTCTCCTTTTCATAGTTTATCTTCAACGTACGGCCATGAATAACTCCCTACTTGAAGTAGGATCTGAACCACAATTTTTGTTTCAAGTCACGACGATGCATCGGTGTCTTTTCGTTGTAGACTACGGTAGACACACACCATTTTTTAACCTGTACCTAGTAATAGGTCCATGATTTATCGTTTTAACCGTTTTAGACTCCTGTGAAGAATGAAAGATATACCTCACATGACCGACACTTATATATATATACAACAACATATTCTATAATACAATAATGTTAAAATATCTTAATCATATTCTTCTACTTCTACTTCTATGGTGATACTCATCAACGCCTGTTCAGCATCTAGATGAGGGTAAAGCATAGAGTTGTTATGTACAGCTCTATGTGGTACAGTTCCTGAAAAGGGAACTAAATTGTTTCAAGGGCCACATCTAAGTCATATCTAAGTCAAGAGCCATATCTAAGTCAATTTTTATAAGCAGGCTACTAAATTACAATGACATAATGCATTGAAGTTGATATGTTATATGTTACCACAGTCACTGAGATAATTCATAATGCACTGCGAGGGGGGGGGGGGGAGGGGGCGGAATATAATTTGAAAAATATCGATGCTTATATTTTCATATTCACGAGAAGGAGAAATAAACCAAACGCCTCACCTGGTTTGTGGCATACGACGAACAGTTGGTATGTAGTTGACTCTGTATTTAATGAGCAGAGTATGTGAACGAATACCCGAAGAAGTACAAGACAATGTAGTCATATTGAACGTGGTGACAAGGTCATAGTAATCCCATCAGTATCGGCACAATAAGACGACAAATGTGTTATTATTGAAAATATGCAGACCAATAATAATAAACATACAGTCTGCTCCAACTGCCATTTATCAGCTTGACCTGTACCTTGCTTTCATATTGATCAGGTCCGTCGACGAGCCGAATATCTGCATCATTTTGACAGAAATGCCAAAAACTATTAATAGTCCATAAATTGTCCCATTTTTTTAAAATTACGTATACGGACGTATTCCTTATGTATTGTGCGTACAATTTCCTTACTTATATTATTTTAACAATATTTTCCAAATGATAAGAAAACAAACACAAAATACGCACAGGCAATCATTACGATTTCCCCAAAAACAAACGTCAACTAGGACGGAGGCTCGTAAGACCGAACAATAGTCAACGACACTCACGTTTACAAAAGGCCATGTTACCTTCATCACCGATGGGACATATGAATGAAAAAATATAGAACGAAACAAATTCCAAGAAAGTCAACGAGATTGAAAAAGCAAATAAATATGTAAGATATCCCCCCCCCCCTCCCCCACCAACAAAAAAAGAGAATCTGAAAGCCAGCGAGACGGCAACCAATAGAGACATAAATGCAAACAGAAATTCGAATAAAAAAAGAGGCCATTCCCTAAGAAACTCCACGAGAGGGTGTTTGTTTTCTTCTTTCAATTGATACTTTAAAAATGCGATGAAAACTATGTCCCCCTTTCGTTTAATTGGAATAAGCAGAATTCGTTCAGTATCGTGTGAGTCAGTCGGAGTGGCGCGACTGTTGCAACAACAAAGTTTACGCCTTGAAAATTGCTAATTATTTTGGAAATCATCTATGAATAGTAAATTCGTATTCATCTCATGAAAGGGTGTTTTATCCCACATCATTTGTTATCTATGAACATGAGGCATTGCTTGCGAGAGTGCAGAAATCGACTTGCGCCAAAGTGATGCCTACAGCATGTATTATGTTGGGATTAGCGACGTGAGAGAATGAAGTGAATGTATCAGATGAAATGCATTGCATATGCTTTTTTTGCAGAAGCAAAGTCGCACACGCACACACAAATACGCGCACAAATGTTCGTTGATGTTTTATATTCCATATTTGATATGTGTGGTATGATTAATTTTGTTAGGGATGTTATTTGGTTCTGCAAAAACCAATTTAATAACCAAAACCCAATTATTTTATTTAAACATCACATAAGTAACTTTGGCGCAAGTCGATTTAGGTTGAGTAGTTGGGCTCTATATGTTGCTTAGTGTTTAGCTTCAATGTTCAGTTAGATTATAAGTCAGTTCATGAACGACTCGCTACTTGAAATAGGATCTTAACCGCCAAATTTGTCCAAGTCACGCGGATTCCTTGATGTTCACATTGTCGACCATGGTCGACACACAGTGTTTTGTTAACCATTGACCTATTACTAGGTGCATGTTTTTAGTATTAAAGTAAGAACCATTCCAACTACCTAGCAGACACCTTTAAATAATTCGGTTTGCAAATATCTGACAATTATCGATAAGCAAGACGACATTGTGAATTTGATTTTTTGTCAAACATAGCATGGCATATGGAAGGGTTTCCACTTTGTAATAAAATCAACATGAGAACGTTTCAAGTTCAAGTTAATTTTTGCAACATTTTACCAAAAAAAATACTAAGCCATACATAATACAAATTATATACATGTCATATGAGTACTTCCCAATGATACTCAACTCATATCAAAGATTAAGTAGAATATGAGTAACCTATTAAGAAGCAATGTTTGTATGTAATAGGTTAAGTTTTACAAATTGTGCATGATAGAATAATGCACCTTCTGATAAATCCTAAATATATCTCAGACAAATTGGTAAGAGTTTATTATAATTATTATTATTATTACTATTGTTACATGAATGTTCAGGATGATTAAAACGCCTCACCTGGTTTGTAGCATTCGACTTATGCTTGGTGTTTATAAGACGATGTGTAAAACGTGCAGCTTAGATGGTGTTAACCAAAGCGTATTGAAATATATGTTTTATACGACGCTATTATATTATGGAATTCGATTTGAAATTAGAAGTAAATATTAAATACGTTGAATAAGGAAAAATCGTACAGGAAATGCAACAACAGTTGATGTATATAAGTATGTAAAACGCGTTAAAGAGATAAAAAATGAAAGGGGTGGCTGAAAATACAGGAGGAAGTGGAATTCGAAAGTAAATAAGTTTGGTGGGACTAATACAAAAAGTAAATTCTAGTTATGTCTATATGCAATACTATCACCCGAATTAAGGCTAAAGTCAAAATAAGTACATACATAAATAAACAGGTTATGAGCGGAAATACAAGCCTTAGAATATATTTTAGTGACTGCTGCATTAAATGATAATAGCAATATTTCGAAGACGATTAATGGAAAAAAGTCAGTAAAGAATATCCCATGATAAATCTGTAAAAAGACCAAATGTCTGTTTATTTTGAGTTGAAGAAGTAAAAACCAAAGTAATTATTTTTGACAGCTAATTGAATAAAGAAAAAAGCGTCACAAAAGAGTTATATACTGACAGTAAAAACAGAATCACATGAGATGTGATATTCTACACGTAGGCCGTTTAATTTTGTAAAGGTCGTTATTCACAACAGGAAGTTAGAAGGCAGTTGTAAGAAGTTCTTTTTTCCTTTAAATATATTCCTAAAATAGGCTATAACTGTGGAGAACTTTCTGAAGGAAATATAATAAAAGACGAATGTCTTGTGTTCTTTAAGGAAACAAAATGTAATGAAGCTCATGTGGACGATGTTTGTACAACTAAATGATACTATTTATCCGGGCTTTTATTATGTAATGAATTTATAATAGCATTAAATAAAGCATATGTTACGGGTCACATAAACAAGTAGTTCGATAAGAAAGGGAAATATTTATGTATTCATGTCACATTAACAATTATAGACATATGTCGCTGCTAAATGTAGGTTTTGTAAATAAATGTTTGGCTTGCACACAGTTGATAAAGATTAACAAAACTTGTTTTTCATTACAAGATGGAGCACGCGGTTTGTATTTATTAGTTGCAAGCCAACAAATTATTAAAAACATTATAAGCTTGTCCAAAGACGCCTAACTTTAACAATGGAATGCATATTAATAAGTACTTTCTCAAGTTTAGGTTCAGAGAATAAAGGAGATTTTTGGTGATAAAGTTCATACTGACAATGTAGGATATATGAAAGGTAAAGAACCAAACACCTAACACAAGAGATAAACATTTCAACCGCATTTCTTAACCAGGCATTGTCATGAATCGCCAGGTTGTACTAACGAAATAGTTTACATAATTGTCTTCCCTCATAAATGAAGCAACCATAAATAAGCATGACAACCGAGTGGACGACCTACTTTAGAAAAAAAAAATTATTCCCAATAAATGTAATTCAAGTCAATGTCATAGAGGATTTGGGATACTACGTTGTATTGTCAGTGATTGTAACCGTTACAAATACAAAGACAATGGAATAGGAATAAAGTTTCCATCAATACAAAGGGGGGGGGGGGGGTTAATCTCCGCATTTGCAATAGTTCGTTAATGATTTAATGTTAATAATACGATTTCTCTGTAATAAGTTTACATACAATTATCGAATAACTTTAGAACTATTAGGACACTTCCCTTCATTTAACGACTGTATACTCTATAATTTGATAAACATCCTCTTTCCTTATCAAAAGTTGTTGATTTATATGTTCCGGAAGTCTAGGTACCAATACCAAATGTATTTATATATGATATATCTAGAGTGGGGTTCTCATCAATCCTAGTTCATTTTGTAAACTCGGTTTATCACTTTTCAATAGAATTTGCATCAATTATATATTTATATCAATAGGACGGGAGGGAGGCATATGGGTAAATATAAATGCACCGCAATCGGAGCGAAATTAAGTTTAATACTTGTGGGGATCTTCGTAATTTGAATAAGGAAATATGAAGCGTACTTGAGGATACAAAGTAGAACAAAAAAATTGAAAACACTAACTTCAATGAATAATACAATAATAAAAATATCAAAGACTCAGTAATATGATTAAGGAAACATGGATCCTCTCCAAAAAACATTAACAAGTACATTGGCAAGGATCGCCATGCTTGTCAAGCATCGCTAATGATTGCGGTCTCCTGCACCTTTTCCAACAGACAGTTCGGATAATACTTAAATTTATAAAAATATGTTATGGAAATATTAAGTTTCGTTATTATATGTACATATTTTATGTAAAACCATTTTGACATGAACAAACTATTGTTTGTACATGTTGTATTATACCTAAAGGAAAAATGCAGAAATCAAATAAAATTTATCAAAAATATCATGCCGAGGAGCCGAACGATGATTGAGGAGTTCAAATTGCCCATTAGAATCAGTTGTCTTCTTGTTGTCAATACTGTTCCTTTTTTAGTGTCTGAATACACTTTAATTATCATAACAAATTTCATGGGATAAATAATTTTCATGTAGCTTAGTAGAATGTACAACAGAAATTGTATTGGTTCAGCGGGTCACCTAGGCATTTAACTCGTGGGGAGTTCCTGGAATACACAAGGAACATGAAGTAAAAACAAAGAGCAACATAATTATTTTTTTCAGAGTGTTGCAACATCGGCCTATGTCAAGTTGAGTTTTATATATGTTTCAATGAGCAACGCAGTGTTTTATGTAAATGTATACAAATAGTTTTCCCTTTGCACCTGGTCGCGAAAACATGCTTCACCCATCTTTTGTATACGTGGTGACAGGAGCCCCCCCCCCCCCCCACCGAAAAGGCTTTATTCCTTGCAATGAAATACCCCTCCCAATATCATTCTCCTCCTCCTTCCTCTTCTTCTGTGGGACATTGGTGTATGGCCCTACATTTGTATTATCATGATAGCATATTACTTCCAATGCCTACGCCCCAACGGTTTGGGTATTATTTATAATACTTTCCATGCTCGTGATTAATTAATTGTTCTGATTTGTGTACGAAGAAATGTCAATTTCGGAAAATCTTTGCTTGAGGCGCAAAAATAAGAAATATAAACATATTCGAACATATCACTTCGAGAGTCCGGAACGACACGAAAGGGTGAAAGGGGGTTCACTTGCAAAAGCTTTATAGGATTTATGAACATTTATTTCTATGTACATCATCATACATATATGAATTGTTTGCACGATTACATAAAACCATTGATAGAAATAAGGGGTCATCATAATTAAAGCATTAACTAACGTCCTTGTCATGAGTTAAAACATGTTCATACAATATACAGTGCATAACGGAATTGCAATTGGGCAACGAAAACAACAAAAACTAAGAGAGAGAGAGTAAGAAAGAGATTGTCATATTGTTGAATAAAAGCTTACATGTTTTTAAATAATAGATGCAAGTACATGTAAATTTCAATGCATAATGACCAATGTTACAGGTAGAGCCGTTAGTAAAACAAATTGTTCTCACAATAATGAGTAAACTAGTTAAAGGTATTACAAAGTTTTGGTATGGGGTCATGAATTTGGTTCAAATTAACATATTGGAAGCATATGCGTTCCTACAATATTCATTGATCGTTGTCGCGGTTGAAATCGAGTCTGAAGTTATGAAATTATAAATAATAAACTCTTTACGTTGTATAGCTCCCTCTCAAAGTCAAGATATTCATTTAGCTATGAAACAATGTTTGTTGACTAAAATCGACCGATTAGCTATTCCCGTTTGGAAATTATATATCACAACTACATATTCTGAGATTTTCATGGTCGCAGCTACCATTGTACGGCCATAGGCGCTTTTTGAAATATATCAAAATTTACCGGGAGCACCGGTAAATTTTTATATTCAATTTTTCTCGAAAACAGAAGTGTTTTAGGGGCTAATTTTTGTAGAGCTTATAAAACATCCACAGGGGCATCCAAATATATAAAAATTGTAAAGATTCACTATCCACCAAATTTTTAAAATTTCCCAAAACTTTGTATTACCTTTAAGGGCTGACCAAGCCTAATGGACAAGAACAAGGGCAGAGAATGTTATCATCAAAGACCTGCCCTGAATACAACATTGGTAGGGTGTATCTCCAGTGAAATAGAAAAAATGTTATGGTATCAATATTAGTCAAGTCTGACCAGCGTTTTTGTATGTTTCATATTCTAAGCAATTAGTAATATTTGTATATTGCCAGAAAGAATTGTTAACCACCCCAGCCAGCAATTCATGAAAGAAGATGGTCTTTAACGCGTTTCTATCAAAATATTCTTCGTCCTTTTTTTCTTTTTTTTTGCCTTGGAAACGAATGTAACTGCTTTTAATCAAATCTAAAGTGAATCTGTTGCATCTAAACCATATTGATACATGAGATAACTCGATAGGGATTGTTTCATCGAGCACAACAGAAAGAGTTAGATTTTCCAAAAGGTTTTTTATATGAGCAAACGAATGAAAGGCATTTCATAATTCAAGATCGTGGTCCGTGTTAGATTATTATTATCGCATGTCTGGATTGATATTTGAGGAAACAGCATTTACATGAAGTAATTTAAATAGGAACACCCATCAAAGGTACAGAGGGAATTCGTATCAATTGAAATGGGCCCTTAACAGAGGACAGGGGCATTATGGGGTTACTTAAGTTAGTATGAGCACTGTGCCCCTATATTATTTAAATTTATATTTTGTTTACTTGTAACGCTTGCAATATTGAATTTAAATGAGGAGAGCTTAGGTATTTGTGTCTAGTTTATCGTGACTGTGCCATGGGCCATGTACCAGTGAAGGCCTGGTGGTAGAGTCGCTGCCCGGAAAGCAGTATATGGCAGATTCAAATCCCGCTGGTTCCAAGATTTTTTTCTGACTTGTTTTTAATTACAGATCGATCAATCGATCTTATTTACTATCATTAACATAAATAGCATCAATAGCCACTTTATTTACTATCAAACAAATATGTTTGAACAATATTGAAATACTACATTTGTTTTGCAACTCTGCTTACGTTATAACTGCTTGTTCAGCACGTCCCTATTTAATTATATAGGCATGAATGATACATTTATAAATATTGTTATTATTATATATAAATTTGTAATTATTAGTATTATTATATATATTTACATATATTGTGGGAAGGGGGGGGGGAATTATCTTCATGTTTGCTTTGCTCGGAGCTCAACATATTTATATATTACGATCTCTTTTTCTTTCTTTCTAGTGTAATCTAGTGTAAATTTAACGTTCGATTATCGTACACACAATCCCATTTTGATTAAAGTAATGTAGAATATAATGAAAGTTTCAATATTCTCTTTTCAACCTTAAAGAGGCATTGATCAAACGCCTCACCTGGTTTGTGACATGCAATGAATGCTTGGTACTTGTTTGACGTTGAAGAAAACGTGCAGCTTCGGTGATGCGCAACACCGTAATCGCAGTTGTACACGTACGTCATAGTGATCGTGCTTCTATATTCAATGAAATCCTAACAGTTAATATCCCCGAGACCAAGCTGACGATAAATATTCGGGATATAGGTGTAGTAAACCGACCAGTCATAATGATAATGATAATGATGAAGATTTAGTTTATCTCAATTTCAGCTCATAATAACAGACAATTTCTTATTTATGTGATACAAATATCAATGTTTATCCAAGTGTGTTCATTGCGCGTGCAGGGGTACTAGGCATCTGAATAGGGACTTTTAGATTTGCACGTCGACACCTTTGACTGCAACGTGTGATGTCATTTTAAGGCACTGCGCATGCGTTACGTCGTCTCAGCCGGCGATCGAGAATGCGTCAACCTTGATTTTCCTAAATATAGTACATGCTCACTACTAGTATGCCGCGTGCGCATAAAATATACAGTTCCTCAGGTAGACAAAGGAACATTCCTTCCCTGCTAGTATGTAAAAATGTGTAGAACAGGTATCACATGCATATTCACCTGTTCTACACATTTTTACATAATAGCAGTGAAGGGGTGTTCTTTTGTTGAGGGTAGGATGAGGAACTTTATATTTTGTCCTCTTTCTTTGTCCGTGACGTTCATAGTGTTACTTCCTGCATGCATGTTTATCGTCGAGTGCAATCTAAAACATTTCTAATTGTAGTCAACATGGGCAGTTAAGTAGGTTGACACGCATGGTCAGTCGGCGTTCGTCGTGTTCTCGTCCACTCAATCTAAACGTCCCTAATGAAGAAAAACGTGCACTATCAATATCAAAGGGAGTGTAGCATGGCAAATACTGGTTAACGCCATCTACGTCTCCTTTGGACAATGCACGTAAACGAATGGACTTGATTAAAGCTATGGTCACAAATCAGAGCAGCAACCGACCGATTAGTAGCCTGCTTGGTCGCCGCTAGAATTTAGGCATCGCCCAACGAATTTTTGGAGAAGTCGAGCAGGCTGTAGAGCCCCAGCGATGCCTGGGCGGTGCCCTGTTTTGTCATAATCTTTTCCTTCTTATATATTTATTTATTTCTCGTTCATTGTCACGACTGCTCAGTGGTAGCGCAAGAGTCCTGTATTTTGGTCAGAAATGAAATAAATGCGTGTCCTTTGGTGAGGCATTACTCCCGTTTACCACTTTCCTAGGAGTTAGGAATAGGACTTAAATGTAGAAGCTGACGAAAGAGAATATGAATGCTTTCTTACCAGTCAGATGAAACAAACTAACTTACCTTCAGGAGGGAATTACAGATATTCATATCATAGATTGGGGTATTTGTTGGTGGTTATATATTTTCCTAATTTCCATTGGTTTATCTTAAAAATGTTAAAGATAATTTTATTTTCCTTGGAAAGATTATGTTTAAACGTTCTCCTCCGCCTATGATTAATGTAGCGCATGTCTTTGGATTACCCCCAGTAAATTTGCCATTTTTGAGTTGTTCATATTCCCTACCTAAAAAACACAGACTATTTTGACTAAAAGCTGTAAGTTAAACAAACTTCAGAAATATGAAAAGGAATATAATATTGTTGGTGCTTTAAATACAAATGTATTTGCTACAAAATAAGGGATAAATCAACTGTTTCTGATATGAAAATAAGTTATTGCAACTGGTTGGAAAAATCTATTAGGGTAAGAAAAAATATGGACCTCTATTGATCTTATATTTCCGTCTCATTCAAAAACGATTGACAGACTTGAAGCTGTAACCTTGCCTTATGATTTTACATAACACGGATGTTCATACAAAGATTAGGCAAGTAGTGAACAAATTGAGTGTAAGAAATAATAATGTAACAAAACATCTGCATCTATGCCGTGATATATTGCTGACATTGGTGACAATCCTGTGTTATTTGCGAAGTATTTTCAATAAAGCGTATGGTGTGCATTCACAAATCAAGAAAAATCCGTAGTAGCAATATAAAAACACGGCGTCTTGAGTTAATCGAGATATACTTGAACTGTGAAGACACACTAGTTTACCTTGGACAAAGGGCCAGAAAAGTAGTGACACTGAACATTGGGCAAGAAAGGCACGCTATACTGTGAATAACTCAGCTTTAACTCTCCATTATTATCGTATTCCTCTTTAGAAATAAATGTGTCCTAAACCACAAATCGTTAAGCCTTACTGAAAGTTTTGATCAGACTCAGCCATGCTAACCTAGAGGGAGGTGGGGGGGGGGGGGACAGGGGCTTCACTGCACTTGTCACAATGGGGGTGTAGAGGCCACCAATTACCGACAAAACTAGCCATCAATTACCGACAAATGTCCCAATGTCTACAAATTTAACCCTATAAACCCGGGACCGAAGGCTAAATTATTTTTCCTATGAACTATCGATAGTACTTTTTTATGCGCACATGGTCATTTTCCTCGTAGACATAAATATTTGATTTATTTGGGCAACTAAGTCAGCGTCGTAGCTATATATATTTACATGCAGGCGCGTACCTAGGATCTTATTTTAGGGGGAGGCGGTAGTGAGCAAGCGAATCACTTATCACTTAGACGTTTCATTAGATTATTAGAGAGAAAAAGACGATGCGTTGCACTGTTCTCGACTCTTAATCCTTGTCTGAATGCAGTTTTCCCTCTAAAAAAGCTTTGACGTTTCATCAAATTATTAGAGAAAGCAGACGATTGCGTTGTACCGTTCTCGACTTTTAACCCTAATTGTCTTAATTCAATTTTCCCCCTCCTGCGCGAAGCGCGAAAGCTTTGACGTTGTACTGTTCTCGACTCTAATTAATACCAACAATTTTGAAAAAAATACCAGAAATTGATAGACTTATTGATTGTCCATATATTATCTAATTTTCAAAATGAACAAAAAAATGAAAGAAAAGGAACTTATATATTGTATTGTGTGTGTACACTTTCCTTCTTCATATAATATTGACATTTTTTTAGACACAATAAGAACACTAATATAATACTGTCCCTGGTATACCGACAGCCCTTTAGACCGATAAAACATAAACACACACACAGAGATAAAAACACACACACACACAAACACAATCGTTACGATTCCCCCCCCCCCCCAAAAAAAAAAAAAAATAAATAAATAAATAAATAAAATAAATAAATAAATACGCCAACAAGGACAGAAGCACATTTATAAGACCATTAGTCAACGACACCCACGTTTCAGAAAATCCACATTACCTAGAGCACCGATAGGCCAACATAGTTTAGGACGCATACATTTTCCCCAGGAAGTCGACAAGACTGATAAAGAAAATTAATACACGAGATATTTTAAACCCAAAACAACAAGACCTACAGCCCGCGACTCCGCCGCGGCGAGACCGACAACCAAGAGATAAACAAAATGCATTAGGAGATTACAATAAACGGGAGAATATTTCTAGACCAACAAAACGAAGCTGTGCACTGCCTCTTAATATGGACATGTTGTATTGACAGAAGTATGTTGCTTGCAAATCCAACCATCTACCGAGCTGCAGGAGATTGAAAATACGATTACAATTAATATTCAGGATGATTAAAACGCCTCACCAGGTTTGTAGCATTCGACGTATGCTTGGTATTTGTAAGACGCTGTGTAAAACGTGCAGCCTAGTTGGTGTTAACCATAGCATATTGACAGATGTAGTTGTGACAAGAAAATATATGCATACGTATGGAGCGCAATATAGTTCCCTCCCACTTGCAATCTCTATGAGAGGGAGTTATTCGGAGCTACTTGAAATAACCGGCTTATCACAAGTCACAACCGACCTCCATTCTCGTCATTTTTTCGTTAATAGATAAGCTTTTGTAGGCAAACGTTTCCCAATTTGAAATTTGTTTTTGATGTAGAATTAATATTATATCCACAAGTTCGCTTTCATGATTTAATCAGATTGAAGTGTGCAAAATTAGTGAAGTTTTTTTGTTAATCCATATTATCTGCAAGGGGTTACTCAACCACAGTAGTGAGTAGGCCTATGTGCATGTTAATGATTCGCCATTAACATGATTAAGGCTGTTAGTCTGCACGATGGTGTTGATTTTAGCGAAGTTTAGGGTTCATACCTAGTCGAAGGAAGTGAGTAATACATACATGCATTATGGAGAAAGAAAAATGATGTTTTGTACATACACATTTTTGTTTTTATATACGTATGTATAAACTCAATTGTTCTTATCAGACATATATGAAGACCTTCGTGGCAGCTCATCGAAAAATAGAGAGAGAGAGAGCATTGTTTATACAACGCTATAATATTGTGGAATTCGATTTGAAATTAGGAAGAGGAAGATCGTACTGGAAATGTAACAATAGTTTATGCAACATTTGTATCTGAATAAGTGTTATTCAGAGATGTTTCGATTCATCGACGATTTATTGTTATTATACCGGTCATTGTATTTAAATGACAACCCGCCTTAGAAAGTGCACATGCTCCACTCCCTCGGGAATGTTACGACCAGGTACCATTTCTGATCAGAAGTAGGCCCCTAAAGTAATGGCAGATACTGTTATCCAAGCTATCTGCTACACATAAACCTCTTTGGCTGAATCCGCGAGACAGACAGGATTCTCAAAATGGGCAACGTTACTGCCAGAGTGAGTAGAGTCGTTGATGTTTGGCCCAGGAACATTGGCCGATATGCACTTGTAACAACGGAATGCTAGTTCTTGAACTGTGCACAAAAGGAATGTGCAACTAGAAATGCAATCGTGTCACAACGATGTGCGTGCAATGACGCCATGTTTCTACGTGTCAAACGAAGGAGCTACTCTCGGACTATCCAGAGCAATATGTAAGAAGTCTGTAGCTTCTGTGATAGTGGAGATAGTTAGGGCGAAAGAAAGGTCACCAAAACGGCCCGAAACGGAAAAAATGGTGCCTGGACGGTCACGCATGAGGGTTCCGGAGAACGAAGAATTCAGTGACCTTGAAGGAATGCTAGAGACTACGCCTACGAATTTTGAAGGGAATTGGAGTAGAGGAAAGGATATAGAAAGGGCTCGCAAGCACTGCGTGCAAAACCAATAGGACTTGGTGCATGATGAACATGTTGCGACGCGTGCTTTGGCACGAACGGCCGCCCATACTAACACAACCGAATAACAGTCTTAAACTAGAAATGCAATCGTGTCACAACGATGTGCGTGCAATGACGCCATGTTTCTACGTGTCAAACGAAAGAGCTTCTCTCGGACTATCCAGAGCAATTTGCACGAAGTCTGTAGCTTCTGTGATATTGGAGATAGGTGGGCGAAAGAAAGGCCTCAACAGTGACCTTGATGGGATGGTACTATGCCTACGAAGTTTGAAAGAAATTGGGATAGGGGAAAGAACCTAGAAAGGGCTCGCAAGCACTGCGTGCAAAAACCAAGGGGATTTGGTGCATGTTCGTCATTGCAATAAACATCGTTCTGGGGGCCAAAAGCGTGAACCCGATATGCCCCATAGACAATGCGTGTAATGAATGGGCGGAAAACGTACAGGATCTGTATTATGACCGGAGTTAAATTGTTTTTTCTCTCTCTCTTTACGTCTCTTTATGGGCCGTATTTGGTATCATTAGAAAGAGAATTTCATGGTTGTTATTGTAAACCACTCTCTTTTTTTCTATGATAATCCTATCGAAACACGTGATGTAAAATAGATTTATAGGACAAAATGGCGTTTTAAATAGCCCCCTTGACCAATTTCAAAAAATCCGGCCAAGAGGTGCCCTGCGTATTGGAACTCGGCATGTCACTGCAAATTTTCAAGAAAAAAAAAGGACGTTTAAGGGGCGAAAAGCAGTCTGAAAAAATGACGTCATAGCCGATACGTGTTAGATTCGGGAGGAAACTCGGCGGAATTCGTATAGTGACCTTTGTTCAAATGCGATTTACTCACAATTTTCTGTGTGAACATATACCATACTTGGTATCATGCAAAAGGGCACTTCATTGCGGTCAGTTTGACACCATTGTTATATCCGCGCAATGTATTGCACGCATTAAACGCGCTATTACATAATGCATAGTAAATTCATCATTTCTGGCGATAACTTTGCGACGAGGGCATTACAATATATTTAACTTGGCAGACAGTTGTCACATATATGGATACATATGTGTGCCAGGTTTCATTGATGTAGGTATCAAGATCGCCATTTTAGAGCAAGTTTAAGTTATTTTGGAATTTTCTTGAAAATGGCGAATTTGGAGGGCATTTTTCTCAAAGTCGGTCAGTGTTAGGGTATATAATTTTGTTTATGGCTTGAAGGGGCATATCTTCAAGTATCTAAATCCTAAAAAGGGCACGGATTTGCCAAGCCATAATGGAGATACGGCCACGGAGAGAAAGCCAATTCCCAGAACTTTAGAGGGCGCTATTTATGTTTTGCAAAGCCATTGGAGCGTGAAATTTGGCATGGCTATGTGCAATTATGAGATAAAGATACTGTAAGATTTAAATACAAAACGGAATTTATATGAGAAAGTTATGGCAGTTTTAGATTATTTAGGGGTCAACTTTTCAAGAATTTGAGAGATTTTTGACGGAGTCGGTTTCAGATTTAAATTTTGAGTACGAAGATGGCATTTTGAAGGTCAGGTTATACGTCGCAGATGAAAGAACATCTCTCACACTATCTAGAGGAGTTTGTTAAAAGTTTGTAGGATCTAGGATAGTGGAGATAGGAAGGAAGAAAGAAAGGCCTTAAAATGGACCAGAAACGGACAAAATGGCGCCTGGACGGTTATGCATGAGTGATTTTGTAAATCGAAGAATGTAGTGACCTTGATGAGATGTTAGAGACTATGCCTACGAAGTTTAAAAGGAAAAGGACATGAGGAAAGCACCTAAATAGGAATAACAAGCACTACGTGCAAAACGAATGGGATTTCGGACGATAAGAAGAAGTAAGAATACTAGAAATGCAATCGTGTCACAACGATGTGCGTGCAATGACGCCATGTTTCTACGTGTCAAACGAAGGAGCTACTCTCGGACTATCCAGAGCAATATGTAAGAAGTCTGTAGCTTCTGTGATAGTGGATATAGTTAGGGCGAAAGAAAGGTCACCAAAACTGCCTGAAACGGGAAAAATGGTGCCTGGACGGTCACGCATGAAGGTTTCCGGAGAACGAAGAATTTAGTGACCTTAAAGGAATGCTAGAGACTAGGCCCATGAATTTTGAAGGGAATTGGAGTAGAGGAAAGGATATAGAAAGGGCTCGCAAGCACTGCGTGCAAAACCAATAGGATTTGGTGCATGATGAACATGTTGCGACGCGTGCTTTGGCATGAACGGCCGCCCATACTAACACAACCGAATGACAGTCTTAAAAAATGACGTGTTATAATTGGGCGGAAACTCGGCGGAATTCGTATAGTGACCCTTGTTCAAATGTGATTTACTCACAATTTTCTGTGTGATCATATACCATACTTGGTATCATTCGAAAGGGCACTTCATTGCGGTCAGTTTGACACCATTGTCATCTGCGCACAATGTATTGCACGCATTAAACACGCTATCATGTAATGCATAGTAAATACATCATTTTTGGCGATACCTTTGCGCTGACATAATCGAATTTTACCAAACTTCGCAGACAGTTGTCACGTATATAGATACATGTGTCTGTCAAGTTTCATTGATGTAGGTTTAAAGATCGCCATTTTAGAGCAAGTTGAAGTTATTTCGGAATTTTCTTGAAAATGGCGAATTTGGAGGGCAATTTTCTAAAATTTGGTCAGTAATAGGGTATATAATTTTGTATATGGCTGGAAAGGGCATATCCTCAAGTATCTAAATCCAAAAAAGGGTACGGGTCTGCCAAGCCATAATGGAGATACGGCCACAGAAAGAAAGCCAATTCCCAGAACTTTAGAGGGCGCTATATATGTTTTGCAAAGCCATTGGAGCGTGAAATTTGACATGGCTATGTGCAATTATGAGATAAAGATACTGTGCGATTTAAATACAAAACGGAATTTATATGAGAAAGTTATGGCACTTTTAGATTTTTAGGGGTCAATTTTTCAAGAATTTGAGAGATTTTTGATGGAGTCTGTTTCAGATTTGAACTTATAGTACGAAGATGGCATTTTGAAGGTCAGGTTATGCGTCGCAGATAAAAGAACATCTCTTAGAATATCTAGAGGAATTTGTTAGAAGTTTGTAGGATCTAGGATAGTGGAGATAGGAAGGAAGAAAGAAAGGCCTTAAAATGGACCAAAAACGGACAAAATGGCGCCTGGACGGTTATGCATGAGTGATTTCGAGAATCGAAGAATGTAGTGACCTTGATGAGATGTTAGAGACTATGCCTATGGAATTTGAAAGGAAAAGGACATGAGGAAAGCACCTAACTAGGAATAACAAGCACTACGTGCAAATCGAATGGGATTCCGGACGACAAGAAGAAGAAGAAGGAAGAAGAAGTAAGAATATTAATAAGAAGAATGTGAACGAAAACAAGGCAATGACGAAGGTCGTCATTGCAATTAATGGGGCAGAATGTGAACGAAAACAAGGCAATGACGAAGGTCGTCATTGCAATAACAACACCCTCTTCCAATATTAAGCAATATCCTAGACAATTTGACGACATCTACGTCCCAAACATTGACACCTCATGGACAACATCTCTGCACGACAATGATTAAATCGTATGATGTAGTAAACATCCGTACAATGCCCAGTGTAGACTGCCCCAATAACAATCGTTTTGTCAAAACAAGGCGCATACTTATACGTTCAAGACACCAACAGGAAGAAATGACCACAGATAAAATTAAAACAGTTTTAATAATAATAATAACAAAACATATATGCTGATATTCTATTTGGAATTGAAAAGGGGTATCAGAACAAATTGGGTGATTGGATAAGCAACTCGCTAGTAACCTGTCTCGAAAGATCCAGGATGCAGAGACGCAGTGGCAGAAATTGAAATGCATCATCCAATCGGTAACTTACCATGTCAGCAGGAAGGCAAAAAAAGGAGGGGGGGAAGCAAACAAAATGGTTGGGTAAAAATGACATACAGTTTAGAGATTTTTATCGCGATAAACGCTCTTTTTTACCGACTATTGTCGAGACTTAGTCTTTCCATTGATTAAGAAAATGTACCAATAAAGCAACCAACAAAGACATCCTGCATAATTCTCTGAAGACTTGGTTGTGTACCTAAGCACCTTACTATAGTAAAAGAGTTACATGGAGGCCAGATAAGAAACATGCAGTACGACGGTGACATGTCAGAGCAATATCCACCTTCTACAGTACCAGGGTCAAGTATAGGGCCAATCATGAAATTTGTTAAGAATCTATACACATTTCCGGACCGATGGAAGTGTATTTAACCTACGAAGACATCTGTCGTTCTGTTGTCTCCCTTGGCCCTTTCTTTCTTTATTATTTCCCAATAAGTGAATTGAGTAATGATAATTATGTTTATAGTGAAGTAGACTTTTAACTTGCCTTGAAAATGTTTCTCTCCGGTTATCCACAAATGAAATTAGGATTGTTAGTGAAAGGGTTTAACATACCAAACTAACCAGTCGTTCTAATTTTGGCAAATTTTCTTGGACACCTAATGGTCTTGTAAGGAAGCAAAAAAGTGGGGCTCTTGATATTTTCAGTTAATTATATATATAACGCTGCCACAAATGTGTAATAGAACAATATCCAAACGTCTCACCTTGTTTGTGACATCCGACGAATGTTTGGTATGTGTATGACCATGTACCAAACGAACAGCTTCGGTGGTGCGCAACGTCGTAATTGCAGCTGTACACGTAAGTCATACTGGTCGAGCTACGTTCAAAGTAATCCTAACAGTTAATCTCTTCCAGATAAAGCTGATCATTACTTTTCTTATTCGCAATATATGCGTAATACTATTATTTGCCAATCAAGGTAATCAACTGTCTGTCTAGTCACATCGCATATTTAGAGTAACGTTAATGGTACGACCGAACATAGAAGACCAAAATCCACTAGTCGATGGCTAGAGGTCGCAGAGAGGTTACGCAGTCTTACAAAGGGGTTGTCAGCGGTCAGCTGTTGGCCTCAAGGGCCTGATGTTTATGCTGCGGCATTACAATTTTTTTTCTGACCGAACTGGTGGTGGAAAAGTTGTCCATTTTTCCAAGGGTTTGTGATATTTTCAAAATGACTGCCGACATATCGCCGATTAATAACTAGTGCTTGCCGTCTTTTATCGGGCGATATTTGGTCGAGAAAATGCCGACAAATGATAAACGATCAGCCGCCGATTGATCTCTAAACAATGATCATCAATTATTTTATTAGACAATGATTTTCATATAAAGGCTGAATAATGCATGTCCACAACGAATTATAAATATTATTTAACCTCACATCGAAGGACTAAAAATTGCATTCAACGACAAGAAGCAAGGAATTTAACTTTGGAAAGTTTTAAAAAATATATATTTAGTTTCTTTGATACTTAAAAGAAAAGAGCGAACTTTTGGTCGTACTTTTAATACGGAACTAAACATACGAAAATCATACGAAACTATAAAATATATCATTAATACCATTAGCATTATCTACTACTATTACAAAGTTACAGTTCGATCACATTAACCCTCTTTTTAATTCAAGTCAACCATTCAATTAGCATCACCATAAGTTGCATTCTGGTCTTACCTGTGGATAAGATTGTCCATGTCCCTTGTGGAATAACTAAGGATTGGGCCCAGTCGCGCATCATTACCCTTTGCATTCACATGCATTTGTATTTGTACACAATGTTTTAAAGGGTTATATAAATACCAGTCAGTCAGCGAATTCATAGTGCACTAGGAGGGGGGGGGGGGAATATTTTGACAACCTTTCATCTCTAACTTTATACTTTCACGCGAACTGGCAATAACTCAAACGCCTCACCTGGTTTGTGGCATCCGACGAAGAGTTGGTATTTGGTTGAGTATGTATTGAACGAGCAGATTCCGTGTAGAAATATCCGAAGAACAAGACAATTTAGTCATACTAAACGTGCTGCCAACGTCATAGTAATCCCATCAATATCGGCACAATTTGACGACAAATGTGTGATAAATAACAATATTCAGACCAATCATAATTATAATACAGGCTACTCCAACTACCATTTACCAGCTTGATTTGTACCTTGCTTTCATATCGATTAGGTCCGTAGGTGAGACGAATATCTGCTTCATAGCAATTTTTGACATGAATGTACGACTACTGATAGTTCATACATTAACCCATGCTCTAAACAGTGTCGTTTTGTCGTTTGTATGTACAATTTCCTACCTTAACTTATATTAAAGATAAAGGTGAGTTCTGGTAATGCGATTACATTGTCAAAGAAAACGTGTCGAGTGGATCAGAAACAGTTGATCATGTAGCATGTTAGTATTGGTGTGCACTGCAAGATTATGGAGTCATCAAAATCATAAAGTCTTGGTAAAGTAACAAGCACTTTACACATAAAGATGCATATGGGACTACACAAATGGTGTCGGGGCTGGTACTACCTTGATTTCCTTATCTTTTTGTGCTCATTACTCAGCCAGTACACATTTTCTTCCAAAATTGTTTGGCACATGTCATTTATTTGTAATTTTGAACCTTCGATTGATTCTGTGAGAATTTTTTTTTTTTTTACCAGAACTCAAGTTTATCTTTAACATTATTTTAGACAAGATAAAAAGACATAAACTGCTTTTAGTACATGGGCAGCACTTAAATCCGACGAAAACATACCCTCACACACAAACGATATGTTTTTTGCTAGTCTAGCCATCTTCCAAACTGCGGGAAAGTGTTTCCTTTTTTTCGGGGGTGGCTGTTTTTCTCAGTTGCTATTTTGCAAACACCATTCCAATTGTGGACTCGCCATGAACATGAAAGACGACTTTCAGTGTTCTTGATGTGTGTGTTATAAGTGAAGAAAGTGAGGACTACATGGAGAGATAGAAAATGATTTAATTTTAAATACATTTATGAATGTACGTATATGATATCAGGTTTGACACTACAAAATCAAAGAATTGCGTTTGCTATTCGCATTAATTTCAAGATCATAGGAGTCCTATAATCGTTTGGAGGACAATATACTCAAGCATTCTTAGCAAACATAATGATGTCATTCGTAGCTGATCGTCAAGCGTCCAAATTAGCCCTAAATTATATATACAGCCCTATAATATATATAGTGGAATTCAATTTGAAAGTAGAGGTATAGAGCCCAGAAAAAGAAGATCGTACTAAAAATGTAACAATATGTTATGCCTATATGTGAAGGGCGTTTAGGATTTGATATTGAAAGGGCTAGGTTGAAGGAAAAGAAGGAGGATTCGGAATTCGAAAGTAAATCCGTCTGATGGGACTATTTGAAAAAGTAAATTTGTCCATATACAATCATATTTTCAAAATTAAGGCTAAAAGCAACATATATATATATATACACAGATCATGAGTGGAATAGCGTGGCAGAATCACACGACAGGTGAATATAAATTCGTTTGGTATTGAGAATTTCGAGGGCAGTGAACAGAAGTTTCTCTCTTTTTGTAAAGCAATGCCTCAAATAGCCGATCACAGTAGAGAACCTTGCGAAGGCCATGCAACTAATGTCGAATGTCTTTAGTTGTTTTTTAAATGTAATACAGTGTATTCGTGTAATAAAGCTCCATGAAACGACGGCTGTACAGCTGAATCTTACTGTATATTTTGTAATATGTACTGACGTTACACGGGACACAATAACAAGGGCGATCATACTTACAGAGAAGAAAGGAAAATGTTCATTTCATAATCAATATTATTGACCTATTACACTTAAGGTCTTGTAAATAAATCTTTGACTTTCACCCAGTAAATTAAAATAAAACTTGATTTTGATTACAAAGTCAATCACTCGATCTGTATCTACTGGGTGCAAGCCAAAGTAGTATTGATGTAAACAAAGTCGATTATAAGGTACTTTCTAAAGTCTAGGCTAAGAGATTTAAAAAAAGAGCAAGTGGTATAATTCATACTGACAAGGTGTGATATATTTAAAACAAATATAGAAGAATTGGATCCCTGTGTCCAGAAATTTCTACAGATTCAACTTATCTTAACTCTAAAAGGCCGGGCTATTGAGGTCTAAGTACGGCCGGGGGGGGGGGGGGGGGCAATTGTGCCCCCCCCTTAAGATCTCGGCCGTGAAACAACCGATCTCCGCGAAAACTTGCACGCATGTCAAGTAAAGTGTATAGAATACTATGCTGATTTTAATTTTCAGAAAAATTCACTCATTTGCCTATTTATGGTAGTTTATGCAAATATGTCATAAAAATCCAAAAAATCTAAAAATCTTTTTCACTACATATATTAATTAGACCATTTGGAATAATGATACGACAACTAATTTGGAAGAGCCAGCTTATTCCTTACGTTATCTCTTGTTTTGGTAATTTCTTATGTATTTTTAACTTATTATTTTATTGTTTTTGTTGTTTTATTTCATTTCTAACTACAATTGAACTATTTTGACTCCATAAACAGCCACCTAAACTTAAAAAAAAGACCCAATAACCAATGTTTGATCAATTTTTAGGAAAATGACATTTCTATATGTTTTGTACGCACATCACGAAAATAAGCGATCAGGGGGCTGACATGCAAAGACAAAAGGTCACATGACCTTGTAACTGTAGGTCCGATTTTCAAAAAAAATCTTTTGAAAGATAATAATAATAATAATAATAATGAACATTTGTATAGCGCCTTTTCTACAAGTAGATACAAAGCGCTTAATTAACATATACAATGAACAATTAACAAAATAGAAAGATGCTTAACAACAGACATGTATGTAACAATATAGGAATGAACAAAATAAAGGGTAAGACAGGTAATAGAAGAGCAAGAACAAGTGCTGGTAAGCGGGCATTAGTTAAACAAGTGTGTTTTGAGGTGTTTTTTGAAAGTCATTAGAGAATCAGCAGTTTGTACAAAATTGGGGAGATTGTTCCATGATTTTGGAGCAGTGGCTATGAATGCCCGCTTACCAGCATTGGTTCGACACCTTGGGGTATCTAAAACTGTACGAGTGTTGGATCTTAGGTTGTAACTGGGGTGCCTAACATGAACGAGATCAGTAAGATATGAGGGAGAGAGATTGTGTAACGACTTAAAGACAAGGGTGGAGGTCTTGAAGAGCACTCGCTGTTGAATAGGAAGCCAATGCAGAGAGTTCAACAAGGGCGTGGTGTGTGTGCTCTTTGGTTGTTTGAAGATGAGGCGTGCAGACTGGTTCTGGAAAAGCTGAAGACGGTGAATGTTCTTTGCTGTTGTGCCACTCAACAAACTGTTACAATAATCAAGACGAGATAAAACTAAGGCACGGACTGCAGCATGAGTGGTACTTTCGTCAAGATATTTTCTAATCCTGCATAAGTTCCGGATATGATATTTGACAGTCCTGACTACATTTGAGACGTGAACATCTGGCAGCATGAGGTTGTCAAAGACGACGCCAAGAATACGCAGCTTCTTTGACGGTTTAATCACAGTCCCATCATGAAGAGTTAGAGTGAAGTTCTGGAGCAATCGTTGATGGACTTTCGAAGCAAAGACTACTAAATCAGTTTTGTCTTGATTAAGTTTCAATTTGTTGGATGTCATCCACCTGTAGACATCTCTCATTGCATCCCGTAGTCTGCATGCAGCTTGATCAACAGAGTCCTGGCTAGAAGGGTCGCATTGTATATACACCTGTATATCGTCGGCGTATACATGATAGCCTATGCCATGACTGTAAAGGATATCAGATACAGGTTTCGAGTAGAGCGTAAAGAGCAGCGGGCCCATCACCGATCCTTGCGGGACACCGAACTCCAACCTGGTGTCTAGTGATTTCACTCCTCTGATTCGCACATGTGATAGTCGGTTGCTCAGGTATGATCTAAACCAGTGCAGTGCTGTGCCAGCGACACCATATTCATCCCGAAGCCTTGTCAGCAAGATCGTGTGGTCAAGAGTGTCAAATGCAGATGACATATCTAGCGACAGTAGAATGACGCATTTCCGATCATCCAGAGCACATAGGATATCATTCTGAAGACTCACCAATGCAGTCTCAGTACTGTGATTTTTCCTATATGCAGACTGTTTAGGATCACCAAGGCTGTTGTCTTCCAAGTAGTTGGCTAACTGTGATGAGACGACTCTTTCCATAAGCTTGGCTACAAACCTTATGTTCGAAATGGGCCTGTAGTTTTTCATTCTTTCTTTGTCAAGTCCTGGCTTCTTCAAGACTGGTGTCACAGATGCAACACCTAGAGATGATGGAAAATCGCCTGATGCCAACGATGCGTTGATGATATGCGTCAGCTTTGGCAGCAAAACAGAAGGTGACGCTTCAGGAGCCACGTTGGAAGAGGATCCAAAGGACATGTCTTGTTGGGTGAGCGTTTGATCAGCCTCTGAACCTCCTCTGATGTGACCAACTGGAACTCTACGAATAAAGGGGCTGAGATTGCCATACCATTTGGATTGTCCAATTCGTCAACGTTTAAGTCATCTATACATCTCCGCAAGTCTCTGATCTTCTCACTGAAGAATGTGCAGAATGTAGAGGCAAGCTCAACTGATGAATCAGCATCTGGGAGAAATCGTTTACTCTTATTCAGAAGATGCATCAGTTCTCTATACATGTCCTTTGGAGTACTTTCAGAAAACAGGTCATTGTAGTAGAACCGTTTAGCCCTTGACAGAGCTTCAGCTGCAGCAGCTTTAGCTTCACAGTAGGCCGATCGATCGCTATCGGGATTGACTTTAAGGGATTTACGCCATTTCCGCTCCTGTCTTCTGCGTTCACGTCTTGCAGCATCAACTTCTTCGTTGTACCACTTTGGCCTATGACGAACTTGCGTGGTGCGGAGACATACAGGCGCATGGATATCCAGGACACGCTCCATGTCTCTGTCAAGATTGAGCACGCAACTGTTTACATCCTCCGCCAAGGGTTGATTGTCAAGGAAACTGGCAAGATCATCGGCAAACAACGTGTGATCAATGTTGCTGAATTTGCGATATTCCTGTGGCCGTTCATCTGTAGATGGTCTTTCGCCACGGATCATGCAGCTTACGGCTACATGGTCGGACATGAGGCTCGGATCTGTACGTATGGAACAGAGAAGATTCTCATCTTCCCTCGCAATCACTACATCCAATGTATGGCCGTGTCGATGAGTTGGCTTTGATATGTACTGCTTGAGTCCTGCGGATTTCAGCGTATCTACAACGCGTGCGACATCA